>VFFE01009212.1:4014286-4064846 GCA_008921705.1 Burhinus oedicnemus | reverse complement strand
TTTTTTTTTTTTTTTTTTTTTTTTTTTTTTTGCAGCACTAGAAGGCAGGCACAGAGAGGAGGAGACCTCTCTCAGGCTCCTTGCTTCTGTCTGCTCCCTAAACAACACATTAATCACCCGGACAATGTGACTGAACTCCAGACTGCTGCCTTCTGCCTTGAAAAATGCACTATCATTTCTGAAATATTAGTATCTGGGAATCACAGTCATTGCCGTTGTGTTCTTCTGAAATCTGACATAGTCCGGAGAATCTCTTAGCTTGAGAGCATTGACAGGGACCAAGGGTTTGTCTGAAGAATGTATAAAATCTTCTCCACTGATAAGCTGAGGAAGACTGCGGTACTCCATCCTCCACCACACCTAACCTGGATGAACCTTGTGTTATGTAATAGACAAGTCCTGGTTTTGTTCAAAGCAGCTATTTTTATTGTTTAAATTGACTTTTGACATTTTTCATCCTGACCCCATTACGTTTCTGCCCACACAACTATTAAAGGCTATCTAATTCCGCCCGAGGACTTGTGGGTTTCTCAAAGTGCATAAAATGTCAGGCTGAAATGAATGGTGAATGGTCCAAGCAGGGTATTAAGTTGTGTATGAAGAAAACGTCCTTCTCCTGACAAATGCCAGAACCAGCCTGGCAAGGTTATTGACAGAAAAATCAAACCGAAGCATGGACAGTCTTGCATGGGGGGGTCTCAGCCACAGTAAAACACTACAGGGATCAGTGAGAGGAGGAGAGGCATGGCCTCGGGGTGTCTCAAAAGACCTTGGTGGCCATGGGCTGGCTGCAGAATGGCCCAGCGGAGGGTAATCAGGGAACCTGTCCTCCTCACAGAAGGGACAAGAGGAGCAAAACTGAAAATGAATTTCAAAAACTGAGTTTGCATCCAGATCTCAGAAACAATAAACGGGGAAAAAAACCTCCTGCAAAAGCATTGCCTGGCTAAAGGTCTGCTGGGGTCAAGGAAAGAACATGTCTGTGTGGTGTTAGGGTGTCATATCTGGTGAGAAAGGAAAATAAGGTTGAAAAGAGAGAAGGAGAAAGCACAGGGGAAATCCGGACGCTGACATCATCTCTATGAGGTCCTGTTTGTTCCCCGGGGCTCTGTGTTCTAGATGATGGAGAAAGCCACGCAGCTCTCACCTTCCATCTACCAGGGCTGCAAGTCTTAATTTAAGATGGCAGCTAAAATTGCTTCCTCTGGACTGTGACAAACCCACTCAGCTCCAGGGCAGGAGACTGAGACGTTTTGCAACAAATGTCACTTACTTTGAGTGAAAGGCTGCTGGAGTAATAGGCAGCTGATTTAGCCTGTCACCTTTTTGCAGAAGCAAAGAGGAAGCCAAGAAAGAAAAAATACTAGTAACAACATGGTATCTAATAAAGGGAGGCAAAGGGAGGCAAATGGAAATGTTAAGTGGAAGCTACTGAATGGGCTTTGTCATCTTTGGGTATTGCGTCCTCCATGGATGTTCATGCGGCAAAGCATCTTGCCATGGTGCCAGGCAAGACTTGGATGAGCTGAGTCCTTGTGTCCTTTAGAAGTGGCACGGGACGTAACACCGCAATTCCCTGTGGTACATTGCAGCCTGAGTCACACCTTCCTCGTGGTGCCGGGGAGACAGCAAGGCGGCGTGCGAAGGGGAGCGTACCGTTCAGATACACAAACATACGCTCGGCTGCCGTGACAAGTCGACTGCATGACCCCGTCACGTCTGCCTCAATCAGTCTTCATTTGGCTTTGAACATCGATAGATGGCTCAGCAGGTTTTGATTAAGGCAATGCAATCAGGACTAGTGATGAGCTGTGGAAAATTCTTCCCCGTCACCCTTATCTCTTTATACTGAAACATCCAACAGGTTGGATGGGGCTTTGAGCAACGAGGTCTAGTGGGAGGTGTCCTTGCCCATGGCAGGGGAGTTGGATCTAGATGAGCTTTAAGGTCCCTTCCAACCTAAACCATTCTATGATTCTATGATTCTAAATGGCTGGCTGGGCATTGCTGATTTTCATGCTGCCGGTGGAATGATCAGGCTAGGAAGACTGACCAGGGACCACCACACTGGGAGGGAGCAAGGAACAGCTTTTCCTTGCCATTTCTTGCTTTTAACACTAACAACCTGGTAATGCCTCCCAGCTTGCTGCTTGCTGCAGCCAGGCCTGCGTTTGTGGTTAGTGCTCAAGTTTGCCCTGCTGAGCAATTCCACTTTGTTATTTTAATATTATAATACCAAAAAAAAAGCACTAGGCATGATTTTTTAGAGCAAGGAAGAAGCCAATCTTTTCCACATTCGATGAAAATGAGACGCTTGCTCTACCAGCAGTTACAGGCGTGATGCCGATGCTGCTGAGTGAAGCTGGATGGTCCGTGTAAGGCAGGTGGCTGCGCTGGAGGGTCCTTCTGGCCCTAAAATGGATTAATAACCCTTTTAAAAAATAATTTCCTTTTTTTTTTTCTGCACCTTAGAGAAAGCTGCAATGAGCTCAAATGAGCTTGGGGAGTATTCACACCCCTATGGCTTTGTGCGGCCAATTCGTCTCACTGCCAGTATTAAACTGGCAGCATTTATTGGTTTACGGCAGTGTCTGTAGACCTCCTGGTGCTGACGTGCTAGAGACCTTGCTGGCCAGTGCTTCCCTGCCGTTTTCCCATCTGCTGCACATGGTGGCCAGACAAACAGAAATTGCCCACTCTCAGCTGACTTGCCGGCAAGGACGGATGGCTGTGTGCTATTCCCATGGCGCGGAGGGGCTGCGGAGCTGCTCGAAACCACCTCTGCTGTATTTTAGCAAGAGGACCCCCCATTTGGGCAGCACCAGCAATGGAGGAAGGGCCCGAGTGCCTCCCTGGCAGGGCAGCACTTGCTTAGGGTATGGTCAGGCTGTCAAAAAAAAAAACCCTAAAATGCTGTCACCTAACATGGGGCTGTGACGTACTCACTGGGAGCAGTGCTGACAAGAGACTGCTCCAACTTCTAGGGAAGCGCAGTGCCAGCCCATTGACTCAGCCGTGCTGCTGGGCGGCAGCATGTTTGGGCTCTCCAGTGGCAGAGGAAGGGGAAGGATGGCATTTGCTGCTGCTCGCAACTGCTAACGCTGCTTCATCGGCTTGTGTGCAGCGCCTTTTGGACCTTGGTCCAAGTTTCAGCAAAGAGAAATACCTCGCATACCAGTCGTTATCATCATTATCCCCTTCTTTTACAGAGTAAAAACAAACACCGAAGCTCCCCTCAGCTGGGACACAAGATGCTGAAAGTGCAGCTTTTTTAATAGGCAAATATGCAAAAATTGGCAGTCTTGGTTTTTCTTAGATATTCTCATTTTTTACAAGACTGGTGTGGCTCGAGTCAAATTTGCTGGGGGGAAAAAATGTACAGCTCCCACAGCCTGGAACGGCAATGTTTCCCTGAGCTCTGAATCAGAGCCCTTGATAACAGGGAACCAATGACATGTTTGGAGCTGCGCAATCCAGAGGCTAAAGAGCAGCTGCCGACCAAAGGCCAGTTCAGCGCTTCTAGGCAGACCACAAGCTCCTTGTGGAGCAAGTCTCATCCTGTTGTTCAGGGGCCAACTCAAACGGAAACAATAAACTTTCAGGGAGCCACTCTAAAGAGGATGGAAGGACACTTAGAGAAAGATGGCTTCTCCACGGCTTCATCCTCTCCAGGACATCTCCTCAGCTGCACCCATGCTAATAAATGAAACAGTCCAGAGCTGAGCATCCCACAGATGCCCACACTAGTCTGTACTTCTCAGTTGCTCACATGCTGCTGTTCTACCTTCACACCGGCTGCCCAGTTCTCCTCCAGGGAGTTCAGCCGGAGCAGAAGAAAACACAAATCATGGACAGGGCAGGTCCCTGTCTACTCGCAGACTGGTCCCCGGTTTGAGTCCTGGTGGCATTTGGTCTTCTGAGACTAAAGACTGCCAGTGGCTGAGCTGGGGCCAAGGCTGTCAGTGAGAACTGGTGTTCCTCTCTGTCCTGCAGTCCATGCTGTCCTCAAGCCTGAATGCCTTCCAGGAGATGAGGGATGCCATCACAGCATGTCACATGGTTCCTCTGGCCCTGGCAAAGCCCCTGTGGGAACTCTTGTACCTTGTATGGCTTTATAAAGCATTAGTTACACTTTGGGACAGGGGGGATTTCTGTAGGATGGGCATGCAGGTCTCCTTTCTTTTCTTTTTTCTCATGCATAAATGCCCTGGAGGATCTCAGCCAGGTCAGTGAACACTGCCAAGTGCCCACTTCCCCCACCAGCAATAAGGGTGCTTGAGATACGAAGGGATGCTGTCATCAGGCAGGTCATGGTCTCCAAATTATTTACGAACTAGTGAATTACTATATTGTCTTGCAATTACTGAGCCATCACCACTCAATTTGAGCACAAAGTGCTGCTTCACCCTGAATTGTCCCAGCTCTGCCTCCTGGGCTCCCCACCCTGTGCCCTTCCTGATCAGCGCTGGGATGATGATCACAATTGCAAGGGGCATTTATGCACTTTCCACTTACTTATGCTACATAATGACACCTTATTACAGGGAAGTCCGTCAAATCGAGCCAAAAACCCAGTAAGATATCACTTAATACACTACTAAAGCTGCTTAGGCAGTCTCCTGGAGGTGCCGGTTGGATGTGCTCTTTCTGCCTTCTCTGGAGTGAACCCAGTGCTTTCCTCCAAATACACACAACCTAGATGGTGCAGAGAAGAGAAAAGTTCATTCCTCTGAGGCCAGTTGGCTGGAGGCTCTGAAAAATGCCTGTGATGGTAAGGAAACGCAGAACAGTCCCAGGTGGTACCAGGGCTTTGCCAAGCCTCCTCTCTTCCCCTCCACGAATTTTGTCACCTTGGTACTCAGAGCAAGCCAGGAGCAGATCAAAGGGGCACCCTCGCGGGCTGGCTGGGCTGGCTGCCGGCTGTCGTAACTAAGCACCTTCCCATTCAAACCACAAATGGCAAGGGTGCGACAGACTTTTTCCTGTCCTTCTTTTATTTCCCTTTTTCTTCTGGTTGAGTGTGGATGACAAATAATGTTTTAAGCTCATCGAGGAAATTACCTCAGATTTTAAGTTCTTTCCTGGGGCAGCTTTGAATATTTAAATATATGTATGTGCTTTTCTGCTTCTTTCTTCTCTCCTACACATCCGATAAACAGCTTCCCCTCTAGAAACGGATAGAAGATGATGTCATAGCTCAGCGAAATGCACTTGTTGCTTTAGCCCTCCTTGCGTTTCTAAGGGCTCACTCAAATTTCACTGAAGTTGGCTCTATTTCAAAGCCCCCGATGATGGATCACTGGGCCAGATTTCTCCTCTTGCTTTTACCATTCCAAAGGTATATAAGGCAGCAAAATTAATAATGTTGTGATTTTACTAGGGAATGTTATACATTACCAACCCTGCGCTCTTGAATGTAGGTATTTACCATGACCGCCTTGCTGGCTCATTTAAGCACTTCCTTCTCTGTAAGGTCTGGGTGCATGCAGCAGCTCTGTCAGGTGGAGATACATGCATTTCTATTTTAGGGAAGGAAGCAAAACAGCATGATTTATCACAGGGACAGGAGTAACTTCACCTACCCGTAGGTACCCATATTAGCTAACTCCCATTTTAGTCAATGAAGAGATACTGGCACCTCCAAGGTGTAGATCGTAGATGTCCACACCACGCTCTGGAGAATTCTCCTTCTCTTCACTGAGTACAGATGTAGTTGGGGTGTAGTGAGATGAAATCTGCCATAGCTGCCTCAGTTGAGGACCCACATCAAATGTTTATGGGATAAAAAGGAATTAAATCTCCCACACCTCTGAGCTTCATGGTCCCTTCTTCAGAATCCCAGCACTTGCCTGTGAGCTCAGCCCTACCCAAAACTCAGGAAAGACCAGATCTCTGGGCCACCTACAGAGAAGCATTTACAGAACAGAGACTGAGGTGTTAGGCATCACAGGAATAATGGTGTTCAAGATTTCACTGCAGAAAAAAAGAGCTATCCAAGAAAAGATATTTTCAAGCTGAACATATTTTAGGGATGACTATTATTAGGGCTACTGCTATACTGAGATAACTCTCTTCTGTTGCATAAAGTAGGGAATATTATACAGCTTTGCAGTCTTTTATTAGCAATAGCTCTCCCAGTCCAGCAAGCCAGCGTTTTATGAAAAGCCACGTCACACTTTGTAAAGGCTGGTCATCACAAACTACTTGATTTCTTCTGATCTTATCCAAAGTCCTTCTATAAAACTGAAGATTATTAAAAGCTTTATTTAAGAAAGCCAACACATAGGTTTTTCTTTTTTGGGGGAGAGGGAGGAAGATTTACAGCCCATTATAGCTTCCCTAACATGATCTGCAACTCCATCATGCAATCACCAAAGTAAAAAGAGGGAGACCCATGGTGCTTGGTGTGCTTTGTCTCAGGGATATTGCTTCAATCTGCATCTTGGTAAATGAACTTCCTTTCTGTAAAGTCTCTGAGCACCTAACACCAAAAAAAGTCAGAATAACCCTGTTTAAGAGTGATTCTGAAGAAGACGGATCCACAGGAGTGCTAAAGGGGGGTTAGATGTCAGGTTTGCATCCAAACTTCAGTCAGTGGAAAAAGGATAACGTCTCCATGATTACGTTTCTCCAGCTGTTTTGTTAATCCCTTTGCCACATGGATGTAAAGTGCTACTTCCTCCTTCCTCCAGAGAATTCAATTATCTGATTTGTGCACCAACCATGTGATAAAAAAAATGTACCATTCAGGTTAGGCTCAGGATGAAGATATGTAAAGACAGGCAGACAAGCTGAGGCATGGGCAGTTGGTTATGGGGGACTGCTAAAGGCGCACAGCTGAGACAGGCTCATTGCCTTGAGATGTGGTGTGAATAATGTTTCAGGGGTTGTTTGTTAGAGTTGATTTTTTTGAATGGCTCAAATGCATTTTTTATATGTACAGGCACCATTGTGCTCCATCCCACTGGTGCACACACTGCACCCATAAGGCAGCGTTTTGAGGTTATTGGGACCTAAGAACTCATTTCTTATCCAAACCATAACTGAAGAAACTTTGCGGCAAAATCACTGCAGCTGATTCATTTGAGATTTTAGACCAGGATGAATATCAGTCCAGGGTGGTGGGAATGGAAAATGGGGAGACTGATAAACTAAGAAGAGTTATGCTTAAAATGACATTGTACTATGCCAGGTCTAACTGAGCACAAATATTCATGAAGCGAGAGAAGGAAATAATATACCTGAAAACTCAAATAATGTGAAGAGTTTCCAGTTTGTAGCTGGAGACACTGGTTATTTCTGCACTGTTTGGGCATGTTGAGTACAGGAGATGTCCTACACCTGAAGACACACACCTGAGAATTTCTTTTAGCACAATTTTAATGAACTGCTCATATTATGAAGGAAGAAACAAACAAAGCAAAAAAGGCGAGCAAATGAACTCTCAGCCCAGGACAAAGCAGCAAAGTCATAACTGAAAAAAAAAGAGCAGTAGACATCAAGGTACGGATGATGTGATCTTCGACACACCTGGATGTCACTTCTCCCCCCTACTCACCATTGATGTTCTATGTCAGCAGAAATACGTTGGACCCCTCAAGAGCAATAGCAAAGACTTGGGAAGAGATCCAGCGTGCAGTGAGAGCCTTGCAATAACCGCGGTGATCATGAGCTCAGGCTCAGTGTGATAGAGTATTGGTTTGCTCATTTGGGTTTTGTTTCTCAGGTAAAACTTTTCACCTCCTCATTCGGTGAGAACAAGTCATTAGATGTTTTTAGGATCTTGACTTGCTTGCGTGAGTTGACAGCCCAGGAGTATTTGCCAAAAGTTGGGAAAAGGCCAAGTTTTCATTAAACCTCTTGTAAACCCCAAACTGCCGTCCTGCGAGGCTACATCTGGCAAGGAAGCCATCTGCGATTCGTATAGTCTTGCTCCAACAAAACGACAACAGTGTGAAAAACTCTTTTCTCTGGTCGGCAGTGAACTGTAAAAGTAACATTAGTAATAGCTTCTGCAGGCTCAGTAATGACATAATTGACATTGGCTGAAAGCACAAGCCCCAACCGCGAGGTCTTGCCAAGGCTCTGGATTGATTCATATCATCCTTCAAAAATACAGGTCATAGTCAATAGCCCTCTTGGATGCTGCGTCTCATGTCGGTGTTGAGACTGCTCTCCTTCTGAGCAGTGTCTGCAGCGAAAACCTCACAGAGTACGAGCCTCCTGACCCAGGCCCTACCAAAAAAAAAAAAGGGCTGTTCTCCTTGACTTGAAGCCATTTGCTTGATCCATAAACAAGGTCTGTATTTCCAATTGTTTAAAAACCTGCAGTTTCACAGAGAACTGCACATTGCACCTAGTAATCTCTTATATCTGTAGCAACATGACCCGGTGCATTTTATTTAATGCAGAGCCCTAGTAAGGAGACTGGGCTCTAAGCCATTCTGCACATATGTTTCTTGGATGCCTGATATTTTCATTTTGCTTCAGATGAGCTGCACTGTTAGGGGGCTCCCATTTATAGCATCCGGGATTTTTTCCAGTATATGTTGTGCTCACCCCGTCTGCAAACCTCTCCTTCCCCCTCAACCCCCTTCACCCCCATGACTCAAAAAATACAAACCCCAGCAGATGTCCATAAAAAAAAAAAAAAAGTGAGACCAAAAGCACTGATTTGCTCAAATCTCTTGCTAAAGAAACCGTTCCCCAGCTCCCTTTGTGTTTAAAAGCTTGAGGCCCCTGTTTTAGAGAAATCCTAGAAATACAATTTAAAGACCTCAGTGGGACCGTGCAGCGCTGAGAGACTGCCTGCTTACTGATGGGGAATGTTTAGAAAAACAACACCTAATGCCACCAAGGTTTCCATTCGCACCTCTCCTGTTCTACACGTTTCGTGGAGAGCCTGGCCTGAAATGCAGGAGGTTTTCCCGCATTATTTAGACAAGTAAGTGACAAAAAAACACTGGACCATAGCCTGAACTCTTTACTAAGTCTTTAGACCTTCCTGGTTCAGGCAGCAAGGAAGTGAGAGTTTAACCGGCTGAGGGAAGACCAAAAGAAGATGAAAAGGAAAAAAAGATAACAAAGAACTATCGGGTAGTTTTGACCCTCCCCTGCGGCATGAGTGAATCCACATTTGTGAAGATCAGAGGTGGCTCTTTGCTGAGTGATGGGCTCCAGGATGCAGGATGGGGACAAAAGACCACTGATAATGTGATTTTTGTTTTAAAAGATGTCAGGGCCAAGTGGCCAAATCCAGAGCTGGTGTCAAGGGGTGTACCTCTCTCAAATTCCCTCCTGCTCAGAGTGCCTGGGAGTTTGATGTGGGAAAAGATGAAAAAATCAAAGCCCACAACTGAGCAGAGATGTAATGGGTCGGCTCTTGTTCTTATTGGTGATATGAGGGCTGGGTTGGCCAGTGAGACGTCTCTCACTACGCTGCTTAACATTCTCATGGTGTCACCTTTGCTCCTTCTCTGCATGGACCTCTTTGCAGCCCAGGGCTTTGTCCCTGCGCTTGCGAGACTCCCAGGGCCAGATTAACAAAAGGATTTCTCTGAGGTCCGTTTCTCCTGCAGTTCCCTCCTCCTGCCAGCCCTGATGCCAGAGGCAGAGCCCACACAGACTGCCAAGACTGACTGTGTTTCCAAAGCCAGCGCTTGAAACCAAGGTCGAGATGCTGGGAACTGACTCTCAATATGCCCTTCTATGGCTATAGTGTCCATTGGCTCTTGCCTTTGGCGTGGTTTGAAGCTCCCACGGGCCGTAATCTGTGGTCTCTTTTTTGTTTCACACTGGCTCTTCAACATGAGCCTTCGGGGTATGTTCATGGCCAGCTTGTTGGGTGGGAGACAGGGAGTTCATAAGCTTGTCTGCCAGAGCTCCTGGCTGGCAATGCAGTGCTGCTCCACAAAGGGAAGGTCATGGTCCCTTTTCAACACGAATGCTGCTGGAAGGTTACGCAAGTCTGTCATGAGGCAGGGATGGGTCCCCAACATGGTTTTGTAACATGGATATGCTTAGACAATAGAGCTCAACTGACGCCTTCCGAAAATAAAGACACCCTCTCCCCAGCATGGCCTGAAGGATGCAAGACTTGAAAGGCTCCAGTGCCTCCTGCACAGCTGCTGGCTCTGCTGAACACCATGTCTCTGCTGCTGAGGAGGGACCAAAGCCACCGGGAAGGCCAGACAGCCTCCATCTCATAGGGACAGCTCAAGAACAACATTTCTTGGTGTGCCCAGGAAAGCCCTGTGCTTTGGGGCACCACTGGCCAGATTTCCCCAGGCAATGGGGACGTGGGGCTGGCCACCGTGGAGTAGCCTTCCTAGTACATCAGAGACCTTTCTGCACTGAGGATTTCAGTTCAATGATACCCTGCAAACCACTCCCCAGCCAGCCCCCTGTCCCCTCCAGACCGCCGTTCTCACAGGCTGGCTGAGTATTAATTCATTAGCCCTGGTAAAGCTAATTGCAAAAGGGAAAAGTGTGTAATGCAGGCGGGGAAACAGGCAACGTGAGTAGAAATCTGGTCAAGGGTGGTCACTTCCTCCATTTGTATGAGGATTCAGGAAGTCCATTACAAAGTACTCCATCACTGTCACTTAATTCCAGCTAGATTACAAAAGATCAATAGTTCAGCTCCTCCTACCCCTGCCAGCTGTTGCAGAGGGTGGTGTTATCAGCCCCATGGTGGGTGCCAGGTAGAGTTTCCCAGGACTTTGAGGAGCTTTATTTTACTCTCTAATACCTTAATAATCAGAGTCAAATCATCAGGGGAGCCCTTAGTGTCCTTCTGGGCATGCCAACGGAGGCAACACACAATGGGAACAGCAGACGACCAGCGTTGTGTCTTTGGGAGGCAGGATTGAGGCTGTGGTGCCTACAAGTGACCTGGCTTCACTGCCTGGAGCAGGGAGCCTCTTTTTATTAGGTTGTTCCTGAAGCTGTTATTATTGTCACTGCACACCAGAGGCCGTTAATAACTCTGGGATACGGTACCAGGGCAATAAGCAAGGCCGTTACATGCCGCATTCCCAGCATTGGCCCCAACCTTGTGGTTCTGAGGAATTCAACCTGATCTCCAGATGATTTACAGCCTCTTCTTTTGCTTTTTCTTAACCTTTTCCCAGGTAACTTGACTTTGTTGTGAATTAGCTTTGAGTAGGGAAGCCGTATGAGCAACCACAAGCAAAAGTGGGCATTTGCCAAAAACCTCACACTTCCACTACCTATTTACACACCTCGGACCCAAGCATCAGGCAGCCTGGTGTTATTAGCTGGACATCTTGTTACTATTCATATGACCTCCGTAATTTCAGCAGCTCCTTCCACATTCCCCCAGGACAGTGGTGGTAGCTACCCACCACGTAAAATGTGGGATGGGCCTGGGTGAGGGGAAGTAGGGCAGACCCAAGTGGCTCAGCCACATCTGTTCCCTGTTGGGGGCAGTGATAACCATGGAGGTTGGCGGGGTGGGGAGGGCTTTCTACTATAAGTTCATCCCTCAAAATGGGACTTTGGGAAGAGAAAGACTGTGAATGGATTCAAATCTGTTGAAGAGTTTCTGTGAAAAGAGGGAACACTGGCCCTTGAAGATATCCCTGCTTTTCTATCTGTTTCTTAAATGCGAAGATTGGCCATGGAAATGCTGCAATGCCTCATTTTGCTGTTTTCTGAATATTCACGTGTTTCAGATCTGCTTTTCACAGTGCTTCAGTTTCAAAAATTATTAACCTGAACCAAAGGAAAAGGTTATCCAAAAAGATTATATAGCCCTCTGAACGAAGTAAAACATTGTATCTCACGTTTGGCCAAAAGTTTCAGATAGATCCCCTAATGAAACTTCCGAGGGTTATCCCTTCCATTTCAGTGCTAGAAGGAGTAAGATACGATCATCGCACTAGACACAAACTGGTATTCCCTCCCCAGTGATCAGTAGACTGTAAGAACTAGAGGAGAAGAAATGTAAGCTGAGAAGATGTAATATTAAGTATAATTATTAATATTGCTGCTGTAGTAGCTACTGGTCCTTGGGTGTACAGGCGAATCTTGGTGGTAAAGATGGGTACACACCTCCCTGGTCTGGGGTCCAGTGGCATGGACCTATTTCTATTTTTTTTTCAAGGCTGGTCTGACTGGGGATGCCAAAATACCCTTTTGCCCGGTCTGGTTGGCTCCGGCACAGAGCAGACAGATAATGAAAAAAAAAGGATCAGATAGCTGGGAGAACAAAATGTCAGACCAAAGATCTTGGACACAAATGTACAGGTTGTTCTGATCAACTCCCTTTGAGAAATTGTCTGCTGAAAGACTTGGGCGCTTCTGTACCTTATAGTTCACACGTAATAATTTATGTACGTTGTCCAGCATTTTTCATTGTCATAATCATATAAAGGGTCTTAGTTCACCGGTGAATCTGGATTTTGTGGTCATAGCAAATGCAAGGATAAGCCCCGCACTTTAACAGAAGAAAAGCGTGGTCCTAGAGCCATTTTTCCCACATGCTTCTTCAGGGCTGGCCCTTAGTTCACCGCTGGCCAAAAAAACCCCACAAAGACTTTTTTTTTCTTTCTTCTTCCAGAGTTTCTTATTCCACTAAGGACGTATTATTATTTTAAACTTAATGGGAATTTAATCAGAAAGGAGTGACGCAGCGACTAGTCACCAGCTGAGCTCTGCAGAGCTCAGACGGATGGGGGCCAAGCCCCAGTCCAGCCTGCCAGAGCTCTCTTTTTGGTTTGGAAATCATTATTGCTGCCTCCCGCGGACGGCTCCATGGTCGTGGCAGCTGATTACAGTAACGGGGGAATTAAAACCCTTCACCTGCTGTGGCTCTCGCTCAGCTTCCCTCCCCGCCAAGTGCTATCTTTGCTGGTAACAGCCTGCAAAAGCCCACAGCATCTCAAAATTGCAGCAGATGTTTTGCTTTAATAGGGGGGGAGGAGAAGGGGAGGAAAGGGAACCGGTGACAGGCCGTGAAGAAGAAAGGTGGGAGGAAAAACGGCAAAATGGAACCATCCCGTCTGCTTTTATCCCTCCATTAGCTGACACAGTAAATAAGGGTGGTGTGGACTGGTTTATCTGGGAGGGATGCTATGCTGCTGAGTGGAGAACAAGCTGAAGGTGTCCACCAAGTACTTCTCACTGAGATAGAGAACTTCAAAAATAAAATAAAAAAAATAAATCCAGAAAAGCCAGGAAGTTCCCAAAATTTGACCCTGAACTAAACTGAGATCCATTTGGTGCCTCCTTAGTATCAGCCTAATTTTCTATCCTGATCTCCTGCCTCTGAGTTCAGTCTGAGATTTTGTTTTAAATGCCTCTGAAAATTGCAGTTGTTCAGGTCAAGGGTTTTGCTTTGGCGCTCACTTAACTATTCCTGGCTGTTCCTCTGCCATGGGAGGTCCAAGAGTATTTCCAGGTTTATCAGCAACATTTCTTCTGAAAGTTGCTCCTCTAACCCTGCATTTTTGTGTGCATTGCTGATAACCCGTGTCTGCAATAATGGTGTGACTGTGTGCTTGGCTGGGATCCACCTGGATGTAAAAAAAGTACATGCCAGAGTGCTCCATTTTTGCCAACTATATTCCCACCGAGGAGGCTTCTGAGCTAATGAAGACGTTCAGAAGTAACGAAGCAAATCCTCAGTGAAATCCCAGGGAGCTTCAGACCCAGAGTCCTGCAGCAGTGATTATTCTGTTGAGCATTTCTCCTCTCCTCTAATGTTCTGCACTTCTCAGGTGTCTCTTTTAAGCAAACAACAAACTCCGCTTCTTCTCCCGCATCCCCATCAACATCTCTGAAGATGTCCTCTGTTTTCTTCTTCAGCTTTGACACTCCCAAGCCAACAGCAACATCAAAGAAATCTGCAGAACTTCTGAAGTTAGCAGCGATGGAAAGGAAAGGTGGGATGCCAAGGTTGCTGTGGTATGGTAAGGAAGTAGGAAAGTTTTGTCAATCCGGTTAGAAGAAACTGTAGACACATACAGCTGGTACAGGCACAAAAACCCACTTCCAATAGATCTCCAGCTCAAAGGACTCTTAGACGACACACTGATTATTGCTTTTTTTCAAATAGAAAACTGGAAAGCACCCTATTTGTTCTTATGCAGAAGAAGAAATTCGATGTGGAGAAAAACCCACCTGCTTTCCATTTTTAGGGCATTTTTTTCATTCTTGGGAAAGACTGTGGACAATTGTGTAACTATATAAAAGCTGTTTGATTTCCCCTCCATTAGAAAAAAATGATATGCAGGATTTGCAACTGTTCTGAGGACAAAATGTGTGACAAGAATGAATGACTCTTTTTCATTAATATGTATGTCTTTTAGCTAAGCTTTTAGTGGAAAAACTGCTCTAAAGAAACCTAAATGTGACTTGAGGTCTGATGCTCTGCTAACTTGGCAAATACCTGAGGATGAAGTATGGAGAAGAGCTAACCTATAAAGTATCCTGTATTTTAACAGCCTGTTTCTCCATTAAGCGTTTTTAGACATCAATAGAACAAATTGTCCTGTATTGTATGTTACATGTCTGTGTGCTGTAGAAACATTAAGGCTTTTGTCAGCTTGCTACTTTAACCCTTAAAGACGTTACTCACGGCTGGTGCAAAGTTGCTGTCCTCTGGCTTTTGTTGGAAAGCTGCTGTTGATTTTATGGCTGTGCTGCCACATCGTCATTTGTTTTCACCCTCAAGAAGATCCAGATGCTGGTGGTGATTTTATTACAGTTGCTGCTGTTATTTGCTTGAGAGCTCCTCCATGGACCAGGGTGCTCTCAGCTGAAGAAATACATAAACGTCAAGCAAAAAGATACCAAAGGCTTTTGTAATTTCAGCCTCAGCAGGACAGGTTCTACAAGGCAGGGGCACCCCTGCAAAATGTTGGCAAAAACCCATTAGTTATATACCTGTCCTTGGGCTCTTTCACAGGAAAAAGTAAAGTTAATTCTAACCTTGGCAGCTGAAGGTATAGGAGAGGTGTAGGGGTAAGTGGGGTGACCCTGTGTGTACTGTTAAGAGGAAGCAGAGGGGGTTTAAGATTTGTGCAAGGGTGAGCTCCGGATGGTCATTGCTGCAGCCCAGGTCTCCCTCTGTTGACAAGGGTTGGTTGCTCTGGCCAGACTTTGAACCTTCTCGCCAGGATTTTTGGCGCCATCTTCACTTCTTCCTGCTTCGTTCTGGGGCCGGGTGACTCCCTGCATGTCCTGCCTGACCTGGGAAACACCGATAGCCCGGCCAGCAGCTCCCACTCACACAATATTCACGTCGTCCTGGTTGCTTCCTGCACAACTGACCTTGAGATAACCACCGTCCACTCTCTCCATGGGTACAGCCTCTCGAGGAGGTTCCCACCAGGCAAGGACAGCACTTGAGCGGTGGCTGCTCTGCAGTAATTGTCCATGTCCTCACCTTAATCCACAATAAATGCAAGTTAACTCGCTCCAGTTTCACTGAGTCATGAGGACCACCCAGGTCCCATCGCTGTTACCCTGGGGCCACCACTGGGGCAGGGCTGCCACACTGGCGACCACCTTGAGCTCAATCCTGCAACCACGTTAGCCTCACAACATGCCTCTGAAGTACCTATTTTTGAGTGCTTTTGGTTGCAAAAAGGAACAAAAGAAACTCCTTCCTGCCCTTTCCCAGAGCCCAGGGCTTGACTGTTCTTCACAACTGCATGTTGAGCTGTGAAGAAATTATCCTCATTGAAATTAATTCTCTCTTTCTCCCCCTAAAAATATTTATAGACCAGATCATCTCCAAGATCTGGCTCTCTCTTTGGCTGTATAATTTGGGCAAGGGGGGTGGTGCAGGCAACGCCGTTGTGAAGATGCAGAAGGTGTTTAAGCTGATCTTGTATTATACCAAATTATTCACTTTAATCATTCACGACAACCCTCTGGGGAAAGCGCAGAAGGCAAGAGCCCTTGGCTGGTCTCACTTACCACCAAGCCAGTGGTCCTCAGGCTTCAGCTATGGACCACCAGGGCCGTAAGACGTGGAGAGAAGGGCTGTGAAATGATTGCCAACTTTCCTCCCCATGCTGGACAACCAAACACAAAATCCTCTCCTCATAAATGTTCTTAAGAGTGCAAGCAGAAAGAAAAACCAAATAGCCTTTTGGGAAAATGGTGCAACAAGGGCATTTTAGCTGCTTTTTTTACTAGTCTTATAACAAAAGGGTAAACACAATGGCACGTGCGTAAGGTGGACTCTGAGTCCTCCTCAAAAAGGCTCCATGAACCTTTAGTTGAAAAAAATATTAAGGCAAACTGAATTACTCCAATATTTATGCCAAGCTTTTAATAAGCGAGGGGTAGCAGCTGCAAGACTAACCAGGAAATAACTGAGTAGCCGGTGCTTGACCAGCTTGTGGAAGGTGTTTGTGAGGAGCTGGTGACTGAGCCCCGTGATGTAGGTGGTCCATTCCAGCCCTACGTGCCTGGGAATGGCTGTGGCTCTCTCCCAAGTGCCATCGGCACTAATGTATTTACGTTCCTTGCCGTGGTATGTGAAGCAGCTTCACTGGAGCCAACAGGTTTTATACCTGGAAGTCCCATAAGTGACTCCCACACGAATCTGAAGAATTCACCGAAGCACTGAGACGGTGGTAGCGGCAGCAATGTCTACAAGCGCTGCCACCGTGCTGCTCGGTGGGGAGAAACCCAGTGTCCTGGTGTCCCTCTTACATCTCCTTCTCCCCTACCCCTTTTTTAGTGTTTTACTCGTGAACACACGGAAATCTCTCTGCCTGCTGGGGAGCATTTAGCAGAAGAGTAAACAGGTCCTCCTCTCTCTCTTTGTGTTCAAACATGGGAGTTCACATCCTCTGCCTCTTCCTCTCCGCCGCTGGCCCCCTGGAAGAGCAGAAGTACACCCCAGGGACGGCTCAACAAACAACGCCGAGGGGCAGCGGGAGCAGAACAAAGAGCGCTTCAGCCCTGTGAAAAGTTTGTCCTGGAAAAGGGAGTCGATCCCAAGGCAGTACCTGTACTGGGATTAAAAAAGCGCCAGGAAAGCAGAACAAAAGCAAAGATAACGAGGCTTCAACAGTCTTCTCGTGCATGTCTTAGACTTCATGCGTACGTGGGTTTCCATATATATAATTCCAGAAGGGAAATACGAGCCTTGTTTATAAAAATTACAGGCTTGCTTCCCGAGTTTAACCTCTACCCTTTAAACAGCAGCCTAAGCCTAGGAATCGCTTTGTGCAGGGCCAATTGTTCCTCTGCCCCAATTTGGGTTTGAAAGGAGTGAGCAATTCAAGGTTTTCTCACTTATCTGCCATCTGCTTTTGTCTCCCAGCATCCCAGTGAAAGGCAAGAGCTTTGCAAAGAGCTTCAGGACTTGCTGTGATTGCATCATTCCCAGCCTGGCATCCACACATCGGCTCTTCCTGGGCTCTTCACAGTGCCAAGAGCCTTGTACCTGCCTCTGGTACCTACCCTTGTAGCTACCTCTCGTAGTTTCCCTTGTAACTACCTCTTGTAGCTCTTTCTTGTAACCACCTCTTGTACTTGCCCTTCTAACTATGGCCTGTAGTTATTTCTCATAATTACATTTGGTTGCCCTTGTACCTGCAGCTCTTCCTGGCTGTAGGCACAACTCCCAAGAACTATGTGATGCCTATGATAAATATATATATATATGTGTCTAAATGCCTAAACCATGCAGTGTAAAAAAGTGGATGGGTTAGATGTTTATCTAATATATATATTAGATACATATGTGTATATATATGGATTTTAATGGTGCTGTCCCCCCTTTAAGCCTGGAATAGGCTCTAATATATATATATAAAAAGATACACATATATAAAATTTATAATACATATAAATATATATATATATTAGAAAAACACCTAACCCTTCCACTCATTTACACTGTGTGGTTTAGGTGTGTAGACATACATAGCAGTAAACAGGAATTCAACCCAAAAAGAACTGCCTTTGCAGTGTTGTTGAATTGCACAGGAAAAGCAGAAATCGGAAGAGGTGGGCAGGGCACTAACGTAAGGTGCTGCTCACAGGGATGTCCTGGTGATGTTGTGGGCAAACACAACTGCTCCGGTCAGAGGAGAAGGTGAAGGGCTGTAATTAGGTGTGGGCTGTTGACCTCTTGTCCTGAGGAAAACCAATGCCAAATTGTTGGTTTTTTTTTTTAAGAGCTGAGATGGTAAGCACATCAGGGTATGAGGATTCAAATTGCTTGTTTGCGTTTAATCTTTGGATATCACGGGGCAATGTAAATTAACACCATACTACGCCTGGGATGGGAGCCCTCACCCAGGAGCTCTGCTTTGGCACCCACCCATGAGAGTCCACCCGAGGCTTAAGGAGGGGCAACACCATTAAAATCCGTTAGAACTCTTAACTGAAAGAAACTGGGTGTTGTAATATTGATCATTGCCCTTCTTTCAGGCAAAACTCTTGCTGGGAGCACCCAAAGGTTTGCTCAATCTTGTATTGCTACATCAGAGCACCCGGTAACAGAAGAATCAAACCAGACAGTTGCATAAATGTGAATTTTTTTGCCCTGAATCTGTTGTTTCAGTTTGCATGATTCATTGAATGATTCCATTGGAGGCTGTAAATAACTTTCCCCCCCCCCACATTATTACCCTAATAATTCTCCTGAGATTGAAAAAGTGTTTATTTTGACTCAGAGATTGTAAAACCACAGGATTAAAACAAGTTTAGGCTGCCAGCGCTTTATTTAATTTCTTGTTCTTTTGCTGAAGCTCTGAGAATAACTTCTGTTTCCTGCCGAAGAAGGAAACAGTGTTTTCCTTGACTTGTGTAAATATGACTTCCCCGCTCATACATTTTCCCACTGCTGGAAATAGGCAGGAATCTTCCCAGTGCCTGAAGTCTGCAGCCCCTGTATAAGATTTTGCCCTGTGCCCAGTTCACCATGGGCTGGCTTGGAGGGGTTGGAGTTTCCCTGGATGGAGGTTAAGTCTTTATGGGCGTGCAGAGGCTCGGAAGAGGGAGAGGAGGTGCCCGCCGGTTCTCGGCAAGGACCTGCCTCCCGACCAGAGGGCCCTGACTTCATTTTGACCTCCTCTGTGTTCGTTTTTTTCCTCCGATTTAAGTCATTTGACCGTAACGTATAATCAAGACTTCCCTTACTGAGAGGAGCTGCAGCAAGAAGAGAGGGAGTAAAATATAGGCTAGCCATGTAATGGGAGCGTGTGAATGTGGGATGGGAAAGGCACAGGGGAGGACGGGGAGACAGAGATGCAGTATAAAAGCAGCGCTGACATCGGGAGCTGTTTCTCTGGCACGTATATAATCATACGATAATATCCAGTTGGGAGAACGTGGTTGAGCATTTCAAACAAAGGAAACGGCCGGTGCCTGGAGCTCCTCTGCATATTTGTTACATCGACGTAATGATATAGAGAAATAAGAGAGGCAGAGGCTGGCATTACCAGCAGGCAAGTGTCGCTGCTACTGTGTGTAGCACGGCTGGGAACGTGCCTGGCTGGGGCTCGGTGTGGAGGCCAGACTCCAGAGAGGATGTCGGTGAATTATTGAAGGTTTAAGAAAGCACGCTTGAAAAGTGATGTTTGAAAACCTGGCTGGGGTGAGCATCTCAGAAGTTCCACCCATTGAGCTCCCCGAGGAGGAGGAGGAGGGCAAGAGGTGGCTTCATCACAGCTGGCCCGTCCCCACAGCAGGGTAAGGGTTGCTGATGGCAAATCAGTCTTTCCTTGAGCCAGGAGAAACAATGCCAGGGCTGGAAGCTCAACCCAGATAAGATCAGGCCGAATGGGAGGTGGAAATGTTAAACCATTTCTGGTTGTGAACCTTTCTAATGGGTGACTGTAAAGAGTGCTCAGGGAGGCAAGATGCTTCTCCGGGCATTTAGGTTGGGTTTTTTTTCTCAAAGACATAGTCAAAGGCAATCAGGGAATTACAGGCTTGATGCAAAGATTATAAAACTTAATTATCTAGCCTCTGTTATGCAAGAGGCCAGGAAAGATAACATTCCTGCCAGGCCTTTAATCAATGATGTGCCTGTTTGCAAAAGCACTGAGCGATTTGGGGCTCCCTCAGTTTTCAGGGGTCCTGCTGCACGAAGCCTGACTTTCCCAGGGGAGGTACCAGCTGCTTCTGGGAAATCTGGCATCTTCCAAGGTTTCTCCATCTGTCTACCCAAAAATTAGGCCACGGAAAATTGCTGTTCACTTCTAAAAATGGTGTTCCCACCATTGCACTGACAAATGAACGCTAGGTCTAGAAAACTTAAAGCCCTAGGAACCCCCAAACCCCCACCTTTTCCATGAAGACAACTACTTTCCTATAGCTTGGCTCTTTCACACAAAGATTTCCCAGAGTGTTGTCTCCATATATGAATCTTTTCACCTGAGGAAGCCATCTCTCTGCTTCCCTACTAGGGCCATTTCTCTTCTCACTGCACTCCCGGCTACCTTGCAGTTATTTATCTATTTATCTTTTTTTCTTCTCTTTCTATTACTGCTGAGGTGATGGCAATTCCCTGTAACAATATAATCCTAGGTAATTTATCATGAAAAGTCTATTCCGCTAATGCAATGGAGTCCCTGTTAGCTAGAAAAAAAAAAAAAGTTACAGGCAGGAAAAATCAGTGTAAGCCATATAGATCTTGCACATTACTGCGGCTAAAGGGCTGATGGGGAAAAGCTCGCCTGCTGCTGATAATCAGTGCAATGTATCGCTGCTGTGGTCTACTCATAACCCTTGAAATGAGGTTTTAATTCCTGAAGTCTTGCACAAACAAAAGAGTTGCAGAGCGAGAGGGAGACTGGGGTGAGGGGAGAGGAGCAGTGACCTTTGCAAGTGAACTCGCAAGGAAACAACAACGTGCCTCAGCCTTAGCCTGATTTTTTTAATCATTTTTTTTTCTCAAAATGAAGTTGGCTGTTGGAAACCCAGAAACGCTGGCTGACAGACACCGGCCAGATTCCGAGAGCTTTGTTATTCCAGTGTTTGACCCCAGATGAGGCCAAGCCACATTCAGATTTTAGACATGGCAATTGGGTCTGGGTCCTCATTGCTCTGGACTCTGTTTCTGGCTGGTCACCAGCTCGAGAAGCTCTGACCACCCAGTACACCAGAAAATGTAAAAAGAGGTGGCCAAAGTGATGAGCAGGTTTTATTGCTGGAGTAAACTTCACCCATACTCTGGGCCTGGCGTCCCTGTGCGGTGCACGGATTTCTTTACAGGACCTCCTTTTTCCAGGAGACTACAGATTAAAACATCCAGAAAGAATAACAGTGAGGCACATTATCCCATATATATTATACATATTATATACCATACATCATGCATGCAGTATTATGATGACCACTTTTCTTTTTGATGGTGATGATCCACAAAAAATAATTTAAAAAACTCAATCATTCCCCAACTTCTCTGCATCTTCTTCAGCTTCTTCCTCTTGTTTCTCTTGCTCAGAAAAATGTGCAATACTGTGGCAAGCCAAGGCTCCGATTTGGGGGCTGTCTTCCCATCAATTTGCTTTTGCCGTCCTCTAAAAAGCCATTTACTTCCCCCTTGCTCCCTTTTTGTCTAGGCTGCTTGTCACGAGCGCTATCACCCAACTTTCCCCCCATCTCCGCAGCAGAAACTGCCTGCTTGCTGCTGTCGTTATTGTGTGAGATCCCCCACTTCTGAGAGCAAACAAAAAACACCCAAGTTGCCGTCTCTGGCTCCGAGCTTTTCCCCAATCAGCTCCCTGTCTCCGCCGAGAGCACTCCCATTTCAGCCCTCGCTGGAGCTCCTCGGGGTAAGACTGCAAGCGCCAGGGATAGACACATGGTTCCCATTACACGCCTAAGTCCTCGCAGAGCCCTGGCGACAAGAGATCTTACAAAATAGCACTCGGTGGAAAGGGGCCGCAGGTCGGGGAGGGACTCGCTGGTTAGAGGGGCAGATTCACGGGAGGGAACCCCGTCATTAATAAAATAGGGAGGGTGGAGAGGGGGGTAACAGAAAAACTCGCAGTGGTTAATTTTAGCAGCCACGGACAAAAAAAATTAACTTTATAAAATGGTCTCCCAAGCTGGCCAGGTCTGGGGATATGTTGTTCACAGCATTTTTTGCAAATCCATGCTAGATCATACGAAGCTGCTGCAAGAAAAGAAAAAAAAAAGAAGAACCCCCCCCCCCCAACACCTCTGTTTATACAAATTACTTGATTTAACCCAAAAGTCATTCTCAGCGCTGCTCTCACACGCCACTGTCCCGTTCCCTCGCCCCGCTTGGAAGCACTCCCTTGTTTCCAGGGTTGTGTTACAATCCCATTTGTTTCTCACTATAAAACCAGCTCATTACGTGGCTCTTCCCATCCCTGCTGTTACACTACAGTATGCAATTTTGCATTTGCTTGTGACACACCATGATCCGAGCAATATAAATATCATAGCCGATCCGGTGTTAAACGTCTCGGTCCCGTCCGATGGGAGGGCAATTGAATCTACACTACGGGTCTGCAGGTTATTCATAGCATCAGCTCACTAATTTTTACTGGAATACATTCACATTTGAATGACAAGTTTATTGGAACTTCTTTTGCAGTCAAAGAGAGTTATTGTGGGCATGGGCTAAATGCATTCAGCCATTATATTCTGCAAGCCGCAGTTAAATGCCAGACTAGGGTTGAGCTGGGTTTGAACAGCCTGTCTATAAAATCTCCTTCGTGTGTCACCAAAACAGACTCGCTAAAGAGTCTACAGGCTACCAGCTTAATGTATTAGCCTAATACATTAGCTCTTAGCCTAATATTAAAATAACCATAATTGTCAGAGGTACAAATGTCGCGGCCAAGTAGCGAGCACTTGGAAAACGCAGCCCTCGAAGGGAGCGGATCATCAGCCAAGAGAAATAAATTACCTTCAGCTCCCAGCACACCAGCTGTATCTAAATCAGCTTAAACATACGACATCCACAGACTGGTTTTATCTCCTTGGAAGCGGACGAGGGTTTACGGTGCCGCTTGACGGCAGGCGGCTATCGAGGGGTTCGCTTTGCAGCATCCTCCGGGGACTGGGGATGGCAATCACCTGCCAGGTCGGAAAGCCTTCGCCTCCCAGACCTGCCAGCCCTATCTCCCAAGAAATTCTGGCTTCTCTTCCATTTTCTACCTCCATATCAGATCCTAAAGTACTTGGCGGTTGCTTTGCATGACAGTGTGCTCTTCTCCAGCTCCGGCACTGGCTCCCTGCAAAGCTGCTGATGCTCCCACCCCAGCCCCTGAGCCATCCCAAAATTCGACCACGGAGGGGATTCATTCAATGCAAAGATCCTTTTCTTTGCTAGTTTTTATAGCCTAAATATGTGCTCTCATGGAGGACTGGTATTTAGATGGGCTCCATCGGAAAAGAGACTCCCGACACTTTCCCACCATGATGGTTTTATTAGGCACATTAACACCTCCATGCCGGATCCTCCTTCGCTGAGGGCGAGCGGCCCCACTCGGGATGGGATTTAATCCCTCTCTCTGCCCTTGGGAGCTGTGTAGACCAGAAAACAACACACATTTCAGGTTCGCTGGGGACATGAAACTTGGTGAGTCTTGCACAAGACTCGGTGGAGACACAAATCTGTCCCGGGAGCTGCCAGCAAGAGCAGCCCTGGCCCCCCGAATAATCGCTGCTACGCCTCGCAATAAAACACTCCGCTGCTGCTGCAGGACACGAGGGGGTTTAGCCTCCAGTTCAGGATTTTGGTTTGAGTTTGTGAGTCGGCAACCATTTGCCTTATAGTAGGCCAGCTGTTTTGTGGGGGGGAAAAGAAAATTAAACCAGTGCAAAGCACAGAGCTCAACAGAGCCAATAATTTGGCTTTTGTTGTGAACCTGCCTCTCCTCAAATGCAAAACTGAATGAATAGAAACCAACCCAAAACAATTAAAGTTGCAAAGCGCACCTTTGTATTTAAAAGAACCTGGCATGCCAGTCTTTCTTTTGTCCCTAATTTGCGAACTCCTCATTTTTTAGGGAATACGTCTGTTCTAGTGAAGGAGGCCAGGGCAATAACAGCAATAAAAGCTTTCATGGAGTCGATTCAGACAACTGTTAAATGAAGTGTAGACTTGCAAAATTATGAGAAATTACTTCTTTCCATCTTTGAGATCTCAGTTCCTTGCTGACACCAAAATGTGAATCAAAAACTGAAATAACTCTCACTGGGTTATTTTTGCTGAAACTTTGCACAACTACAGCCAAAAGCCCAAAGCATTGCTGAATGCAAAACACAAATGACTTTATGCATTATAAAGCACTCCAGCTCAAGTATTGACAAACTGCTCAGAAAGAATCAAGATGAGGGGGTTTGTTGGTTTTTTTGTTTGGTTTTTGTTTTTTTTTTTCCCAAGAAGGCAACATTTCTTATTAAAAAAAATTGCTATTTTTTCCAATTTTGGAATGAAACTGCAGTCTGATTAAAAGTGATGTGAAATGAAAATGGGTAATTGGATAATGCAATACCAATGTCTTTCTGCAGATTATAAAGCAGAGGACATTTTTAGAGGCTTGTCTTTTTTCATTTTACTCTCTTCTTTTGGAACTCTTGTTAGAGGGAGTGACAGCAGAAAGAGGCTGTGCAAGGCTTAAATATGGGCAGGAAATTTCCCACATGAGGACAGGCAGAAAAATTTGCTGAGGCATCAAAACTTAGCCCTGCTCACTGGGAAGTGGGTATGAGACCAACACCTTTCAAAGCTTTCAGATAGGAAGAGAGCTCGTGTCTTGTCCCACAACTGGTCACAATCCAGACATTGGAGGATATAAGCATTTTAAATACTTTTTTGAGAAATCGTTAAAGCAGGAGTCTGCTGGCATGCAAGATGGCTAGCTGCTATGTATTTTGGCTCGATGAACCATGTGTTTGTGAACGCCCCGGACCAGCTGCACCATGCTGGTGAGACCACGACTAGAAGCTCATCAGGGGTAGGCAGTTATGACCATGAAGGTCTGACACAGGTCTGGGGTTCCCACATTTCTGTCAAGAGCCTTTGTGGCTAAAAACACTCACTTTTGGGCCACAAAGTACCTTATGATGTCAAAAAACCTTTTCTCAGGAGACCTTTGTTAGCTGGTTCCCGTGAAATGTTTCTTTTTGAAGAAAACAAAGTAAAAATAAAGAGCAAAGCAGAAGAGGTTCATCCCAAACTTTGCAGCTGTCTCCTCACCATAAGATTTTGGGCAATCTCATGCTAATCCATATGGTAGGTCAGTAGCTATAGCTTGTCCTCGGAATAAGGTCTCATGGGGTTCCTAATTCCTGCCACCCCCCTCACATGACCCCTAATTTGGGACAAACAAGGTGTTTACCCTCCCTACACCTCATTTTCTCTGCTGGTAATAATGGGAAGTGATGATTGCTGCCTGCTTTGATGGAGTCACCTGTGATCTACAAGTGAAAAATGCAGTGTAAATGCAAGGAGTGTAATTATTATTATCACCAAAGAAGCTGCCTGGTGACCTCGGAGCTGGTTTATAGATTCATAATTGGTTTAGATCGAAATGGCGATGAGGCAACTTGTTTAAACATGCCATCACATTCTCAGCATTGCCAATCCAGTCTTGGGGGACAGTAAATATTGCAAGCGTGGTTAACCCATGTTTCAGGGCACTGCCGTATCTCCGCCTTTGATAATCCTCTGAGCTCCAGCTGCCCCAGTGATGCTGGGATTTGGAAATTCCCAGCCAATACTCGTTCTGTCATACAAGTCAGGTTAGTTTTCAGCTTATGTTTTGCTACAACGAATTGTGTGCAGACCTCAGGAATGAGAACCAAATACTATTTGACGTTTACGGAGAGTATTTAATTTTGGAGAGAGCCTGTGTGCGTAGTAGAATCACACAGCAACGAAGACCCCCTTCCAGCCTGAAAAACAGCTGCTATTTAATATTATATTATCACTTTACGCTGCCCTCGAAAATAGAAGGTGAGGATTCGAAGGCTGCATCCTGTTAAAATTACAGGAGAAACCCCTATAGACTGAAAGCCATTTTCCAAATGGGAGTTTAGCTGTAATTATGAGTCAAACAACTCCTCTTAGGTAAAAAGTCCCCTTATTTAATGACGTGACACAGCATCACTGCAGGGGCTTTGCTTTTCAGCAGTTTTTTCCTACCTCTCATTTATTAAACTAATCTGGCCAGAAGGAGAAAACAACACAGTCATGGGGAGGGCTGTAAATCTTCCTGCTTTTGAGCAGAAGTCAAGCCCTAAGTAAAGAGAGGTTGGGAAGCCACTTCCTCCATCAACAGGTTATTCCATAATTATCCTGTCCCGGGCTCTCTCCACCTTCCCCTGCAGCCTGCAGCTGGAGTTAGAGCCAAGATCCTGGGCAGAGTGGACACACCACCAGGCCCCCTGTTTCCCAGCGTTGTGCAATGCAGTCTCTGTTATCGGTGTCCTCAGGATCTTCCCACAGCTGAGACAAAAGGTCTGGGGTTATTTGTAGATGTCTATAATTTGCAGGGTCCTCCCTTCGTTTGATTTGCTCTTAAATATAGGACTGGGAGCTCCTGTGCAGAGTCGTCCCTCTTATTGCTTGATGTTTCCTGTGTACTGAGCGTGCTGTCAAAACAAATATTCCCCTACCCTTGTTTACCACGTTCAAGTCTTTGGCATCTCATACATCAGGCCTGGCTTCCTCCCAGCTCCTTATAATCACGATTGCCTGAATAGGAGCTATTAAAGGCTTTTAGCAGTCCTTTTCCTCCCAAGAAAATGAACCCAATCTCTAGGATGTGACATTCGGCTTCTTTTTGTGAAAACAGTGGTTAGAAATCCACTTTGCCACTTGGTAATATCGGGATCATCTGTCATTAGCTTCCAGCCCGTCCCCCTGTAGCCAAGCTGGCTCCTGGGTGGTTTCCTCTGTGGATATTTAAAGACTATCGTAGTATTTATCTCTTCTTCCTTTGCTATTTGTGTACTAGATCCTCGGGCTGGTGTTTCATCACTGTTTTCATCGCTTTTCCCGTGTTTCGGCAGTAGGCAGTGCTTACTCCTGAGGTTGTGGATAGAGGAGGAGACCCGTGGACAGGCCATGCATGGCAGGACCAGGACTGTTGCATCCTACAACTGCTTCCAAGGTCCCACGTAAGGTGGAGTTGGGATCTCCCATGGGTCCAGCCCACAGACCTGGCCTGGGCACCAGCCGTTTCACACCAGAGCACAACCTTTGTGATGGAAACTATTGAGCTTAGGCTGAGTTTTTTCTCCTTTAGGACCACAGGCTCTTCTGGACTTGTGAGCTGCAAGGGGACAAACCTGATGATTTATCCACTAAGCCACATAGGCCCCTCAAACAGCTCCTTAATGTGAAACATGTGCTGCCGAGCCCCTGCAGTTAGTTCTTGCTTCGGCTTAGCCCCTGTTTGCTCAAATGCCGAGCGCATTCGGACAACAGAGATTTTGCGGTAAGAAAAGCAGCATTCCTGGAAATCCCGCTGCTCTAAGAACATGCTATCTCTGCTGGCACTTATTTTGACTCTGGCCTGAGTTATTTACAGAAGGCAAAGGACCTTTTGCTTGACTTTTATCTAATTATGATGGGCTTATGCAGATCAAGCATTATATGACTTAGGCTATTTATGGCAGGCACGGTGTGTCGGTAGCAGGGCGTGGGTGCAAGGCTCATGCTCAGGACTTGGGGCCCTTACATAAAAGGTTATTTAGACCCCTTGCTCCCAGTTGACACCAGCTCCTGTTCAAATCTGCAGGAGCAGAGCACCGAAATAACCTCGCCGAGCATCAGAGACCTTTAGGTGCTCGGCAGGTGCCGCACAGCAAACCGCACGGGAAACCAGAGCTGGGCAACTTGTATCGCTGGAGTCATTTTAATCCCCATCACTTCATTATCGTTGCCATCCTAACTCCCACTTTGCCTCCCAGCATTGCTCTAGGGAGAGGAAATGAGTCGTTACAGCAAATATCACCTTCCCCGGAGGTTTTAGCACAGGGATGGCTGCATCATTTTTAGCATCTGCTAAGCCCTTAGGAGCGATTAGCTCAGGGTGCCTGTACAGCTCCGGGGGAAGGAGACAGGTAACTTCTGCTAACGAACCCAGCAGCTATGCCGGGAGGACCGAGTTTTACTGAGCTCAGGAGCAAGGCTCCAGGCAATATCTCGCAGGTTGGTAAGCAAATGCACTTGCACAGATGCTGCCTTGGTGAGCACGAGCTTAGCTCACCACGCTTCTCCTCCTAACCTGGCCGGTGGGCTGGCCAAGAGCAAGCCTTGCCACCACGCTGACTTAAAAACAATGAATCTTCTTTTGCTGCTTGTACCATGTCTTGAAGCGTTAAAGAAAAGAAAAATATACTCCTTGAATGCTTTGAGATTGTAAGTGATGTTGGAGTCAAGGACACTTCGGTGCTTAATGCCTGCAACTATAGGGGGGCTGCACTGTAGATGGGCAAATAGACTTGTACAAAAATGTTTAACGTTTCCTAATGGGGATTGTTTGGAATTTCCCATATCCATGGGGAAAAAAAAAAAAAAAGGCAGTATTTTGATTTTCTATCTCAATTCAGAAAGAAAATACACAGTAAAATATTGGAATTTCTCAAGGGAAACCCCAAACTCAAAGCTGCCTTAATAAAGTGACGAACGGCTCGGAGAAACCCCAAATGTTTTTGATAACTAGAAACACCAGCAGATTGGCTTCCTCTGCATAACATTACCTACCATGGCTGATAGTGCAGATAGAGGGAAACACCATGCAGATGTCCCTTGAGGATACACTTCCCTTCTGACTCTTGACACCCGCTCTGGTTTCTTGGAGTACCTACACCCAACCATGAAAGGTTTTCCATGGGCACAGAAGGGTGACTGCTTTAGAGCAGCCCATCTCCGTGCCCCGACCTCACTCCACTCCCGTCCACCCTGGCACCCTACAACTAGTTTTGCCTCTCTGTGTTCTTAAGCTTATTTTCTGTTTAATAAAACCCTTGATTGCCTGGCTTTTATCAGCAAAAACGTATGTATTTTCCCCCATAACAAAAACTAAAGCGCAGCAGTTGCTGTGATGTGAATGACCCTAAATTTCTCCCCTTCCCCATTGCAGTGGTGGGTGCAGGGGCAAGCGGACCTCAATCCATGCAACTTTTTCCCTTCTGCACTGAAGCAAAAATAGCTGCTCATAAATATAACCAAATTGGGAGTAAACGTCTTGAGGCAAACTGGAAGCTCATTACATGTCCTGTGCTGGAAATGTTGGTGTTAGGTTTCCATTAAAGCACAGTGTGTATTTTGGGAGGCTGGCTATGGGCAGCCGGGTCTGTACCGAGCCCTCTGGCTCCTTGCAGAGGTGCCAGCCTGTCGAAGGCTGTACTGCTATGTGCTAATATCTTCTCCCAGAGAGGTCTGACGGGTGGTTCATTAGCTTAAGCACTAATCCTGGCTGCCTCGTATTTATTTGTATGGAGACCCGCTTTGCAAGAAAGCTACTTTCCATGCTCTGTCCTCTGAACAGTTAATCCACCTGCTTGGTGCCTAGCCTGGCCCACTTCCGCGGGGAATTCTCCCTTCATGGCAAGTTAAGACGTGCGTGGCTTAATGCCTCCGGTAAGCTTACCTTCTTTATTCAAATCTTCCTGCAAGAGCTTAGAAAGGCAATTGCCTCCCTGTTTTCAGTGCCGGTTCAGACAAGGAGCAGGCACACAGTTATTTGAGTATTTTGTCCTTAATAAATAAGACTGAAGCTGTAAACCTCCGCCTAGCATCCCTCCCCTTGCCCCTCTGGCTTATTAGCATATGGTGGGTGGAAAGTCTTCTGCAGCCTTTTGTTCAGCTGACGGTCACTGGTGTCTGGGCAGTTACCCGTTATCAACCCGGTACGTTGCCGTCTGCTTTCAGCAAGGTCAAATCTGTGTTCGGCTTTGCTCTGGCTCCGCTGGCATGCCAGCTGCAGCGCCGGAATTTAGCACAGAGGTAACTTCTAGTTTCTTTGTAGCTCCTTTGGAAAGCTGAAATGGTTATAGCTAGTTGCGCTGCGTGAATTTTAAGGTACGTGGATTGACACTATTGTCATGGATTGTCATGGACATGGATTGTCAGTCCATGACAAAACCATCTTTCCAAGACGTCTTAACCCTCTAGCTTCATGTCACCCTGAGGAGTCATCTCCAAAACTCTAAGACTTTTGCCGTATGTACCTTAGCTCATGGTGGCCCAGTTTACATGCCTAACAGCATCACCCCCGATTTATACCAAGTATAAAGTGAACAAGAAGTAACTTACCCTCCAAGCTCAGAAATGCTGCCCACCCATCAACGTTGCTTGAAGAAATGCGTCTTACACATTGGCACAGAAGTCATTAATGTTCATTTTGAAAAGAGGTCTCTTCTGCGGCTACGGACAACCCCACCAGAGAGTGTTATCTGTTTTTCAGAAGTACCCTGAGGTCTAGCAGATAAGATGCTTGACTGAAGAAGGCATGAAGGAGAGCGAATGCTATTGAGCCGCTGTTCTCCCGGGGCCTGGAAGGTGGAGAGGTTAAGACCTGATAAGGAATCTCTCCTCTTGGAGAGCACCAGATAAAATCTGACCTACAAGCAGAAGGTGCTCCTATCTGATTGCTTGCACAAAGAAAAATTGGTCCCCAGCTAGTCCCTTCCCCGCTGATTTTGTGTTAACTTGCAGCCTTACGTTCTTGTAGGGGAAGAAAAAGCCTGAGCAAAAAGTGAGCAAGCTTTAAGTTTAGAAGCATTATTTTATGAGCAAATCCCACGCAAAGTTAACCAGGGGATTCGGCTACGGGAAAAGGGCATGGTTTAATAAGAGCGAGGGTTTTTTGATAATAAAAGCAAAGGGCTATGGGGCATGGGAACACAGAAGCAGTTAGCAGTGAAAAACAAGGGAAGTATTAACAACACACTTTTAACAGCAAGGCCAGCGAGCCAGTGGGATGGCTGGCCAAGGGATGCGGTGAATCCGATATAATTCGGCCCCTTTACATCAAGCCTGGCTGTCTTTCTAAAGGACGTGCAGTACCTTAGTCATGGGCTACAAGGTTAAATGCAAGAGCTGCTGGATGATCTCTAAGCAAGGGATGGAGCGTCCTGCTGGCCTCGGCGTTGATTCATTTGTTTACGGTCGGTGCTGGTGACTCGTAGAAATGGGTGAGTTGAAAGCGCCATGTCTAACCGGCCCAGCCTCCCACCGCATCCATTCAAGGGGACGCTCAGGCTGGTTCTGCTGAAAAGAATTACCTCTCTTGAATTAAGTAGTGTTTTTTCAGCTGCAATCTTCTCATCGTTGACAAGCAAAACTTTCATAGACTTTTTCTAGTTTTTATTATTTTCCCATGGAAAGAAATACTTTGTAAAGAAAAAAAATGAAAGCAAACCCCATTTTTTTTTAAAAAAAAAAAGCTTCAACGGGCTTTTTTTCCTCCTCTAAGCCTTGGTAGCTATTCTTCCTTTAATTTAAGCAGAGCTTATATCAGTTGAAGTTATACTTGTGCTTACTTGACTTGAGGTAAACAGGACTAATCCCGCTTAAAACTGAACTAAGAATATCTACACGGTTTAATGAAATGGATTAAAATTTACCTCATATTAGACATTAACAACTTTTCTTGTTCAGACAAGCCCGGGGAGGCTGGAGCACTGTTATTCATTTGCCTTTAACATCACTAAAATTTCTTTGAAAATAAGCAAATTATGCACTTGTACAGAAGGCAGGTCCCTTTGAAATGATGGTGCTCACGGGAGATCTGGCTCCCTTCCTCCTTCGGATCTAGAGAGGTTTTTTTCTTTTTTAGATTTTATTTTATTTCTTTATTTTATTTTAGATTTTAGATTTTTATTTTATTTCTGAGTTCCCTATTAAAACAGCACAGTTCTTCCTGTTCCATTCATGATGTTTCTTCAGGGGAAAGCTCAGCCCAGCATGAATTAAATGCTCTTTTATTTAATTTATATCTCAGGCTGACCTCAGCTAGCGTGCACTCATACCACACACCTGGAAATGGAGATGTCAAAGTGGGCTGAAAAGCCAAGCTTTTCACACCAGTTCCTGCACAAATTAAGCGATGGCTTTGTTTCATTTTATTCATTTTTCAAGTGGAAAAGAGAAGTCATATTATTTCAAGTTTTGGTATAATTTTAATCACGTCAAAGACTTGAGGAGCCGGCTGAATTCCCCTCAATTCCCGTTTCTCCCATCTGGAGATGTGTGCGGACACATATTTTGGTGTTTTGGTGGTTCTTTTTCTCAAATTTCTGCTGACACGTGGAAACACTGAAAGGTGTTTTTCTTAAATAATAGCCCATTGTTCCTGCTGGTTATGAACCCTTCACATAAAACGAGATCAAACCCTGTAGAGTTCATGCCTTTAAACCCTGCAGATGCTGATGCTGTTGCCACCAGCAGTGAATTAGCTGGCAGCCTCCCACTTCACGTGTCCCGAAACACAGCCCTGAGAGTCACCTGACGAGAGATAAAAAAAGAAAAGAGAAAAAAAAAAAAGCCAAGACGGTTATTTTCTGGGTTAAAGACAAAAATTAAATGCTACGCAAGGCTGTGCCACTATATATTAAAAGCAGCGTTGCCTGCGAGCTACCGCCGCGGTGGCGGTCGGCGGCTCTGGAGCAGGGCAGGAACTCGTAGAACAAGACTTTCTAAGGAAACCGGGAGATTATCCTGGTGACTTCGCTCCCTTCTAGCTACAGATAGGATGGGGTGGGGATTCATCGCAACCAATCTGATGACTACTACCCAAACACATACATAGGTGTAGTCTGTGCCCCGAGGAAATTATAACTCAAGACAAGCTAACGCAGGCACTCCCGCGCCGACTGGTGCCAGTGGGGGTGGCGTGCAAAGGTGATAATTGAAAGTTGTTGGGTTTTGAGGTTTGTTTGTGTGTTGCTTTCCCCCCTGCTGAGTCAACAGGAGGTTGTTTGCTACCTCCTGCTTCCTTCGGTGAAGGTGACAGCTTCTGTTCAACCTTGATGTGGCTCGGTAAGACGAGCAGTTGGCCATGGGGTTTGTGCCAGGACCATCATCCAGCACCCAGGGGACAAGGGTAGGAAAGTCTGGAGAAGACGAGCAGTGGCCCATGTCCGTGCACAGTCTATGGACAGTGTTTACAAAAGCCAGGAGGCAAGTGATTCACTTCATTCGTAAGATCTGAACCTCTGATCTGGTCTCCAGAGGTAAAGATAAACACAAGGTAGGAATCGCTTGCCTTTTGGGAGGAGAGCAGTGGATGAGAATGGAGGGTGTGTCAAGAGAAAGGGGAGATGGGGGGGCAGAAATGCAGCCGATGTGGGGTGCCAGCTCCACGTGGCTGTGCTGCACCCCAACCGTGGACGTGGGCTTGACATCAGCCCTCCAGCGCTGCAGGACCTCAGCCCGAGATGTCCTCTGGCTCCACGGCTGAATGTTAGTTTCATCTTTACAAACAGCTGGTGTAGAACTTCAGACACCCAAAACAAGGCAGGCGCGGAGCATGAGAAAAACAGGTCTCTGCTTGCGGGACGAATCTCCTCCCTCCCCCTCCCTTGATTGAGAACTTCATATCTGAAAATCATTGAGCAGAAGTACAACAGCTTCAGCCTCTGAAGGCTGCCAACCATTCTTGCTGAGTGAAGCTGTTTAGGTACACCGAGACACGGCCGAACCTGGGGCTTGCGTAAACCTTTCTTCCCCTGGAACAAAAGACCTGCTCCCATGGCAGTCAGGTGCACGCATGAATCCCTGCCTGTGAAAAACACGCTGAACCGGTCCCTCTGCAAAAAAAGACAGGTTTGACCAGAACGGCCCCTTGTGCAGAAAGGATCTGCCAGCCAGGCCCCAGCATCAAAGGCAGAGGCTGCACTGGGTGCTCCACAGCCTCCGATTACCATCGGCATGAGCAGAACCCAGATTTTGCAGCACTGAAGGCCACAACCAACATCCACCCTCGGGCTCCAGCAACGCGCCTTGTTTGCGTGATCGCATCGGAGTTTGTTCCTCCATCTCCCTCGCCGGGATAGCTGCAGCGTGAGGACCAGCATTGTGAACCTCCAGCCTCAGAGTTTCCTGGCCTTCCAGCACGTGTGCTCGTGTGAAGGACCAACATCACAGCGGCGCACGGTGCAAGCTCCAGCTGCACCTGCAGACGCTGCTTGGGGTCTGCTCGCAGAAGCGGTTGCCTCAGGATCCCAGTGCTCGTATGGGTTTGGGTTTGGTTTGGGTTTTTTTTTTCCATTTCACCCATTTCTCTTTCACTTCCTTCCTACCCCGCAGGAAGCGATGACAATAGATACGCCCCGTCGCCGCGCTCACGCCTTGCGGTACCTACACCTCCGCTCTTTCGGCTTTCACTTCTCTCCGGGGTTTCATTGAAATGCTCATTTAATATCAGTGCTCATTCCTCCTGTAGCTCCTAAACATTTACTCCACGCTCTGCTAACCTGGAAAGGTCTCTGCGGACCGTGCCACCACGTTACACCTTCTCCCATCCATGCCTCCAGCAATTTTTGCTCCCTTTTAACTTACTTCCCAAGAGGTCGGCAGGGGTGAGCCCCGGCAAAGCTGCACCCCCATGGGCAGAGGCTGCCGTGCGAAGCTGTCCTTACCCTCCCAACCCAGGGGGGCGCGGACGGGACCGGACAGCAGGGAGGGAGGCAGACGGGAAGCAGAGGAGGAAACGACGGCACTAAAACCACCGCTCAGCCAGAAATAGGACTTGGCACTGCTGATGCTCAGCCCCACGCTGTAACGTTCAAGCCTGTTGCCTTCCATAAATTTATCCGTGGCCTTTTCTCCCTCTCCCCCACCTGACCCACACATCCTGAGCGAGGTCCCACAACTTGCCGGCCCCCGCCGCTGTCCCGGTTCTTATCGCCTCCTGTGCCGTTTCCCTTCTTGACACTTCTCCAAGCCCTCCTCTTTCACCCAGACATCCGTATTCCTGTTTTTTTCCCCCTCTTCCCCGAGTAGCTGGGGGTTAAGGTGCAAAACATGCACTTTGCTCAGCCCAGCGCTTGCGGCACCCCAGCCAGCCCCGCACGTGGACGCATCCCCGGGTCAGGCACAGGCAGACCGGGCAGGGTTTCCTCCTCCCACCCGGCTTACTTAAACCCAGGCAGCGTTTTTAGGAGATAAACTGGGGGTTACCAGCCTGTCCTCACGGCCATTGCCCTGAAGCTGAAGTCTCACCTCCACAACACACTCAGCCCCCCAAAAGCTTTCAAAACAACGCGCGGCACCATGAAAACTCCCTTTGCATTTAGGACAGGTGCGGGTTTACAAAGTCTTTCCACGCGTAATAAAATATTACTACTAATTAGGATAATAATAGCAACTGCTAGCTGAGTTCTGCCTGCTTAATTTCCACCTGCTATTTATTTGCAGTTTGATGTGGTATTCGCTTCCTGTCATGCATTCTTGCAAATTATTTCTGTGCCGCGTTATCTTGCTGATGCGGTTCACCCGAGGAGTGGCCGAAACGCAGCTCTGACCGTGTGTCACCGCCAAGAAGTTCATTTTCTTCTGGAGGAGGAGGAAAAAAAAATAAAATAATAATAACAACAAAAAAAATCAAGGCTGCCTTGTAACTGTACACTGTGCACATGTGCGTATCTGAGCACGTGTTGTTGTGGGGGTTTTTTTGGGTTGTTTTTTTTTTTTTTTCTCTTCTTTTCCCCTTCCACCCACATTTTTGCAACCCAGCGAGCTGCAAGTTTTTTGTTCAGCTGCAAAGTGTCTGTTTTTCATGGAAAAGGTGTTGGGGCAGAGCGTAGTTGTGAGCTCTCCTAGGCAGGGGCTTTCCAGGAGATCCGGCAGCCAGGCTGTAGCTCTTCAGACTATTTTCTTTCAATAATATTTCTTTAAAGCTCATAATATGGCTAAAGAAAAAGGGATGCCCTCAATAAAAAGGGATTTGCTCAAAAACTAGGCATAGCCAAGAGCAGTTCAGCGGAAACCTACGCGTGTCCCCATCACACCCTCCCCAGCCAGGAGCTGGTGGGACCTTCTCCCATGCCCATCGAAAGTGGCATCAGGTCCCTTTCTACCCAAATGCCCTCGCGTATCATCAAATCCCCTCGCGTATCATCAAATCCCCAAAGGTCACACCCCAATCATCCCGCTGGGCAAGGAGAAGGTCAACCCAAAGGCAGAACAGCAACTGGCACTGGGATGTTTAGTTGTGTTATGAGCTTTTATTTAAAAAGCACATTTATACAGCAATAATTTCGCAGATACAAACTTCAATTTTGTATTCTACAAAAGTCTTTGAATATTCTTCTCTTTACAAAATGGAACATTACAAAAATACAGACAATTTAATATGATTTTTTTTTTTATACAAATGTCTCTAATTGTAGTTATTTTCATTAAAATATTACTACCACAGAACTACAATATTTTAGTCGACTATAAAAAAAATTAATTCAATGCTTTTTTAAGCAGCAAAATGTAAATAACACAGGTCAGGACACAGTTTATAGTCATAGTGGATATATCTAAAATTGTTTCAGAAATAATATTTTACATAGTTAATTTTTAAGGTTTTATACATTATTTATATAATATTTATATATAAAAAAAAATCATAGCTTGCTATAGTTGAAATGATAGGACGGATTCTGTGAGAAGGATGTGCAAATGGCCGTTCTGCATGCTTTGCGGGATCCCTTTGCAAACGCGCTCCGTGAAAGGGCTGCAAACCAAGAACCTGTGGTTTCCGGGTGAAAAAAAAAAAAAATAAAAAAAAATAAAAAAAAAATAATCACACTGGATATAGGCACGACTGATTTACCACCAGTGTCACCGAGCGGAGCACAGGACCTGGTACCTGCCGTGGCGTGCACCGGGGTGCCCGAGGGAGAAGGAGGAGGACGGGGATGCACAAACCGACTGACGCCCAGGCTGGGACGTGCCGCCCAGCAGCCCGTCCCAAAACTGCAGAATAAAAGTTTCCCCGGGACTCAGCCCCGAGGTCGAGGTGCGAACGTGTCTTCGGCAGAGCTGCCGCTACTCACTTGCGAACCGCCAGCTCCTGTGGGAGCACAGAAAAATCTGCTGTGATTTTTTTTTTTTTTTTTTTTTTTTTGGGAGGGAGGGGGTTGGGAGGGGAGGGGATGGCCAGGAAGCGGAGGATGCTCTTTTCATGAAGGACCATTTGTGGGGGGCTGCGCACGCCTGGGGGCTCAGGCAGGACGAACTCTCGCCAGGGAGCGAGCGGAGAGGAAGAAATGTGGCTTCTCTACGCAGAAGATGGAGTTATTCAGCCTCGCTGCGCGTCTCAGGACTGCTCGTTAAAGGCGTGTAGTGTGAACAGAGAACCTGCGGAGATCTTTGACTGGGCAAGCTTCTTCTAAACTAAGTCACAGTATGGAATAGAGGAGGCAAAAATAAACTAGCATCAAAAAGAGAAAAAAAAGCAACTCTTACAAACCAATCGCAGATCTTGACTCAGTGCTGTTCCTCGTATATAGTGCTATACAATTTAGTCGTGAGTTGTTTGGGTTTTTTTTTTTTTTTTCTCGCAAGCATTGGAAATCTTCATAGTAAAAAAAACCTAAGATGGCCAGCTTTCCAAAAATCCCTTAGTGTTCATTAGGCTATGAACAATTTGGCGTTCACTACAACATGAACACTCAAACCAATTGCACATCCAGAACTCCGGCACCTCTCTTTGTTCAGCTTTTGTATTTCGTTGTGGGTTTTTTTGTTTTGTTTTGTTTTGTTTTGTTGTTGTTTGTTTGTTTGTTTTGTTTTTTCCTTTCTCGTTGTTGCTTTTGACTTAGTTGACCACCACCCCTTTCATCCAAATGTCGCAAGTTGAAAAGACCACAGAGTAAGACTTTACTGGTCGGGCAAGAAAGTCTCTCCCTACATTCTACTGTCTGATGAGATTTGAGAGCAGCAGGTAGTTGCTGTCAGCAGTCATTTTTTGCAAAAAAAAAAAAAAAAAAATTTAAAAAAATTTTAAAATAAAATACAACACCCATCCGATTTCTCAAAGATCTACACCATGTTGTGATGGTTATTCCGCTCAATGATGTCCACAGGTGAAAGGATCTCCTTCCGGATGGGCGGTGGAGGCAGGCAAGTCTTTGTCTTGGGCTTGAAGAGATCTGAGACGTAAAACACCTGTAGGAATAAATGGAAAAGGCAAACTTAGCCACACTGGGTGATGCTTTGTTCAAAAGTTTGGTTTACAGAGCCTATACGTATCTTTAAGCTGCAAAAATAGCACTTTTTGTGCTATTGAATGCCTGCCCGTAACACCGATAACTGTGAAATCCCAAGCGCCTGCTACCACCTGTCTGTACAATACGGAAAAAGGCTCAGACCTCACAAAACAGAGTAAAAACATTACAGAACAATTTCATTTCTCACTGCGTAATCACCACGTGCAATACCCAAACCTCCGCTGATGGGGTTGAAAAGCCAGGAAACAGATACACGGCCCACACTCCAATAAAATAACCGAGGTCTCCAAAGGGCTGGCCTGACTCATGGTGAGTGGTTTTAGGGATGGAGTTGGCGTGAAACAATTCATTCTGGCAGACATCAGGTAGGAAATTAAAAGCTTTCAAATAAAAGCTGTGTTAAAAGTTATCAGCAATGAGTCAACAGTGAGTGATGCTCTCCTCTTGCCCCACCAAGGCACCGGTACAGAGCCGGGGTCTGGTCCTAAAGCCAAAGCCTAAGGAGAGGAGGAGCTATTCCTGGCTACTTTTTCCTAAGTATCCCGTGATGTAACCCCTCTCCCGGATGTGAAAAAGCCAGTGCTTGGCAATTTCAGGAGGTAGCAACACAATAAGAAACAAAGTGCTGGGAGGAAACTTCCACATCCTCCCTTGGCAGCCGCTGCACAAAGCTTATCGGTCCTCCAGGACCGGGGCACTTTCTCCCTTGCCAAACCCCATCCCTGCGCCAGAAGGGAAAAGAGTGAGACAACACGGATCCTCTGGACGGGGCAAAAAGTGGCGAGGGTTCATCGTTTTGTTAGCTGGCACCAAAGCCCCAAACTTCGGTCCTGCTGCCGACCGCCTCTGCCAGCCCAAAATTTGTCGGCTCATCGCAGACATCCTTAAGCATGGATCATTCAGACCCAGCTGTGGGTTTGCGGAGCCGAAGGCCCAGGAGGAGCAGCACACGGTTGTAGGAATTACCGGCACATTTGAGTTTTCTCCCCCAGTACTCGGATGCAAGATTTAAGCAACAAGATAAATCAGGGGGGGAAAAAAAAAAAAAAAAAAAAAAAATAAGTCCAAGGTGCTCAAAGGAATAATATTAGGTTAGTACATCCAGGCTGGGTGACGCAGGGAGGGAGCAAAGGTTTTCCCCATCTGCATCTCCACATTTTCTAGCTACCCAGAGCCCTACGCAGCAGGTCTCGATGTCCTTGGAAACAACTTTTGCAAGTCCCTACCAGCACGGGCCGATAAGGAGCTGAGCGGAACAGACAGTGAACCTGCTGGAAGCGGTAATTTACTCCCACAATTATAACCGGGGATGCAGGAAGCTGAGCTGTTGTTGCTTGGCTTTTATTGCTTCGTGGAAAAGCAGGGAAGGAGCTGACATATAAACCAGCCCTTTTTTTTGGTGTATGTGTTGGTGTCTGGCTGCCTAGTTGTGCAACAGAGCCGATAAAGTGGTTTACAGGGCATCCAAGAGGCAGCGTTTGTGCCTTTGGTTAAATAACAGGATCCGGCTGAACCCGCCGGGAATGGCAGGCTGGAGTCTGGCCTCTCGCTGCAGCATCGCGGTGTAAAAGCACGTTGAACCGCTGTGGCGATGGTCGTCTTTTGGGTCATTAATAACTGTAAACCCGCCCCGTTCGGCTGGCTCGGCGCATCTCCGATGCCATCTCGCTTGCTTGCCCACCTCGGAGAGCTGGCTTCAATCAAAAAGCTGTCCAATTTCTGCACCAAGATAGCCGCGACAAATCAATTTCGGGGAGGAGATTGCCGAGCGCAAGAAGCATATGGGGATTACACCGAGTCTGGTCCTTGTTTTGGACAGGAATGAGTTACGGTGGAGTGTCATCCTGGGCATTTTAGCTTTTACTGTGCTGCTCGTCGCTTTTCAGAGACTGGGCGAGAGGTTTCATTTCTCTTTAAACTGTATTTCACTTTAACATGGCTGGAGGTTATATAAACACTTACAGGAATCATGAAACGTGATCTTCGGGGGTTAAAACAGTGTGTTAAATCCTCCTAATGCTTGAACTGTTTAACACAAAAAAGGGCTAATAAATGTGCAAAGTTTTTCACTTGGATTAGCTCCATTTCCTGTAGAAGGTGCTCTCCACCCATAAAGAAAACTTGACAGCAGAAGACTGAGCGCGTATTATACAAAGTAAGCCAGTATCTTATACCGCCACTTCACAATCCCTCTTCCTTTTCATTATATCGAAGAAATCCTTGATCACAGAGAGGTTAAAACAACTCATCCAAGCCAACCAGAGCAACACCAGGAGCACGTCCTTCCAATGCCTCCCCTTTTCTCTCTCCGTCAGATGAGACATAAACTACACGACAAACGGCAGGCCGCCTACGACGCGCATAAAAGCTATTTCCATTTAAGAAATCCTCATCGTATTTCATCCCAGATCCAAGTCCGAATGTTTCATCAGCTGGAAGCGCTTGACACTAATGTCTTCTGCTTGTTATTTCAGGCACTGAAGGACAAACGTGTCTGCTGCAGCACAACCTGGATTTGAGCTCTGGCAGCCCTCGGAGATGAAACCCACAACTGGTTTCTACTGAAAATTACAGCCTGATAACTATGGTATTTTAACGGGCCCTGACTATCATCAGATCGGGCTTTTGAAGGCTTTGCTGGGGGAAGGGTTGCCTGGGAGCACCCAGGGTGGGTTGGAGGTGATGAGTCTCCAGGTTCTTCCCTCTGCTTCGGAGCATCCCATGCACAAGAGCTGGATCCCAGAGCTGCGCAAGGATTCCCAGGACATACCAGCCATTGCTCTGATATACCAGTAGTTTTAGCAAAAAGCTGCTACATTTAATGCAAACTCCAGCGAGTCTCAGGGCAATTCTTCCCTTTGTCCCTTGCTGCCGCCTCCCAAAAGGGAGGAAAGTCTGCCGGCCCTTCCTTGGCAATGGCTCATGCCAGCAAAGCCAGGTTTGGGAGAACAAGAACATATTGCTGATTCTTCGCAAGCTGATGGAACGGGGCAAGGATTGGGTTTAAACCCTGACCAAGTCCTAAACTGCTGCCTGAGATGCCCCCAGCCACCAAGCCATGCCTGCAAAGGGTGTGGAGACACAGGTTTGGAGCCCGCTCCGCGAGCCGGCTGGGAAGAGCAATGCAGGTTGCCCTGAACTCGCAGGCAAACCCGAGCCTGCCTGCGAAACTCCAGGCAGATGCTTCCTATGTCGGTTTACCTCGACACAGGAAAACCAGCCCAGCACCACCGCAGCCTCCCCTTCCCAGGACAGCTTCCAGCTGCCAGAGGGCTGGGAGGGGACGGCCAGCCCTGCTGTTCATCCCGGCCAGGAAGCATCCGGACGCTCGTCCCGAGCATCCGGAGAGCTATTGTCTTTCTGAAACCGCTGCTGGGATCCAGGGATGGACCGCTTGGTCCCTACTCCCCCTGTATACTGCTGTTATCCCACCTCTCAAGGAGAAATGCACACGGAGAGGTACACAACCCCTTGTAAAACTGCCTGGTGACGTGCACGTGGTGTCCCGACAAACCCACGCGATACAAATTCAGGCACCTGGCCTGAGACAAGCTCCTCCACCGCTCCCTGTGTCACCCAGGGCCTTTTCTCCCCCCAGGCTTCCAGCACTGCCATTCCGGTGCTACAGCTGACTGCCGGGATAGGAAAAGATTTCCAGGATTTGGAGAAACACCCTGACAATAGGGCTACGAAGGACACAGGACCTGTAAACACTGTTGTTGGGAGCGGGCGTTACAGCAGCACGCGTCTGTGTGCGCACACGCTTCCCTAGTTTCCCCTCTCTAAATCTGATGGCCCCCCGTGGGACATTGGCATCGGGCAACGGCAAAACCCAACAGCTGCCGCTCAGAGAGTTAATAAGACTTCACAAAAACTTCCCGACAATGACATTTTTGTCTTGGCTTTGGAATATTATCAATGAGTGGAAAGTACATAAATAACCTATTTTCTCTCCTTGCAAAATATAACGTTAGCGAACTTAATTCCTTGCCTCCAGGGCTGCTTTACTTTTAGATTAGTCAAAAAAAAAAAAAAACCCCAAACCACCCAAAAAACCAACCAACAAAAAAAAAAAAACCAACCCAAGAAAGTGGTAAGCTGTTAAAATCTTGCTTTCAGGAGTTTGTACAGACAGAGGAGCGACCAAAACCCCCAGCCCCTTTGTTTCCACGCAGCCGCCCGACCCGGTGCCCCCCATCCTGCCTACTTTAAACATTTACATGTGTCACTTCGAGTTAGAGGGCTGCGCCATCAGGTCACTCTTTGGAAAGCAAATCGCATGAGAACAAGCCCAGCAGCCGCAGACGAGCGGGCACGGCTTTTGTTTGCCCTTTTCTCACGAGCCCTTTCGCTCCGTTAGAAACCCACCACCAAACGAGGTGCCCTGCCTCCCCTCGCCGGGCAGACACCGGCTCCCGCTCCCAGGGAATGGTTTTTGGCTGGATTGTGCAGGGAAGAGCCATAATCCCAACTACCCCAGACTCGCCCATATGGGTCCTGGCGGAAAGCCTTGCAAACGAGCTGGTGTTCGTTACCGAGAGCGGCTGGAGAAGGGAGAGGGAAATATTCTCCCTTGTTCGAACGCCTTTTCAGTGCCCTGAGCTGGCGAAGGGGCCCTTTGCCCAGGAGCCTCCTGGAGGCTCAAGGCTCAACCCTAAATGTTGTACTTTTTTTGCTGAATATGCTGTTTGTTCGGTGGGGGACAAGAAGAATTGCTTCACGCCTCCAGCGCAGCAGCGCTGCTGCTCGCCGGGAGGGGAAAGCGCCGGTGGGTGTCCCCTCCTTTGCTGGGTGCCCATAAGAGCACCCATCTTTGGGCTGGTAGGGCGCCCTGCTCTCAAACCGTGGTCCAGCGGCAAACGATGATTGCACACGCTGTCACACAGGGGTGACACCGGTCCGAGCCGCCAGAGCACGCTGCCTCCTGCCACGTCCCTGGCTGTAACGGGGGGGGGTTATGTGAGCTCGCAGCAGCATGGGTGCCCTCTATTTCCCCGGGACCCCCTCCCCAGCATCCCCGCTGCCCTTCCTCGCACGGTTTGCCGTACTCACCACGCAGTAAGCCACCAGGGCTCCCTGTGCAAAGCCTGCCAGCACATCGGTGGGGTGATGCTTGTGGTCCGACACACGGGACAGGCCGGTGTAGAACGCCATCATGATGAGGGTGAACTGGAGGAGGGGACGGAGCAGGCGGGCTCCCTTCCACGTGAATCTGGCCTGCAGATAAAACTGCGGGGAAGAGAGAAGAACAAAAAAGGTCACGTTAATTTGAGGGCAGCGAAGGAGAAGCTGTGCCCAAAACGTGCACGCACGGCAGCAAACCGCTCTGTGGGGCTGGCCATGGGGCACCTGCACCCCTGTGGCTCAAGGACGGGGGAGTTGTCAAAGAAGGAGGATGCTCTTTGCAAAATTGTGGCCTCTGTCATGCAGAGGGGAGCGGAGCTGGAGGGATTTTTAACCCATGGAAGGGACGAGGGCAGAGGTGGATGGGTACAGCCCTTCCTCATTGAGCCAGGGTCAGGAGCTTGGGACCTCCTGCATCCCAGCTCACCCGCCAGCCCTGCTTCAAGCCTCCAAGCCCATCAAGGTCACACACAACATCCCATTGGCTAAGTAAGGAAATTCCTCCCCACCGCTATTTAGTGCTTAACAGAAGCAAGGTCCCAAATTTGGGGCATGCAGAACCCGCGGCATCTCTCAAGAGGAAAACCAGGAATCAGCGCAGCATGCCGCACCTTGGGAGCCAGCCTGGAGGATTTCCAGCCGCAGCCACAACCACTGATGATGTGGATACAAAATGCAATCCTCTAACTTTGCCACCACATCTCCCAGCCCGAGTCCCGGGGTTTACAGGGGCGCAGCGAGCAGCCGCCCCACCGCCTGGCACGGGAAGTCACTCCTACCCAGCGAGGGAAAAGCAAGGTCTCGGCTCGACCCCGAAAAGACGAAGCTGACGTGACGTCAAATGGACATTGTCCCCTCCTCATGACTATCTCGGGCCTGTTTCCGTTTCGGCCGTTGGGCATGGCTGGTTCCTGTGGGAACCGGGAAGCCGGGCGGGAAGAGAGGACAGGAAAACGGCCACCCGCTGCCCACAGACGAGCGGGGCCGGGCGCAGCGCGGGGAGGAAGGCTGCGGGAAGGGAGGGATGCCGCAGCAACCTTTGGTGGGTTTGGGGAGGAGGGAGGCACTCGGTGGCTCGAAGAGTGTAAAAATGCCTGGAAAATGCTGCTCGGCTCCTGCAGCTCGGACCTGCCGCCCGTGGGCTCAGCCGCAGCAGGTTATTTTCTGCCTAAATGAAGCGCTGGAAGTCAGACCCAGCTTTCTTCGTGGGATTCAGCAACATCAGAGGGCTGGAAAGGGGTTTAATACCCATTTACGATCCCTTTTACACACCCAGAGCAGTTTACACTGCCTTGATATAAAAGGGAATGAAGCTCTTGCTGGGTTCCCTGAAACCACAGATAACTTAATGACACCATTTACCTATAAAAGCAGAATTAATTGGAAAGCTGATAAGGGGGAAGCATCGTTTTGGCCAATTTAGTATGTTTGGCTGTTGCATAAACATCATATTTACCCTGTTTTGGAAAGAACACACACTGGGCTCATGAAACATCATGTCATTTGAAAGGAGCAGATGCTCCAAATTATCCAAATTGTTAGCCAATTAACATGGAAGAGAGCAATACCAAAACAGCTCGGTGCTGGCTAGCACACATTATGATTCTGGGGAATGTATCTGCAAACCAGCCCGAATCTGGGAACGGAGCCACGTCACCACGGCGCACACCCCACACCATGCAAACTCGTACACGCGATGCTACGGGAGGAGTTACAGCGCCATAGATGCCGACAGCAAACCCACGCTGACGTAGCCCAGCCAATGGACCAGTAGGCTGGTTTTCTAGTTTGCGAGGATAATTTCTATGCTCGGGAGAAAAAAAAAAGTCAAAAGTCAACGTATCAAAATTAGGAGGCATGTTCTGTCCAAAAAGATCTAAAAAAAAAAAAACCAAACAAACAAAAAACAAAAAACCCAACCAAAAAACAATCCACACCAACAAAACAAAGAAAGACACCGAACCCAAAAAACCAAGAAAACCAACAAAAACACTTTCCCTCCAGGTAAAATGTAGCCATCGCTGAGCTGGAACACTGGAGCTGTAAAGTAGCACAACCCCATCCTGCACAGTCACTTGCAGTGATTTAACAGCAGGCACTTCATCCTACAAGCAAACATCTACGCGGTTCATTAGCAGGGAACTGCATTTTTAGTTTGCAATGCTTAGGCTGGCTGAATTTTCATTGCCGTAGTATCTGTGCACCCGGTGATCTGCCACTGAGATTAAACTGTGCCGGGCAGGATACCCCTGGGAAGTATTCAGGGAAGGTGGAGACAGAGTTGAGGACTCTGATATCTTTAAATACAACTTCTCGGTGTAGAGACAATGTCCCTCGAGAAAACAGCATTTGTGGAGAGTAGCATTTTTAAAGCACAAAAAAAAAAAAAAAAAAAAAAGATATAAAATGTGCTTCTACTGCCATGGTTTAGGGTCGGGATTATTTTCAGGTTCAAGAGTCTCAGCTCAGCCCAGGTGACAGTGCAAAAGTCAGGTTCCAGTATGCTGTTGCAGAGCAAAATCATCTCTAAGTATTATATCTTATAAACTATTACTCTTAGTTTTACCAGGAAGACTTGAACCCTAACGTCTTACTTCAATCTTGAGGCTCTGTCACATCAAACCCCTTAAGAAAGAAATTTGCTGCTGGACAATCTGACATTTGTCCTTTTTGCGCAGCCTTGACATCCCCTCAAATCATTCCATCCCACAAGCTTGGACTTAATAGCTCATCTATAGGTGATGATGCAAAGTATCTGTTAAAAATCAGCAATAAAAAGCTAACACCGAGTTTGAACACACAATAAAGCAGACACTTCTGGGGCTGAAGTGATTAAAAAATAAACTTGCTTGTATACTGACCCACTCCTTCCGAAGCACAGCTCTGAACCGTGTGCCTAATATACACACTTTAGCCCTGGAAAAGGTGTGCAAACGCAGCGTGGCACCTTACGGGGGGTGCTGGGTGCCACCCAACTCCCCAGCACCCAGCTCGCACCTACACCTGCATATCTTGGAGGAGTAAAACCCACCAGAATAGATGTATCTTAAATACCGCACTATCAGTGTGAAGATCTCGACTGAGCTTCTTTTACTGCCGCAATAAAATTCTTGGAGAAGTTCCCCATTCATAAGGGGGAGAGAAGAAAAAAAAAAAAAAAAAAGATAACAGCACTTTCCATATTCCACAGGCATATTATGAGCACGCAGCACATCAGAGAGTGTGCTCAAACAGCAGGGTGCTGAGATCCCCTAAGTATTTTAAAAGGTGAGCCTTGGGGTGCTCCAAACTTTGCCTCTGCCCTCGGTATGAAAGAAAAACCTAGTTAATAAGAGACGGTCGAAAAGTGGAAGGGGGGTGTGAGGGCCAAAAGGATCAGAATTTCCCTAAAACAGGAATTAGTGTTGTTACTAAGAAATGGGAAGTTCCTGGCAATTTATGTGAAAACCTGCTTTTGAAGTTTTTCTTTTTTTTAAACCTGGGAGCAGACCTGAAGTGCTGCCTGCTAAGGACTGCCAGATTTGGATGGGAAGGTGAGGCTGGATGGAGCCCTTCCTGGGAGGGGATGGAGGAACAAGACCACAACCGGGGTTATTTCCACCACCGACCATCACAGGGCAGCGAAATTCAGGAGGAGCATCAACAGGAGCAAGGGTGGATGGAAAGAAGCGGGATCACACAGAGCAGGAGTTATTTGGAACTCCCCATCCACTGTCTCCTGGCACAAGCTGAGTTACCACAAAGCAGATGGCTTGAAGGACGTCACATCACTCTTCTGCCAGGGAAATTCCACAATGTTCGTGGGGACGGCCCGTGGCCACACACAACCCCTGAGCAAAACCATGTAGGAGCTGGCAGGGGACACGGATTAAAAGCATCACCTCCAGCCTCTCAGGGCTTTCTGCCACCCAGAAATCCTGTCCTTGTCACACTCTCGCCACCGCAAGGCTGAAGTCCATCAACCACGTCCCTTAGTCACAGCTAAAGTTTCCTTCTGGGAAATGGCTGGTCCTGTTTCTGACCGTCTGACCTGAAGTTACCTCCATCCCCAGTCCCATCTGCAAACCCAGCGGTACCCAAAGCGATACAGGACCAAAACTCCTCAGCCCCAAACTCAGTCTGGCTTAATACGCTGCCCTGGCTGGGCAAAGCCAGCTGGAGGAAAGGGAACTGTAGAATTCAGCTTTTAGCACCAAGCTGGCCAGAAGACTAGGACGGGAGAAGGGCAAAGACCTCCCAGCACCGCAGGGATGCGCTGTATGCCTCTTCCCTGCCTTCGCTGAGCACGCAGCATCCTCCCACCCCATTGGGAATACCCCATCGGCTCAGCAATGCAGTTCACACCTCGACCCTGGCCTCTGATGTAATTCCAGTTTATTCGCTTACTTAGGTCACCGCTAAACTTGACTCCAAGTCCACAACCACCACGGAGTTTCTTTCACGTGTGCACGTCATCACTCGGCAGCACCAGCGCACTGGGACTTTCTCCACCCATCAGCAAGAAAGCCCAGTGCAAAGCTTCATGCTCACCCAGATACGGAAAACCAGCAACATCTCTAATTTTTCATATAAATGAGTAGAACACACTGAAACCCAATCTGATCCGAGGTCTTCAACCTCATCCGCCAACACACATTAAGCACACAAGCTGCCCTGTTTTACTCCTCTTTTATCCAGAATCGGCTAACATTGCCGAGAGATATTAATTTAGCATTTCGGATATTAATTTATTTTTCTGCATAGCTTCAGGCAACTTCGTGCCATTAAAAAAAAAAAATAAAAAAAAAAATCAGCATTATGGTCTCATGCGCTTGAGGGGAGTGGAAAGCCCCCATCATTCCCTGCAAAGGCTCCCCACGTCCAGCAAGACAAAAACCAAGAGGTGTGGGCCAGGTCCAGAGGGCTGCGTGGAATAAGCCGTTACATACCTCCTCTTTCCTCAGCCTGCTATAAATACGTATTACGGACTCGCTCAGCCAAGGAGTAACAAAGCAAGGAAAATTAAGACAAAGAGGATTACCCAAGCGTAATTTCCCCTTTTAAATTTTTTATACAAAGGCCCGATGTTAATTGGGTATTCTTGGTGACAAGAAGGCTGCGAGAAACTCAGCCCCAAAGTCTCAGTGTTTAGAACTAAATCCCAGGAGATTTTACTGGGTTGCAAGTGCCTTTCCCTGGGACTTTTTCCCCCGAAGCCCTCCAGGGCTTGGCATCTACCCACGTTTTCCTATCGGGAGCCCATGGCCAAACTGCTTCTCCTTGATGGATACTGCAGGGCACTGCTGCTGTGCTGGGTGATGGGGAAGCCATGGTCACCCAGCCACTGGCCACCAAATGCCAGGGCAAATCCAGCCCCACAGAGCAGGCAAAGCCCTGTGGGATGCGTGGGAATCCAGGTATCTTTTAATAGACCGACTAAAGCTTTCTGGCACCCGTCTCCATCAGGTGAGGCAAACTTGAAAACATTGTAATTCAGAATGGGCTCTAAGAGCGAAGCCAGGGAACGCCAGGAAAGACGGGAAGTGACTTATCCTTGAAATATGAAGTATTGTTCAATAGGGAACGCACTCGGGACCTGGCTGATCAGCCAAGCCTCTGCAGCACTCGCTCAGCCCCACAAATAACCCCACTCTGCAAAGGCTCCCAGCAAACTCCTGGTACCCGAAGCACCAGCAGCAACCTGCTGCGGCACAGCCCTCACTTCCCAGGAACCGGAGAACAACCGGGTTTTGTTTTGATTGAGATGATTCCCTGATTAAATCCGTCAAACCCACCTCCTGCAGGTGCTGGCATGGTGGATGCCACGTTTCTAACCGGGCTTCCAAAAAGCTGCTTCATCACTGAGCTGGGCAAGACAGCGGGGTTTATTTTGCATTAAATAAAATCCCTCTGGGTTCTTATAACCCCATTTTTTTATTTTTTGTTTTAATTATTTCAGAGTATTGTCAGCCTCTCCAACATGACAGATTTTCTGCCTCACTTCTTCTAGGAGATTTCTCCTTCAGGCTCCAGCGGCAGCCAGGGAGCCGGAGTGATGGAGAGCACGGTGCTGTGAGACAAGTTAGACTCACAGAATCATTTAGGTTGGAAAAGACCCTTCAGATCATCATTTCCTTGCCTCCGATATGCACCGCATCACACCGCCTTGTCTCAAGTTGCCTTTTTCTCCCTTCAATTTGTGACCAAACACTCGGTCTCATTTTTCCCCTGATTTTTTAAGGCACAAGGCAACTGAATAGCTGGTCAGATGGAGCTTGCTACCAACCTTATCCCAGTTTTGGGACAAGTGAAAAAATAAACTGAAATCATTTTTAAGGGATTGGGGGTCAAAACCCCTCCATGGAGAGGGATAAGTGAAGCAGCCTGTTATCCCGGATCAGGCAGGGAGAAAGGCAGAGGCTGCTGATAGCCCGAGTGCTCCCGTATGGGGATGGGCAGCAAAGAAAGATCCGAGTTTTCCACTCTGAAGTGTTATGCAAGAGCTAAACACCACTTTTGAAGCCTGCTGCAAAGTTAAAATCAGGCAGCAGGCATTGGTGCGAAGCAGTTTTGGGGTCTCCAGTGCACCTCCTGCCACCGGCCACCGGCATTCCCGCTGTGCCGCCACAGGCTGCTTCGTTTCTCGTTTGCTCCATAACCGCTGGGGCTTTTCAGAAAAACATGGAAAAAACCTGGCGAAGCAACACGGTCTGCACGGAAACAGGGTCAAGCCCTGGTGACTTTGGGCAGCCGCTGCCGAAGAGAGCGGGGTGGGAATGCAGGGAGGGGGCGAGCACTTGCCCAGCTGGGCACAGCTCCCCAGGGTGGTCCCCTACCCTGAAGGATGCTCCAGGGCACGATCCTGTGAAAAAGGTAAAGCATCAGGCTTGGCCTCCAAAAATGCCCTGGAACAGCATCTCCAAACAAAAACTAAAAAATACCTGGAAGGATAACCCAAATCTTGCTGAGGATTTGGAGAGAAACCACCACCAACTTAACAGGGACTAGCAGTGCTCGCTGTTTCCGGATGCCAGGCTCAAAAGCATCTCGGGGCTGACTTATCCGACTGCCCACAGATCTCCTCCGAAATAAGTAAATGCCGATGTGAGCGATGGTTTCCAAACACAGCTCAAAGTTTTGCGACGGTGGCGGCGGAGGGCTGAGCCTCCTGTGAAGCATCGCCGGGGCAGCTCTGCATTGTAACATGGCTGGGAGGAAACAGCCAAAATATTTACTGAGAAGAAAAAAATTTTATTATTTTTATTTTTTTTTTTTTAAAAAAAAGAAGAAAAAA
>VFFE01009212.1:3998531-4010228 GCA_008921705.1 Burhinus oedicnemus | reverse complement strand
GGAGAGAGCAGGAAACGATGGAGAGATCAGGAAACGAAGGAGAGATCAGGAAACGATGGAGAGATCAGGAAACGATGGAGAGATCAGGAAACGATGGAGAGATCAGGAAACGATGGAGAGATCAGGAAACGATGGAGAGATCAGGAAACGATGGAGAGATCAGGAAACGATGGAGAGATTCACAGCACGAAGCAGCAAGGCTGAGGATGTGGTATTACCAAAGCAGGCACCGTGCCATGCTAAAATACCTATAGTCTGTGACATTGCTCCTACGAGGAAAGATGAAAGCCAAGAGAGGACCAAGCGCTCCTGACCTCTCCGTCTCCACCCCTCACAGCTGAAGGACCAAGAGGAAGGCAGCACCACTAGGAAAGCACCTGAGCTGTGCTGGCAGCAGGTGAGAAGGAAGATGTAGGTACTTTTCATAGGGGAATTTCATCTTCAGCTGGAAGTGTTTAACCAACAGCCAGGAGAAGGCTCTTGCCTTCTGCCCCAGCCCCAGATGCATGCTGGCATAAGGAGGCTCAGCTCCATGGGCTGAACTCAGCTTTTTGGCTGACATATAAAGCTCTCGCCGTGCAATCGTTTCCTAGCACAGCTCTAGGAAAGCTGGCAGGAAGAGGAGAAATGAGGAGACATTGGGAAAGCGGTGCATTAGCTACTTTTTACAGCGAGAACTCTGGGAATACACTCCCCGTGGAAGGTTTTGTCTTTTTAATATGGCTGTAATATACAGCCTCTTAAAAATCTAATACTAACCCGTGAAACTTTTCCAGGCACTGGTTATCCGAAAAGGTTTTTTTGTTGTTGTTGTTTTGTTTTTTAAAAAAAACCAAACCCTTATAAAATAGGCAAACACCAAGAGTTATTTGAATAGGGACAAACCATGCCAAGTCCTTATTGACACTCAAGTCTTTTTGCTTCTACTCTGAACTCCTACCGGAGGGTGAAAAAGCTCTTGTGGAGCTCACGGACTTGCCCAAACAGCTTTGGGCCTGTTTACGAGCTTCAGAAGTAATCTCATTCCTCCCGTTACAAGCTTTCATTTGCAAATATTTACTGCTCCACGCTCATGCGGAAGTCAGCTAATCGCAGAGGAGATGTGCACCTTGGTAGTTAGCATGGACACACCAGCAAGACTGCGTTAAAACCCCCAATGCTGATGGGACGTTGGTGCCATCGGCTAAAGAGGTTACAAAAAGCCATCAGGGATGGCCAAGGGACAGGAAGGGAGGTTTTGGAGGTGGCACTTACGGCGAGGATGGCGATGAGGATGCCCGCAGCACACAGCACTGCGTCGTTGATCGTCTCCATCGTCTTCAGCGGGTACCTGATGCTGTCATCGTCGCAGTAGAAACCCCGCTGGTAGGGCTGGATTGTGCTCGTTTCAATGATGAGGAAGGGCAACCCAGCTAGGAAGAAGGGGAGACAATAACCAAACCCATCAGCAATACAGGCAAATACAAATAACCCGCCAAAAAAAAAAACCAACCCAAAAAAAAGACCCAATTAGAAAACTCCTTGAAAACCACGCAGCACCGTTCCTGAACGCTTTTCTTTTCATATTGCTATCTTTCCAAAGGGAACAGCATTGAGATTTGTTTTTCCAAGTCGCTCTTGCGGGGAAAAAGCATCTCCTCTGTTATGGTTATCAGATGTCCGCACTGCCTGGTTTCAGTTAAGCCTTGTGCGTTGCAAATATTAACTTACAGGAACGGACCCCTAAAGCAATCCCTCTGCAAAAAGCCATGAAAACGAATCTGGCACTTTTCTCCGGGGAGGGCCCGATGCTCTGCCGAGCGCCCCACGGCAGGGCAGCCCAGAGCTGTGCAAACAAACACCAGAGGATCAGGTATCAGCCCAGCTTCTCCTACCTGGTCAGCTCAGCTACACTCCATCCCCATTACTTTTCTGCCTTTGAAGCCCTCCTGGGCTCCCTCCTCTCTGTATGTACAGGGTGTATATATATATTTTTGTACCTACTAATGCCATAAGACTACGTGCTTTGAGCAGCTCTTGGACACCCATCCTTGACCCATCCATGCAAGGGGAAGCTGAGCACACACCCAACCAACCGTCCACAAGAGCTGCTGAACTCCCGTCAGAGCCTGTTCACCTTCAATCGCATGAAAGCCCCGTCAAATCTGTTTTTAAACACGGTTTGTGAACCCCCCGTGCAGGAGAGCTGCGTCTGCACAGCTTGGCTGGACCTTTGCACCAGGCATGGAGCAGACGTGCCCAAAAACACGGGGTGATGGGTTAGGACCACACGCTATGGAAGGGACACCTGGAAATTGCTGCACGTGTGTAACTCCGTGTTCTTCTAAGTATTTTGGAGAAATACAGCGTTGCCTCAAACCTGGAAGGAGAGCCCTGGGGTTATTTCCCAGCCACGACGTTACCTTGGGCAGGACACCCTCCTTCCCTTTGCCTCAGTTTCCCCATCCATCTTTGCTATCAAGCCCTTCACGGAGAGAAGCAGAACATCCCCACCAAAACAAGCCCCAAATTCCCTGAAACCCACGTGCAGAGTAAATCACAAACCACAAGGCGCAGGAAACTCTCCTCCCACTTGCAGAGCGAAACCCAGGTAAGGGGAAAATGAACGCACAGCGGTTCAAGCTGTCTTTGGGCCAAGACAACAGGTCTCACTCCCAGATCCTATAGAAAGCACAAACGAATATTTGTCAACCACTAACTTGCTTAAGTATCTGTGGGTTCGTTTACCCAGCGAGAAGTCTAAGACACCAGAGGGTTTCTTCCTTCTAAAATTAAAAATTAAAATCAAAAATAAAAGTACTGTTGGGTTTGACCAAAATTTGTCCATGGTACATTTTTAGCGATCACAATCTGTTAGATGCGATTAGCAAAGAGTTAAAAAGTGTCATCAAAATAACATTCCCCCATCTCCACGGGAACCGCTTTCTGTATTTCACTTTGCACAATCCATTTTGGCTCCTTTTCCGATAGGTTTGCCTAATCCAGGATTATTAGGGGGTTTTGTTAGTCGTAAGAAATAGGAAAATCTCCATCATGTGTGAGCAGGGACAACCATGCACAGGTCTGAAGCCTCTCAGGTACCCAAGAGCGACCAGGGCCACTGCTCAGGACCCCTTCCAGATCCTCTCTAAAAACTCTGGAAATGGGTTAATTGCAAGCGCGGGGCCCCACGGTGCTTGGCAGGGCAGGACGTTTTCCACCGCACGTGTGAACCAGCGAGGGAAGGTTTCAGAACCGCCTGCCCAGCTCAGATTTGGTAAATAATAAAAAAAAAATAATAAAAATTGGACATCTCGTGTGAATCCAGTTGATCTTCATTCCACTATTTAACCATTTTGATGCCTGGCCAGCTTGGCCCCGAAACACGCCTCTGATGCCAGCAATCTGATATTAATAGGCCACTTAAAAAATCCTTAAGTTTCCCAATGAAAAATTGCAGAAGAGCTAGCATCGCTCGGCGCGATCCAATTTCACATGCACTTGAAGCAGCGGCGTAACAGTTGAACTCGGGGAGTAGACATGCCACGGTTACGTGGCTTATTGTTATTTCTCCAGTTCCTCTTGTTAATAGCTTTCACATGACAGGTCTGTAAAACACATGTTCCCACAGACAATAAAATACATCTGAAAGCTAAAACTGGCTTTAAAAAAAAAAAATTTAAAAAAAAGAGACAGACAATAGTGTTCCTATATATTATGTGAACCCAGGAATAATAAAGATTTGTTTTCCCTTCATTCATTGAACAGCACGGGGTAGTATTTCCGCGTTTCAATTATATGTACGCTTGCCACAGCTATAATAAGAACAAAATTGACCTCTATGGTATACATTTTCTTAAAGTGCGCATAGGCATAGTTTAGAAAATCCAATGGTTTTGTTTTCTCTCCTACAAACTTGTGGTTTAGCGGGATATTGCCAATCAAGTCTTGACATTTTTCCAGCAAAACAGTAACCTCAGATTCCCTTTTTTTCTCCCCCCTGCTTTCCCCCCCCAGATTTTATTTTTTTTTTAATTTTTTTTAAAGCATGAGAAACATAAACATACTCTCCCTAGCTGAACGGATATTACTTAGAAGACATAACATGCCTTTGATTTCGAGGGCTGGGTGAGAGGCTGTTCTTTCAGCTGTAATTGCCCAAGGAAGAGAAGACCCCAGCCCATGGCAAATCGTGCTCAAGATGGTTCTTCTTCCACAATGTTATTTCTTGGAGGACGGGTTGTCTAAGTGACTAGGTCACCGCCCACAATTTTTTTTGGCAAGGGGCTTCCAGCACGGAGAAGCCTGTAGCAGTGCCAGAAGGCAGCCAAAGAATGGGTTTTGCAGAAAAACACTACAGAGGCAAGTCTGGAAGAAGACAGAAAATTAAATGCGGAGGGAGATGCCTTTGGGATCCCTCAGCAAAACACCACAGAGACATTATCCACACTAGGAGATCTGCCGGAGACAAAGGTATCCAGAAGTGGGGCTACAGCCCACATGCCCTTGGAAATGGAAGGCAAGCAGCGTAGGATTGTACCATGGAGGTGGTACATCCAGCCTCATCACCTCTTCTGCCCTAGTCTACCTCTCCAATTCAGCATTTTAATAGGAAATTCAGATTATACACCCCTGGCTGCAGTGATTTGCATCTACAGATTCAACAGCTGAACCCCATAAAGGTGCTAAGTTTTCAACCTCCGCCACTTCCCATCCCTACCCACGGTACAAAACTATTGAGAATACAAGAGGCACATTTCAGAAAACAGTAACGAGCGGTGACTTGCATTGAAGTGAGCAAGATACATCCACAGCAGGCAAAAAAAAATGACATTGATTTTGGGGATGGTCACTCTTCTCCAAAAACGGTCGTATTTGGCCAGTTTGTCTGTGGCTATGGCTCACCTACGTGTACAGGCCTACTGCAAAATCTTAAGTAGCACTGCAGAAGGACCTCTCAGCCTCCTTAATACTGGTATCTCCATGCTGAGAAATCACACAGCAGGCTGCGGAGCATGCCCTAAGGCACGGAGACAAGCCCGGCACATCCGTACAGGACCGCACAACCAGAGAAGCGCTGTTCTCCCCATCTCACAGGCAGAGGAAACTAAGGCACAGAACAAAGGGATTTGCTTATTCCAGTGCAAAAAAAAAAAAAAAAAGAAAAAAAATAAAGGTAAATGGAGCTGAGATTATCTTCTGAATTTTAACGTTCTCCACAAGGTGAAGGAAAGGGGTTTTTTTTTCCTTATATAATGGGGATTTTTTGCTTTAATAAAAGAACAAGGAAATCCCAAACACATGCTTTTTTCTAACTATGCTGTAGGAGATCAAACAGGGCTCCAAACCATGAGCATAACAGAAAGCTCTTGGGGACTGATCCTGCCCCATCCAAACAGGCTCGGCCCCACTCCGAGCAGCACGGAGCAGGTGTGGACACCAACCAATTGTGCGAGGCACAGCAGGATGCCGTGAGGCTGGACACTGAAAAATGATGTTGCTTTTGTTGGGAGGAAGTCCAAGTGACTTGGTGACCTCTAACCGCTGGTGTCCTATGCTAAGATATCTCAGTGCGGGGTTTAAATTTATTTGCCTTTCTATTTAATAAAGCAAAACAAGTTTGGAAATCTAGCACCAAGGTAAAAATATTCCTTTCCTTGGTTAGAACCTTTATTAAGAGGCAATTAATAGGCAATAATCCTGGGAAGGCTGGCAGCATGAAAGCTAAAACCCTACCGCCAAGCCTAAACAAAAACCCTTGCAGAACCCTCATGTACTCTCTGACCAGCTTGAAATGTGCATAAAATCAAAGGCCGAAGAAAAAAGGGCTCTGTGTTGGGTACAGCACTTTGAATCTCCGAGTCTTTGAAAAGGTAACACTTGTGCGGATTTAATAGAGGGGAAAAAAAAAAAAAAATTTTTTAAACAGGGGATAAGCTTTCCTTGGCCACCCATCGGAAAAGCCGCGGAGGGAGCGGGAGGGGAAGAGGTGTTTCTGCAGTCACCCACCCATGCAGCTCTCATCTTCCCAGCCCAACCTTCACCTTTGCACTAAATTAAACACCATCTCGGTCTTTTTTTTTTTTTTTTAATGTTTGGTTTTGATGGAGGTTGGGTTTTTTTCCACTAAATCTTTCTTCTTTCAAGCCCGCAGGTCAGTGGGATGTTGCTGGCTATCTCAACAAAGCAATGGTAATTTCTAACAAGCACTCTGTGATGCGTTTGGCTGCCGATGTCCAGGCCCTGGGCGTGTTTTAAAGGTTTCGGTAGATTAGACGTCTATCTTAATAAGTGAAAAAGATCATAAAATAATTTGGCAGGGCTGAGCAGGGCATCTAATTCCTCATTCAAGACACACTCTGTAAATATTTGGGTACCTACAAGTGGCGGGCTTTCTATTTGAAGTACTTAGTGGCTGATCTTGGGTACATATAAACCTTATTTGGTTTACAACATTTGTATATGTTTTAAAATGCATCAAAACTAGATTAGCCTACAGTAGGCTTTTATTGGGGCTTTAAAAGTGGGCTTCCCAACTTTTAGAGAAGAATTGCAGCACTGCAGATCAGTCTTGGCAGCTGCTGCAAGACTGAAAAGCTCTTGAAGCCAGCTGACATTATGCATGCATATATAAAACCACATAGATAAAGTTTAATAACACAAAGAATAGAAGTATTTCCATATTTCTATCATATCAGGCATATGCTGACAATCACAATAGGGCCTGATTCTGCACCAGAACCAACAAAATAGGTGGGAAGGAGGGGTAGGAACTTGGTCAACCAAAAAAATAATCTCAAGGGACCTGATCCGTAGCCTAGCGGTACCCAAACCCATTATGTTCGGATTTTCAAAGGTCTTAAAAGCATCAGTGATGTGCCTTCTTCCCAATGATTTTTGACTGAATCTGGATACTTGATGTCCATATAGTCGCAAGAGGCAGCTAGACGAACATCAGAAATACCGAGTACCTTCAACGCTGCGTTTTATTACCTGCTCAGTCTAAATTGTTCTTCACTTTGGTTTCAGCCGTCCAGAAGACTGCTCTGTGCATCTGCCTGTATTTTGGAAACACATCTAATATCTGTGTTTGCAAAACAGATCCCCATTCAACTCTACTACAGTTCCACTACTCTCAGCTACACAGAGGCATAAGGATAGACAATTCTCTAAACACACAAACAAACCCTAGACTTTACTGTAGAACAGGTACCTGCTTTAGAGTCCTAAAGAACCTATAAACAAGGATCAGCATATACTGCATTTCTCTGATTTGACCTTTTTGGAAAAGTTCTAGGACACAACAGGTTGATTTCCACAAAACCAAAGATTTTAGTTAATTTTCTGCTTGCTGTAGGTTCTTCCACATAGCTCACGCTAATCTTTGTGCCTACCTACGTCAATCTATCTGGTGCCCTTCCTATCAAGAGGCTGACATTTCAGTCCACTTTATTATTATTATTAGTTATATTTCAGCCAAACTACAGAAAAGTCAACATAAACATCACCATTTTGAGGTCCACCAGCTGCCACAGAGTCCAGGAGACTAGTGGGCAGACACAGGTTCATTTTGACCTAGATGATGATATTTTCTGGGTTCTTACTTTTGGGGTTTTTTTGTTTGTTTTGGTTTTTTTAAGAACTGGTTATTCAGGAATGCTGGGCAAAATGCCTTCTCATGCCTGCTAGCGCAACAGCAAACAAGAAGAAAGCCAACAATATTCATCTTCTATATGGACGAGCCTATAACATTGATGACCCCAAGCTGCAGGGGTATTTGAGAACCGCCTCTAAAAGGAACCTCTAAGAAACGTGGCAGGAATGACAGGTATCTCCATCTGCTGCCCAAACCCTTCATCCAGAGACATACCCATCCTTAGCAGTAAATACAGCCCTGTGCAACCTGGCGCGTGCTTATTGACCCAACCATCCTGGGAGAATATTATAGAAAAGCTCTTGGTCACAGATATTTTAAACTAAATGTCAAATTTTTCTCACACACCGCAAATTCCTCTGGATTCGAAACCTCGGTAGAAACGCTTCCTCATGTGGCTGGAGCACGACGTGCCAGCCCCGCGCTCCAAGAGCTCCAGATGAACGGGAGTGCTGCCATTGGTTTTGCTGGGAGAAATACTGCTCGTTTAGAGATTACCTGTTACCTATTTCCAGAGGTAAACACCACGTACAAAGGAAGAAAGAGGAGAAGGCAATTCTAAGAAGCGTGTTAAGTTGTTCCTCCTGGGAGTTTGGCATGAGCTGATGTATTAAAAGAGCTTTATATTAAAGTACACATATATTTGTAATACCTAAAAAATGCATTAATAAGACCAAAAGGTCTTATCCAAGCCACAATACCTAGATGCATATAAAATTCTGTATTTGTGGGGTAAAACAGGTTTAAGCCAGACTGGCCGACCAAAAAAAGTTGGAGGGGGCAAATATAAAAGACATTATCAACGGGAACCCAGAGCCAGCTCCAGTCAAACGTGGGAAACAAAGCCATAATTTCACATTGTCTAAAGCACAGAATAAAATGCAATACACCATGAAAACCCCAACGCATCAGCATCTTTTAAGGCACCTCTACACATCCAAGTGCTTTGGAAGGTCTCACAGGTATGAGAAGTCTGACCTAGGATGACCCAGCTTGAATAGAGGGAGGAAAAAAAAAAATAAAATTAAAAATGCATCTGTGAACTCTGCAATACTCAGGGCAAATGGATCACGTGAAAAATACACTGTGGCGACTATTATGTTTTCAATTACAACCAAAGCGCACACGGTTTACTCTGCTGGTCAGCAGGGCTTGGAACGAGCCCTGCCTCACCAAGACTCCTCCAGGCTCTGCCTTCGAGGAAGGGCTCGGACCACTGCCCAGCCCCGGCAATGCTCACGCTGCGAGAAAGGGGTCTGACACCCCATTTCTTTGGGGGAAATTTAGGAGCTTTCTTCCAAACAGATGTAAGAGTGAGCAGAGCTGCTGCTCCCCTTCCTCCACGTCATCCCACTGGCACACAATGGCTGCGGGAACCCTAATATTTCCCCATATAATAACAAAGCTGCTCCACTCCATCAACCTCTATTCAAGAGGAAAGTTTTGTGGGCTGTAGGTGCTGTTTTAATATATAAAATATCAAGCAGAGACTCCTTATCTCAGCTTACTGCCCTGACACACCACCATGTATAAGCCCTGGCCCCTTCCGTTTGCCCAGCCATGCCGAACTCTTAACAGGACCAAGTGGAAATAAAAAACTGCAGCCAACACAATGCAGTCAACAAAATTCTCTTGATTATTTTCCCCCTCTGCTCTGCCCTCATGAGACCCCACCTGGAGCACTGCGTCCAGCTTTGGAGTCCTCAGCACAAGAAGGACGCAGACCTGCTGGAGCAGGTCCAGAGGAAGCCATGAAGATGATCCGAGGGCTGGAGCACCTCTGCTATGAGGACAGGCTGAGAGAGCTGGGATTGTTCAGCCTGGAGAAGAGAAGGCTCCAGGGAGACCTTATAGCACCTTCCAGTATCTGAAAGGGGCCTACAAGAAATCTGGGGAGGGACTTTTTCCAAGGGCATGTAGCGATAGGACAAGGGGTAATGGCTTCAAACTGGAAGAGGGGAGATTTAGATTAGATCTCAGGAAGAAATTTTTCACTCCGAGGGTAGTGAGGCACTGGAACAGGTTGCCCAGGGAAGCTGTGGAGGCCCCATCCCTGGAGGTGTTCAAGGCCAGGTTGGATGGGGCTTTGAGCAACCAGGTCCAGTGGGAGGTGTCCTTGCCCATGGCAGAGGGGTTGGAACTAGATGATCTTTAAGGTCCCTTCCAACCCAAACCATTCTACAATTCTGTGATTTTTAAATCAATGAAGGTGCAAAGCTTTTGAAGCAAAAATACAGCCTGTTCAACCTGGTCAACATCAGGTCCCTTAAAAAAAAAAAAAAAAACCAAAAAACCCAACAAAACTGTTGAACTTCCCAAGCTTCCTTTCCCCCATCCTGGAGCATCCCGTGCAGCCATAATTAAGCACGTTTTTGGGAGCAACCGCCCCTGCGCAGGAGGAGGCAAAGCCTGTGTCCGCAGCACTGAAGCCTGCCGCGAGTAGCTTTCTGACCCAGTTCTGTCAATGTACCTATTGTAAATGCAAAATCCTTCTTCGGATTTGAAGCAGCAGCCACCTGCACAAATAAGGCCGGGTTATAACTCTGTAACCAAATACAAGCACTGAAAGCTTAAAAAGTTTGTCGTCCAAAAGGCACTTCTGACCTCTTCCTTAAAAGTTCACTAATCACTTTTAATTCATAATTTATTTCCTCTTAATATACTTGCTCTATATAATACCCCCCTTTTTTTTTTTACCCCCCCTCCCTTTCCTCTTTTCTTTTTTCTGGAAGTTCCCCAGGAGAAAATGGTATTACACAACTCCCTTGATTAACTGGAAATGAAACTTTTCCCCCTCGGTAGTCGAGATTCGGTAGAGTTTCCAGGATATAATGCACGGTACACCGTGCTGAAAGGCAAAAAAATGTGAGCAGAGGTGGAAATGATCCAAAGGCCCTTCAAGCGATGGGGTTTTGATCTCAGTGGTCCCTAGAGCAGAGCTCCGTGAGGCTTTGCCTATTCACCGATGGGTTAAAAAAGTGTAATATTATCTCTTCTCTCCCTCTGTATTTTGACCGCAGTTACTGCATAGAGTAGCATCCTAATGGGTAACAATACATGAGATAACTGAGATTGCACTGGTACCCAGGTAATATTAAAAAAGAAAAAAAAAAAACAACAAAACACCTAAAAATCATGCCCCTAATTAAAATAACTTTGTATTACAGGGAGGGGAGACTTTGCAGGGGAAGGCGGAGGCACAACGGCGGCTGCCTTGGCCGTGCTGCCACCGTCCAGCCTGCAGAAATTTGAGTTACTTTGGGGGAAAGCAGCTGGGAACGGGATATTTTGGTGGCAATCCTTCACCCGCAGCGACAGAGGTGCCCCATCCCACGCTGCTCACAAGGACTTACCTACCCTGACCCATCTGCACCTGGATGAGACCCTGTGAATTATTTGGGTCCCTGAAAGCTAAATGGAGATTTTTTTGGGGGGGACAGCATGGTTCCACACTGCACACCATCTCAGACTTCTGGGTGCTTTTTATCCCCCTTGAGAAACTCCATATTCTGCAAATCCAGGTGCCGCAGCAGTGTCACGGCGATACCTCAAACCTCACCACCCTCTTCTGCAAGCGCAGGGCCAGCGCTGGCACCGGGGCCAGCCACCGCGGGCACGTCCACCTTGTCACACCCGGTGTCGCGACCGCCCCTTTCCCACGCACAGCCCAAACCTCCCCACGACGGCTGCGTTTTGCAGCCGGGTGACATTTCATAGCCCTCTTTCCTTAGGGGATGGTACAAATCGGGCCAGGTCCAAACGGCAGAGGCAACGGCCAAGCTGCTATTCATGCCAGCTCGAGGGGACACAACGTGTACCGTGCTTTTTAAAACAAAAAGAAAAAAGGATAACTCCCAATTTCCCTTTCCAGCCCCCCCTATAACAATGCTGTGCCCTGCTGTCAAGGAACGTGTGAATAAATTGAGGAAAAAGGTTAAAGGAGCCCAAGGGAATTGCAGTCCCTTCTTCTTTATTGCGGTTAATTCTGACAAAGGCTCTTCTGTTTCTTTCCCCCCCCCTCTTTTTTTTTTTTTTTTTTTTTTTTTTTTTTTTTTTTTTTTTTT
>VFFE01009212.1:3987362-3998511 GCA_008921705.1 Burhinus oedicnemus | reverse complement strand
AAAAAAAAAAAAAAAAAAAAAGCCTAAACCTCCCCTTTGTTTCCAACAGGAATAAAAGGAGAAGAAAAAAAGAAAAGAAAAAGAAAAGAGAGGAACGCTTGCAGCCAGTTCCCCAGCCTGTAACACAAAACCGCGCTGTGCTGGGAAACCTTACACCGCGCGGCATCCAGCTCATGTACTCCTGCTCCGCTCGCCGCCTCCCGGATGCTTCCCCAAGCCCAAACTGCCCTTGAGAGAAGCCAAGCCTCAGCCTCTGCTGAAAAGCCTCTTTGTTTGGATTCCCTTTCCAAATCAGCGTATCCCGAGATTGAACTCCCTCCCACCCCTCTGCAGGGCTTTTTTTAATGTTCAGATGCCTTGGCAGCGGCCAGATTCGCCAGCAGGTTTGTGGTCCTGTTAAATAGCGTTCAAACCCTCGGTGCTGGGGCACGTACAGTGCTAGGAACTTTCTTCACGTTAAAGGAGAGAAGGAAGAAAGAAAAAAAAAAAAGAAAGTATTGCAGAATTACTTCAAACGGTGCTTTAATCGTGAATTGCAACCAGAGGAGCTAAGTTCTCCTTAATTAAACAATAGCTTTAATCAGCCTTCAAGAGCCTACATTAAGGCACAGCAGTGAGCTGGTGAGGCACTTTTTTCCCCCCCCTCTCAAACCGAAATAATTTTAAGAAAACTAGACAAGGCATTGCTGCTCCTCAGAGAAACCCAGGCACGGCGTGCGGTCCATCCACGCACCACCAAGAGGGTTCGACTCCAACTGCTGCCATGAGTTTTCCATGCGACTTCAAGAGCATCACTCATTGCACCCAGAAGATAAACACGTTTTCCTGCACTCCCCAATCCCTCTGCAAGCTCAGGGCGGGCAAGCGTGCGACATCCATGCAGCGGGGTCCCCTGGTTCCCTCAGGGTTTGTAAGCACCCCAAAAATCCCACAATCCCACAAAGGGCAGGAGATACGGTACTCCCATGGCAGGACCTCTGGTCTAGCACAAACCCACCCGAGACCCACAGACAGCACCAGGGCAATAATTTCCATCACCGCTTGGAGCAAAACCCGGTAGATCTTGCAGCAAGGGACTACCGTGGAAACGTCAGCCCCACACCTTGCCCCAACAACAAAAGGGAAAAAAAAAATAATAATAATAATAAAAACAAATAATAAACCCTATTCTCCAAAACCAGCCTCGGGCCCAGGACTTAAAGCAATTTCATTGGGAAAAAGTTGTTTTTCCACTTGCAGTTAGCTTTTTAATTGACCTCAGCGTTATATCTTTCTCTGTGAAAGCAAAACGCTGAGCATTTAAGCAGGTGGATTTTCAGACTGCGGACCCGATCCTGCGTTCGTAAAGCACTACCCACTTTTGCAGACAACTTCAGTGACACCAAAAGCAAAGTGCCTTCCGTTATCTCCCCAATCCAGATGCATCCCAAACTCTACCCGACTTGTCTGGCTGTTTTAAACACGCTTCATCCCTAAACTCTGCAGTAGCTCTTAGAGCTTTAGGCACCAGAAAACTTCTTTGTGCCCATGCACGCAGTGATTTATCAAAACAAGCTTTCTCTGAAACGCTAGTTGACTTTTCCATGGGTTTTGCATTTGACAAAGACTCACACCAGCTCAGTCAGAAATATAAATGCCACAAAACTTCTCCTTTAAGGAGGGAAAAAAAAAACAAAAAAAAAACCAACAAAAAAACCCCCACAAAACCAACAAAAAAACCAAAAAACCAACCCCAACCACCCAGCCCAATGCTTTAGAAATGCTTCCACATGCTAATCAGCCTCCTATTCAGCTCCAGACTGAATAGGACTCCAACAATGACAAAGAAATACGCTGAACCTATTCCACATTTCATCCCCTTCACTCAAAATGTTGCTGTTACCTTGGTTTTCAGCCGCTTTGTGGGAGCTGCCGCAGCATGACAGCTGCCTGCTAAAGCTGCAGGGATGGTCAAGACATGAGGAGTGGTAGGTGGAAAAGAAAAAAATAAAAAAATCCATCCCGGATTATGGGGGAAAAAAAAATATGGATTTGATAAGAATAAATAAATTAAAAAAAAAACAAAACAAAAAACAAAACACACAGCAAAAAACCTGAGGCCTCTACTGAAAACACAGCCTTTTGTGGTCAGGCAGCAAAGGGAATTTTTTTTTTCTTAGCTTGGCAAGTGTGAGTAGTTTAAAGCCCCCTCCAAGCCCTTCTTTTAAGAATGAGCCATTTGTGTTCTGTATCATCAACTGGCAGAGGTCTCGGTGCACCTTTCCCCCCCATATCCTTCCCCAGAAAAACTTCAGCTCTTATTTTGGGAACGGACAAGCCGATTCCTGCTGCAACGGGTGATCCGAGGTCATTTCCCTTTTCTGCAGAACACAGAAGCATGGGAACGGAGCCACCTGGGGAAGTTTTCACAGGAATCAAGGTGGGAAGCTCCGGCACAGGTGCACGCATGTCCTAGGGACGCGCTTTGGCCCGAGCCCTGGGAGCCACAGACTTCTCCAGGGTTGCACATCACCGAGGATCTGATTTCAAAGGATACCTTGGGAAGCTGGTGATGGCCTGGCAAGACTGGCAGAAAGCACTGAAGTTTGCAGCTTCACTGAAATTGCCAGGAATTAGAGGTACCTCAGTAGCTCCGAAAGCCCCACTGGGCACATCTGTACTGGAAATACTGCCTTCAAAGTGTGCCCTCTCCAGGCTCCGGCTCCCTGCCCACACACGGAGGCGATGCTCCTCCATGCTCTCTGTCTCCTTAAACATTCCCAGAGGCACAAACCTCTCCTGCGATGTGTCTGGGCAGGACCAGGGGCAGCAGGGCTCAGATCCTGGCACGGGACTCCTCCGGGGCTTCGGCTGGGCTGCAACCCAGGAATGGAAGTGAAAAGCAGCTCCCCAAAAAGCAAAGGGCCATCAGATCAGTGATCAAAGAGCAACTTCAGAAACCTGCTGACACCAAACTGATTCACAGCTATCGACTTCAAAGGAGTTTTGCTGCCTGCTATCAGCTTACCGTCCATCCAAAACTACCCCGCGAGCATCACTCGGAACATAAACGCGCCCGGTGTCCACTGACCAGACCTGCTTACCAGCGTTTTGCCACGCTATTTTCGACTCTCCCTTTGGAAATGTCCTGGTACGAGCGGTGGGCTTTGCAGAAAAGCCTTGAAAGCCCTCAAAATGCCTGGGGTTGGGGACCGGTTGCCATGGCTGCTGCGCTGCTACAAAGACCAGAGCAAAGACCTCAGTGTCAACATCGGTGGGAATGATAACCGGGGCTGGTCTGGCTGCTCGCTCCGGCCAACCTCAAGCTGAGCCTTGCAGCCAGGCTTCAAGAAAGGTCCGTCACACCACCCCAAAACGGAGGTCATAAATAACTTGCTGAGCATCAAGAAGATGGGAAGCCCAGACCCCGTTTGGCACGCTGGGTTTCCAATTCAGCGGCTGGACGTTTTGAGGCATGCGATGATGTCTCAGCTTTGCAGAAGCACGTGCTGAATTAACAGCAACGCCATTAATATCTGCGTGCCGTGCCTGTAGGATCAGACGCGGGGGCACTGCTGTAAAAGCTTTCAAAAGTGGCTATCATTCTCACTAATTTACAGTAAAACCAGGTGAAAGCTAACTACAGGATGCCATCCGGCTTGTCGCTTCCATTGCGCAGCAGCAGGCTACAGCCCTGACACTGCTGGGAGAAGCCAGCTCCCAGAGGGAGCATCAGTTGTTTCAAGAGGGATGGCTGCCCAAAACCACTAACTAGTAACTTTCACTTTTTCTGTTTAACCCCATGGAAGGAAGAACCACGCTGTTCTCAGCTCCTCCAACCGGCAAAGCTGAAGCGGCTCTGGGAGGTACAGCCTGCTGTCCGCAAATTCCCAAAGCGGTGAAGGACACCTCTGTGCCACAGCTACCTTCGGTGTTCAGGGCAAGGTCTGGGTTAGCCCAGCAATGCCAATCCAGCCTCAGTTTTCTGTGTCTCTCAGGCACAGTAGGCTAAGCCCACTGATATGTTTTATCAGAAAGGTTGGAGGCATCTCCCAAGCTTCTCTGTGCTACGGGCAACACAGCTTTCATGTCTTTTGGGGCAAGCGATGAAAAGTTACGGGAAAGTACTTGAAGATTATGAACACCCTCCACTGATTTGGTGTCACCAGCATTGCAAACCAACCGCAGCTTCATTTGGGCTTTGCCTGGCAGCCCCAGCCGAGCCCTGTAGCTCCTGACTGAGAGCACCATATGCTCAGATAAGACAAGCTTATATATGGGCGCGAGCTACAGACAACGCTGGAACAAGAACACACGGCACAGAGAGCACAGGCATCTTCAGAGCATCAGAAGCTCTGGAGTTAAGTTACATGCTCTGCTTATAAAGCTTACTTGATGCGGAGAGTCAGTTTTCAACCCTCTGTCTTCAAAACATCCAACGCATGTGAAAAACAAGCCCACTTATGTGACCAACTCGAAAGGACAGAGTTTATAGGAATTTCTGATACTTAGAAGCCCACCAGGACAAACCAAATTTTCAAACTTGTTAATACATTGTCTTGGTAACAAATTTATGCTTAAGACAAGTCTTCCAGTGGTTTGCATCAAAAGCTTGAAGGCACTTCAAATTCCTCTTTAGTGACACTCTGCCTCCTCAGGTCTAACTTGAGGAGCAGCTTCTGCTGATCATGATCCCACCGTTACAGCTAAGCCATCGCGTGCGGCTGAAAGGCAAGAAGGGATTCTCCAGCATAATTTCCCAACAGCTGCTCCAACGCAACCCCGTCCCCAGCCACCCGATCTGCGCTAAGGAGCTTTCCACCTGCTAAAATTGTGGAGCAGGTAGTGCTTCTCCAAGGTAGACGTCATGGGACAGAGCAAGATGGTGATAGATGGGGTGGCTTTGAAAGGGATACGAATGCCCTTCTGAGAAAGAAGCCACGCTGATCCACGAGGAGATGTGACAGACAAGGACAGCCTCTTCCCAGCTTTTGGCAAGACCCCCGCCCAGCCGAGGTACCCGACCGAAGGCTGGGAAGACAGGACCCCCATGCGGGCAGCGCCGTGTCAGCACGGGGGGAAGCAGAGAGGGGGCTCCTTCAGCCTCTGCCACACCAGGCAGTGGGGGGGGAAGAAAAAAAAAAAAAAAAAAAAAAGAATAATCATTAAGCGTATTCAGAAAACTGACTTCGGACTTTATCATTACAGAATAAAAGCTGGATTATTTTAATTTACCTCTTTCTTTTTTTTCGAGGCTTCATCATTCATTTGACTTTCATTTTCAAGCCTTTTTTTTTTTTTTTTATAAAATATGAAACCTGACCTATCAAAAAAGCAAAACCCAACACAACTGCAGAAACCAGGGCCCTGAGACAGAACAAAAAGAAATAAAAAAAAATAATAATAACATGACAGCACTCATACTAAAACCCCAGCTGGCAGCCTGCTGCACAGGAGGGAAAGCCGCATCCGGGGAGGGGGGTTCCCTGCGGCTCCCCCTCCGGGACACAGTCCCCTGAGGATGCACGGTGCCAGGGGAAGCCGCCGTTCTCAGCGCCGGCTGCGTGCATGCCGGGATAGGAGGGCTGGAAGCCTTTCCCCACGCTGCCTTCAACAGGCATGCCCTTGTTCCAGGCGCAGGCAGACTGGGCGACCACAACGGTCCCTTCTGGATTACCATGGATGAAGCGGGAGCATTGTACGAACGAAACGGAGAGGACGGAGTCTGCTCCGCCAGAGCAAGCCACGGAGCGGAGCTGGGGCTTTTCACCCCCTCGCCTCTTTTAAGTCATTTCAGACAGAGGTGGAGGGGCGCAAACATCCTTCCTATCGCAGATGCGGGCGCTGAAGAGGAGCCCTGGTTTGCAAGACCGTGCCCACGCAGCGCGGGTTCCCCAACCGTGGTATGCAAACCATCTTGGGGCGGCACACGGAGGCACACGCATCTGGAGGATGCACCGCCAGCCTGTATCTAGCCAAACAAAGCCAGACCAAAACAGCCTAAGAAAGGCATGCATATTAAATTGAGATTTAAAGGGTATAAAAATAATCTGTTTGATCTGGGAGTGATGTTTATATTCTTTTCTGCGCTCGCTACAAACAGGCAATTAAAAAAAATAAAAGTGTCATCCACTGTAATTGTGATCCCATCTCCCGCCTGTCTCAGCAGCAGGTACGCAGGATTCAAAGCACTTCTGGCCATGAAGCAGTTGCACGTAATTCTGCTTTCCTGGAGATACATCTTCAGGCTGGCCAAATTCCACCGACTCGGGAAAGCCAGCAGACTTATACCCCCGAGGACTCGGTCTGCCATAGGTACGGCATTTCCTTGTTCTGCAATTAACACCTCAAGTATAATTGTCACTAATGACCTGCTCTTGATAGGTTTTTTTTGGTTTTCATAAAGCCAAGACTAAAAAAAAAAAAAGAAGTGTATTTTAAACACCTCTAAAATATTTCTCTCTCGTCTTTTTCTTCCAGTCATCTTTGGCTCCTTCAGTCTTTCAAGAGAGGGACAAAACTAAGGATGGGTGTCATGCTTAGATGCTGACTGTTGCTTTAATAAGAAGCTTTTCAAGGCTCAAAAAAGCTCCTTTACTCCCAAGTTATGGTGGGGTACAACCGCACGAGCCCATGCCAAGATGCCACCTCTGCAAACCTGCCTTTGCCAAAGCGCTTCCAGACCAACCATCCCCGAGACAGACCCTGCTGCCTCCCAGGGAGCTCGCTGCCGCCAAGAGATCCTACAGGTATTAAAATAAGCCATAAATAAACATTAACGACCAAACCCTACCTAGGGATGCTCAAAACACGATGACGACTCTCCACCCACGCAGCTTCTCGCGTGCGGTATGGACTCGGTCCTCCCCAATACAGAGAGGACCGGGCACGGAGAAGACAACGCCAAGGCGTTGGGACTGCCCAGCTGGTTTAGTAATATCGGATCTCTTTGTCCTTTGCCGACAATAAGAAATGGTTGGGTCAGCAGTTTCTTCAGGAGCGTGTAGAAAGTTGTTACCTACACGACAAGTGAGCCCTGCACGGCAGGGTAGTCTTAAAAATAAAAAAAACCCAAACCCAACCCAAACAAAGCAAAGTTGCTTAGCTCATCAAATTCAACTTTACAGCATCCAAATAACTCTAACCTCATCCCTCATCTTTAATTCCTCCCACTCCTTGCACTGAAATGACAATCCCAGGCCTGTTTGCGCTGATTTTCGTGACGGAGCCGACAGGGCCCCTGGCAGAACTCAAACCCCTTTTTGCTTCTGAAAGCGGGACGCCGACACAGTTTTCTACACAGAAGAGGAAAGTTAAGAGTAATCTAAACTGTTAGCCCAAATTATAAGATTATGTCCCCACTTACATAAACATGTCAAGGTCCTGCTAGCGTAAATATTTACTTTCAAAGTTCATTTTAGCATCAAGCTGGCTGCAGAAGAGGAGATGCCAAATTTGTGAGAAAGCTGAAGAGATATTAAGGTCGTAAGAGGCCTATCCATCTGTTGCTTCAAAACCTCCCAAAGGCAGTAAAACTTGAGTTGTACAGATTAACTGGGATTGACAGAAGAGCGACAATTAAATTGGAGACAGGAAAATAAGACGGGCAGTAAATTATGTGCAGTTTACATCTCCCCAGCCTGAAAGACGTGCTCCCATAAACCCGACTGCCACAAGCCGAGGAAGCAGGTATCCCATGTGAAATCCCTCCGTTTTATAGCACAAGCAGAACTTTTTGGAAGCTGTTCTACCTGCGCAAACAGAAGGTACCGAAGACCCTCCGCTGCCCTACGGGGCCTTGCTGACACAGCCTTCCCCTCCGCCAAGATCAACCGCTCGACTGAGGTGGCTCCTCAGGGTTTGCTGGACCTGGGCAGTCCCTTCCAAGGGAAAACCAGCAGGCCCGAGAGGAGTGAATTTAACCCTAGATGCTACATCTGCAGGGGCAACCTCCAAAATATCCCACCTTCAGGGTCAGGGCAAGGAGGCTTTTCCCCACCTGGCCTGTGACTCCTGCAGGAAGGCGGTGGCTGGTTGCAGCAGCTCCATGTAGTGCTGCGTCTGGGCACCAAAACCCCACGGCACTGAGGAAAGCTGCCCCGTGGGACCTGACCCAGCCAAGGTCACACCGGTTGTGTGTCCCCCACCCAAGTAACCACTCCGTGTTCCAGGCAGGAGGTGCAAGGAACTCCTGGCAAAGGGATGGGGCTGCGATTGGGCTGAGGATGATCAGATGAAGGTGGAGTGAGGTCCTCCCATCATACCTCCTGTTTTGCTGCTCAGAGTTCCCCACAGCTCTCCAATGTGAAGCCACTGACCAACTTAGTGGGGGCAACTCAGCCCCCCCACCCCACCTGAGCTCCTCTGTCACATTTTCAGATGTGTCGCGGTGACCAGCAAGACAGGGACAGGGCAGCAAGGGCTCTTCCACACCACCAAACTCGCCTGTGGCCCTAACAATTTCAGGAAGCATCTTCTAATTCTCTAAACAGAGCCCTCCCGAGAGGAGGAAGCAGATGGAGAAAGTTATTTTCCCCCCTCGGATGACCTGCTTTAATAAATGCACACTCAGTTCTTTTTTGCCTCTTTCACCGAGTTAAGCACTGACATGAAATTTCTGGGAAGTTCACAGTATCAGTGATGAAACCTCTTACTCATGCAAGACTTGTCAGTGCCAAGTGCACGCATTAGAGGAGCGGGGTACTCCAAAATATTCAGCTCCTTGCCAACCCAACACAAGTTGGAAATGCAGGAGAAATGGGGGGAGTGGTGTCTGGTTCAGCGGATCTTCATCCAACCTACTCCACCAGCAACACGCTTCTGTCAATGGCTCAACAACTTTGCTCCACCGTGATCCCCAAGGAAGGAAGATACAAATCTTTCCCCCATGCGTTTACTATCGAGATAACCATTGTACTTCACGATGAAAGACAAAGCAGATCTTTCTAACGACTTGCGCCAAATCAAAGGTGAAGGAAGTTCCTGATAGCTCCGCTTTACTTATTCTGACTTTCTTAGATGTTTATGATAATTGTCTTCTGGGTAATTTGTTTAAATTTGTATGTAAACAAAGAAGGGTTTGTACACATCTTACCACCTCACAGAGAGCTGACGCGTGTCATTTCTGAAAGACATTTCAGCCATAGTTTATTCTCTTCAATTCCCCCCTCCCCAAGAAAACCGATTTGGGTCAGAATGACGGCAGTACCTGCAGTAGAAGCCAAGGCAGCGTCACAGACCTCTGCAAATCAAATGACCGGTTTTAATATTTCCTAAAGCGTTCCTCAAATGAGAAAAAGCCTTCTGTTTCCCTGCTACTCTGAATGTCTTTGGGCAGCCGCTCAAGAGGCGTAACTCAGTTTAACTGCACTGGAGGCCATTGGCCATGTGCCTACATGCACCAGCAGAAGACCTCTACTGAGTACCTCCACCTCGAAACGAGTCATTTCACCCGATTCTGCTTCTCTTTATCTTACACAGGACTCTGGTTTTACCCTGAACGTGTAAATACCCATCAACTTGTATCTGTCCAACTTTCTCTTGCAGGCTTCAGCTAGAGCACCTTTTTTTCCACCTTCAAAACGGTTTTTGTGACAGGCTCAGGAAGGAAGAAAATTGGGAATCGAGTGTTTGCAAACTATAAGCTCTTAGTCTTCCCTAGCAAAAGGCAGAGAGAAGAGCGAGCCAGGCTTCTTGCGAGTGGGGCTGCTGGCTTTCACAGCAGCCCATGCCCAGTCATCCACCAGCAGGTCCGACACTACTGGTCTGGGTTTATTTGAAAAGCCCATCCCCAAACCCACATCATGGGCCACCCATCATGTAACCACCTCCCCTACTGCGTCCCACCTGGGCTCTTCACCTGCCGGTGATCAGCCAGATCTAAACTTTCCTTCAGCTGTTGAATTCACACTCTTACTTTTAAATGCTCCTCACACTAAAAAAAAAAAAAAAAACACCAACACACACAAAAAAATAAAAAACCCAAAACAAAAAACCCCTCCACCAAACAAAAAAACCAACCTCAAGTCTGATGTTTACTTTCCCATTTCCACCTGTAGTAATGTGGAACAAAGCAACAATCACAGTTTTTGCTGTATCACATTATTCCCCGCTAACAATACCTCCCAGCGATGCTTGATAAGTTCTGTTTACCCCAATTATCACAAGTAGAATAACACATGTCAACTAACTGCTTTTGCAGTTAGGACCCTTAGTCTAGAGACAGGGAAGAAAAAACCCTTTACCCATTGAAATCACACTTACTCATGCCAGGAATGCCTCAAGTTAAGAAAACTTGCGTAAATAAAAGCTTAAAAGTTCTGACTCCTAGGAGGCGTTTTACCAGGAATCCAACCCTTCTGTTTAAATAAGTGAGGTAAGTCGAGCTAGTTATGTTTCTACTTATATTAGTTTCATATATGGGATATCAAGTATTTTTATTTTTTCCAGATACGAGAAGATGAAGCTTTCTGCACTGGCCTCTATTCTTGTGGGAATATAAAGAGAAAACCATGCCTCCCTTCTTAATGTATTAGTGCCTCGTAATATACACCAGATGATCAATAAACTACATAAAAAATTAAATCAAACTGACAGTCTTTAAAAAATGGGCTCTAAGCAGAAACAATTGTTTTAAAGGCTGTGGTGTCTGGAGTATTAAACTCACGTGCTGTTGCGTTATTAATCTCTTTGTTGGAAGCCAGTTGATTTCCCCTGCCTGTGTCTGTCAATTAAATATTCAGCATCGCAGCCATAATTGAACGGTTGATGTTTTGGCATGCCAAACCTTTTTCCAGACAGGCTGTTGACAGTTTCCTTACATGCCATACCATTTCCCAAAGCCGAGCAGGCTCGCAAAGCCAGACCCTCTGCCAGCGACTCCGAGATGCCGGCGAGAGCTTCAAAGCCATTTTTTGAAAGAAAAGAGTTTAGGCGAGATGCCTACGCTGGGTGCGAGATGGGGAGAGGGAAGAAAGACAGAACCGCGGGTAAACCCGACATCCGAGCGATACAAAGTAACCACACTGGCAAGAGTTTCTCTTCTCCCCCCCACCCCCCGCCCCAAATTATTAACACGACTAGAAGCACCCCCGAGCTGCGCGGTTCGGTGCAGCCGTAGAGCACTACCTCCACCTGGAGCTGGCCCCGCAGCCTACCGGGGTGCCACCGG
>VFFE01009212.1:3959383-3987342 GCA_008921705.1 Burhinus oedicnemus | reverse complement strand
GGAAAAAAAGAGAGACCTGTCATTGTAACAGCAAACAAACAAAAAAAGAGCCTTTCTTCTACTTAAAGGGAAATTGAAATTATAGTTTTATATTTGCATTTACAAGACCCCTCAGGCTACTAAAGTTTTCATTTTCATAACAAAAAGACTGTACTGTTAATTGATGCAAACCATGGGGGCACAAAGAAGTCCGGATCTTGGACAATTTCTTAAGGGAGCAGCCACTACAATTGCTCAGTTCACACTTGGCAGCGGGTAAATCAGCAGCACCAAAGAGCAGCTTCTGTGCCCTTGTCAATAATATGCAAGAGACTCATTGGTAATAATTAATTGTTTATTCATAAATGCAATTATTGAATACACCATGCAACACCCATCCTTTTAGGGCTCAGCTTTTCCTTTCAGTCGGACTTTAAATTCCCACTTATGGACTGAGGTTTTTCTTTATATAGACTGACCGAACCAATTGAGTTTATGTTACTAGTGAATTTTGCCCCGCATTTTTGGAGACCGACTGATCTCACAACATTTTCACCACCTTCCCATCTCAGCCGGACCAGACCCCCGGTGAACAAGGAATGCAGCACTGATACAATCTACGGGAAGAGAAAACATTTGCAGCAACACTTGTTCTTGCCCGGATTGAAACATTAACTGCCATATTTCAGAACCCACCAACATTAAAACAGGAATTGTGTTTTATTCATTGCATCTAGTTATTTTAAGAGAACAAGCTCTTTAAGACTACTCCTGGAATGGGAAAAGGGGCAGGAACTGCACCTCTGTACCTGCGGGATACGGCTACGTGGAAACCTGCTCATTACATGGCAATCACTTAAAACTGAGAGACGCTCTTCCTCATTCAGCATGACCAGTCATCATGATCCAGGCCAAAGGGTATAGCGTCCGTCAAAAAAAAGTCAAATAGTTCCTGTTTTTGCTTTTTCTCTATTGCCCATAGAAGAGTGTGTCCGAGGAGGTCTGGTTTGGGGAAAGAGGAGTCTTCTGAGAGGTCGCGTTTCCATCTGGTATACAGGGTGGGCTTGGGGAGAGAGAAGGAAAAGGAGACAGCTCCGGTTTCTGCTCTGAGGCTCGTGAAAGTAGTTTATCCTACACATTATTTAATGTAAAATAACTATTTGTTGGAGCAGGGAGCGGGTCTGTAGCCTGCCCTTACACTCCCGCTTATCCCATCTCACTCCCCTTGGCCCAGCACAACTTTAATTAGTCCCTACGACGTGTTTCATTAGTCCAGCATTACCGCCGGGGCGCAGCGACAGCCCGGCAAGCAGCGCTGCCCTTCATCGGCATGGACACCCTCCCACCCCCAGCTCCCGGAGCTGCTCCTCGGCAGTGCAGGATGCGGCCCCGGCATTCCGGGCTGCTCCGCTTGCAAGAGTAGAGAATCTCTCCCGCTCTTCCCGATGCGTGGCAAACACGGCCGACGTTGCAGAGGGGTTTGACGTCTAAAGTGGGACTCTTTGATGCACAGCCCAGCGCCAAACCATCCCTGTCCCCTCAGCCCGACAGCGGGGTTTCCTATAGGAGCAACTTTGCTTTTCCATTGAGGAGAGGGTTTGGCAGCAGCTCTTCTGCAGAAGGGACATGCAGCGGGGAAGGACCAGGCCCTGCCTATTGTATTTCTTGGAGCCGTTAATGACCATGTCTACAGCAATCCTAAAATAAGAAAGTGAGCTGTGTCCAGTCCGCTGATTGTTATCCCTATGTTATCTGAGATTGTTCCCCACTGAATGGGGAAATGGGAGCAAAGTTACATGCTGTGCATCAGGTGGCCTAAACTGGAGTCACGAGGCCAGAATACCAGTAAACTGCTGGAAAGTCCGTAGCTGAACCACCACTACCCTCTTCCAGCCTATTTTTAGCACCATCAGCTGCTGCTGGTGAAAACACCACGAGAGGGGCTGCGAGTCGCGGGAGGGAGCCGGGGACACTGCCAAGCCCACGCCAAGGCAGGAGGAGGTGAAGGACAGGAGGGCTGCCATGTCCCCTGCCTGCTTTCACACGCTGGCCACCTTCACCAGCGTCGGGTTGTCCATCCTGCGCAACCATTGCTGCCCCGTTAAGAAATGTTTGCTGAGGCTGGACTTAGACCTGTCATTGCAGAGAGAGGCAAATAAAAGTGAAATCCAACGGGGGACCCATTCTGCCCTCTCCAATGCCACTGGGAAGAATCCAGCCTCATCAATCTTCCGGTCATTAGAAAAAAATGAGCTGATAAATGTCATCCTGATACAGCGTTTGCTGCTGTTCAGGAAATTGGGTATCCAGATTGATGCAGGCCAGGAGGGTCACCCCTCAAGCATGTGCCTCAGTGACCCATGGGGTAGGAAGCTCTGTGGTCACAGACCCGTTCCTGGCATCCCAAATCACTCGGGGTCAGATGCGTTCGATTCGCCAACAGCCTTCAAGTCCAGTCTGTTCTGAAACCAGCTTCTGTACTGCTGCCAAGTTTCACAATCCTGCTGTTTCTGCTTAATTTAATTTAGAGGATTCGACTTTGCATTATTACAAAGAGAAAAAAAAAAAAGATAAATTTCAAATGACATGATTACGACAAAAAGCTTGAAAGTGTGACCTCCAAATCTCATCTGAAAGGTCAAAACGCACAAGCTGTAGAAAAGGACGCCTTTTGATTTAATCTGAAGATTTTCTGAAGGCCAAATCCCACGTTTCAAAGGAGCCTGATTTATGATTTGGGGGCACCGGGGACTGGTAACACCTTGTGTATAGTCTTAGTTGTGTCTCTTGTCTTCACTCCGCCATCCCTGTCCTCAAAAAAGAGAATAACAGCACCATCTACTGCCCTTCCTTAGCATTTGCTTGGAAAACCCAAACCCTTCAGCTCCATCAAAGCAGCTCCAGCTATGGTTTCCCACCGCCCGGTGATAAAGCCCAGTATTGATGGAGAAATTGGAGCAAAATGGGACTGCAAAAATCAAAAGCAGCATCCTAATTACAAAAGACGCATGTTAATTATTAGAAATTCCGGCCCTGAATAATACATCTCCCCAACCACTGGCATGAAAAAGGATTTCAATAGACCAATATTTTCATATAGTTCCCTCAAATCCTTTCATGTGTTTATTAGCAGAGCCTTAAAGGGCTGTCTGTATAATTCACAATTTCTACCGGGCAGGCATTTTTACCGTCAACAACGGTTAATGAAAGAGGTGGTACATCGCCGCTCGTTTCAAACCTGGTAAAATCCGGGTCTGTGCTCTGCGCTGGCGAGCTCCCAGAAGTTTGTTTGAAAGTCAAGAATGTGCCATGGTTTAATTACGCTTCTAGGTCAGGATCTAAATGAAAGCCCCGTTATAAACAGCAGTCTCAGAGGAAAGGTCCACACTCGAGTTTTTAGCCCCGGATTGATTACCGGTTAACTCGGGGTAGTTAACACATTTGTAATGTCTGGTCTGGACACTTCCCAGATGTTTGTCGCAGGATACAAACATTTGTGGTTTATAACATAAACAAGTACACCTACAATTTTTCAGCCTGGATTGATTTCGCAAACTACCTCAATAACCTGGTTGAAAGTGCTCGGCATCCAAATGAAAAGTGAAAGAAAAAAATAAAAAGTATCTTTTGCCACGTCTAGACCAAACCATTTTGTGGGCCACCCGATAGCTTTTGGCATCGCCTTCAAAGTGTGAAGCCCCTGACGATGACCATGGGTGACGATGGGGCAAGCGCGTGGCTGGCCACCGGCCCCGTGGGGCAGCAGGAAAGGCGATGCCGAGACGAGGAGCAGCCTTGAAGGCGGCGTGCACGGGCTTGCGTCTTCTGAACACGAGTCAAGACGCTGCTCTGATGGGTTGGTACTGGAGGGGTCTGGGCGCGTAAGTGGGGAAGCAAGGAAAGGCTTTTGAAAGGCAACTTAAGCGGAATATATATGGAGCAACGGTGGGGCTTGCCGAGAGGTGAAGCAGCGCAAGAAAAAAAGCGGAGCACATGGCCCCACGTGTGGGGGTCCCTCTGTCAATCCTGTCTTGCACAACTATACGACATGGAAATGGAGATGCGCCAGGGGAGAGCTCCAACACCCCCTCCCGCTGCCGCCTCACATGAGACGCGAGGCTCAGGCCGTGTATTTGTATACAATGCACGAGTCCCCGTGCTTATCGGCTCTCAAGTCTCTATCTCGATAATTCCTTGTCAGCGATCCCGAAGTAATTAAATGTGTTTGCAAGGGCCGAGCTGGACTCTCCCCAAATATTTGCTTCAGCAGACAAATTGGGTTTGCTGTAACTCCGGCCGTCCCTCCGTGCCGTGCAATGCCCGGGAGGGCACAGAGGGGCTGCACAACCCGGTTCTGCCATGGAGAAGCTTTCCTCCACCTGCACTGAAACTGCGAAGGAACGCCTCGCAACAAAAACGGGGAGAAAAGGGGTTTTTCAGGGATAACGCTGAGCGAGGCTGCTCCACAGGCTGACAAAATTTGGATGCTGATACAGCAGCAGCCCCTGGAGCGGCCCAGGAGCAGGAGGGGGCTGCAAGGACCTCGATGTCTCCATGGGCCGCGAGTTCGGCACCGAGCCTTGAAGGGGCACAGCACACACACAGAAATCTCACCAGCAGCCTTCAAAGCCTGTTCTTTGTTCCCATTTATCTTATCTAGCACTCCACCGAAGTACGGATTTACATAATACATACCTAATATATTAATGTTCCTATTCATCGAGAGGATCTCGACACTGTTTTCTTTGAAAGCCTTGCCAAAAACGATCAAGCTCCTTACAACAGAAGATGATTTTATAGCCCTGAAAAGGATTGTCTCCCTTGTTCGTCTTCTGAATGCCTTCACACAGGCTGTTTGATACTGTGATAAGAGCCAGGCCCAAAAACTCAGGAGTGGTGGTGGGATCCACGGCTTGGCTTAGTAGCACATTACAAAACTGCAGCCCTTAAATTACTGACTCGGTACAAACCATTTGGTTCACACCCTCTGCCTAGCTACAATATTTCCCCAAATTATCTTGCAATAGAGCCGTTTAACAGCCAGAAGGGTTCAAGCCAGGCCCACTCCCATTTGTCACGCACAAATTTCCAGTTAAATGTCTTTTGTTTTTTCCCTTTAGTGCACAACCCTCCCTTCCAACTTCACCGTTCTGTGCCACTTTAATTTCGCTTGGGACATTGGATTTCAAAAGGCTGAAGAAATGCCTATGAAGAAGAAAAGCCACTAAAAGAAATGATGTTCAGGTTATGCTATGGACCTTAACACAGCTCAAATGACTTTACAAATGCACGCGAGCTGCCTTGCAGACCACAGCATCAAACCACTGGAAGGATGTCATTTTCTCTTTAAAGCCATGCAGATTCACTGCAATATATATCTTGCCTACCTGTTGCTTTATTTTGAAAGGGCTAAAAAAAATTATTTGCTTTTATATGAAGGTTTGGGCATAAGTTCCTCTAGCCAAAGGCAAACAAAGCAAAAGGAGAAGTAAATTACCCATTTTATTTTAAATAACGATAATGATCAAATCTTGGAACAAACTGTTGGGTCAGTGGTTGACCTTTCCACCTTTATATCATGCCTTTGTAGAAGACATGCTGTAGCTGAAGACGAAGTATCAGGCTCAGTAGAGGAGAGGATGAAGTTAGGTGGCTTGAGCTATCCAGAGACTCAGACTACGACTATGGCATTAATGGTCTCTTCTGATCTTCAAAATCTGCAAATTTGCTCTGAACCAGGGATTATGAAATAGAAATCCCTTTAAAATTGCCAGTAAATGTCAGGAAATACACTTTAAACACACAAAGACACAGGTTCACTGACACTTGTTGCACAACAGATCACAAATAGCTCATGTGCTCCATCACGGGCTCCTTTATCTCCTTTATCCAGTACTGCCAACCCCAAACAGTAAATATCAAAATCCTTCTGTTGCAAAACCCCGGGATTGTTTTGAAATACCGAGATTCAAAAATGAAAGAAGACGACCCTGCAAAAAGATGCGTTTTGAGTTCTCGTTTTAGCTGTCCTCGGCTGCCCGCCTCTCCCCAGCCCCGCACCCGCATTTGCAGCCCTTCTGCTCTCCGCGAAGCCACCGCCAGCCGCTTGGAAAGCGAAGCAAAATACCAACCGCGAGGTGACTTTTGGGGTAACAAACCCAACGCCACAAAGCACAAATCGCACAAGTCTGACAAGGCACCCTTTCAATTCCGTTTTGTTTTCATCTTCTTTTCAGAGACGCCAGCCTGGGTGGCTCTGCCGACCGCATGGGCACGAGCACCCCATAATCGGCCCCAAAAATACTGGTAGGCCATGATGTGCATTAAGGAACCCAGCCCTGATTTTACTCTTTCCTATTGGGCTTTGATGAAAAGGTCCTGATAAGGGTCCTCAAAGAGAAAATGTGCTATTTTCCTATTTCTTGACCCATTCTTTGTCACATTTTCCATACTGAGATAGCACCTTGCTGTTGGAAGTTGAGAAGCTGTTGCTCTCTCTACTACACACCCTACCTGAAGGCAAGGGGTAGAACAGACCAAAACAGATAAAAAGAAGTGCAAATGAGCTCAAATACTTAAACTCACATGAAAAATAATTCCATAAAAGGGGAATCCTGCTTCTTAAAATAGCTTAGCTGTAACAAGAGACCATTTTGCTGATGCCAGCCGAGGAGCGCGAGCACAACGTGACCACCTGCCCTTACAAGGACTCAGCCTGGACAACGCAGAGGTCTCTCCACTGTTACTGTCTGCTCAATACCATTGATATATATAAAAAAAAAAAGGAAAAAAAGCAAAAAAAAAAAGCAATAAACAGCACCTTGCCTCAAAAGTTTTACCGTCCATAGAAATTAAACTTGGTCAGTCCAAAAGGCTATTATTACTGTGCCTTCTTGTGCAGATATGATCTCAAGAAAAACACACATCTAGGGCTAATAATAACAAATAATAAAGCTATTCATACAGCTCGCTGCTTACACGATGGCAATTTCCCCATAATTGCAGGTAAAAGAAACAGGCACACAAACAGCAGTCTGTAGTAACTCTGGGCTACCCAGGGCTTGGGTTGAAGCTATTTCTTGTAGGTACATATACTTTTGGGAAGAAAACTATTTTCAAACTCCAACCGAACCTCGATAAAGCCCTCCTGCATCCCTGCCTGGAGCTGTAGTCACACCAGGAAAAACACAAGAGAGAAAAGAAAAAAAAAATTAAAAAAAAAACTAGCGTGAGCACAAAGGTGTTTCAGAGGGAAAATGGTTTCTGGGTGGTGATGAGACCCAGCCCATTTTGGTGCCGGACCTCCAGGCGGTGAAGCAACCGTCAAACCCCGACAGCTCCTTCCCCGCCTGTCACGCGAATCCCAAGACAAATTTACACCCAGGAGTGAATGCCTGCGATGAAGCAAGCGGGGAAATGAAGCGCCTGCCCCCATCCTTTCTCCCTCGCCGGGCTGCGGGGGCGGCGAGGCAGGGTGCTGCAGATACTTCATCTCTGATAAGGTCATGGCAGCTCCTGCCTGCCGCTGCCGTCTGCCTGCCTGCTGCCTGCGCAGGCAGGGCAGCGGGGGCTCTGCGGGCAGCCCGTGCGGTGCCGGAGGGGATGCCGCAGCCCTGAGACCCCTTTGCTCATCTAGAGAGAGAGCGAAAAGGCTCAGGAGAGCATCACCTCCGGCATGCACTGGGACCTCTAACTCAGCATCCTCCTAACCAGGGACAGGGCACATGCAAATGATGCCGGTAATTGCACAGCGCTCATTAAGTTGTTAAACTCAAGGTCACCTGCAGCATGCAAACAAGATAGGGAGGGAGCATCGTGTCCCTCCCATGGTTCCTGCACCCCCGGGCAGCCACCCACAGCCACTTACTCATTTTGGCATCCCGTCTGGCTCCTCACACCTTTGTGTGCACCTCCGTACACATCAGTGCCTTGGAGCCACAGCTTGGGTGCTGGCTTCTGGCTCCGTGTACCAAACCGGGGCTGAGCCATGGGGCCAGGCGCGGCTGCCTCTCCCGAGGAGCTTGTTCATGGTCACGTCTTATTTGAGAGGTGATAAAAGCAAATATTTTGATACCCACGCTGGGGGTCTAAACCTGCCTGGAGCTGAAGTTGGACGCTCCATCCCAGGAGGGCGCAGACATGGGATAGGGAGAGATGCTGAACATTCCCCCTCCTCATCGCATGCCAGTAGAAAGACACCTTCAAGGTAAAGAGGAGGAAAAATCACTCGAGCAAAAGCCATCTCTTATGGTGCTTCTGCTTTCTTCCAAAGCCCATTAATGGCTTAGGGACAACTCAGCTTGCTTAGAAAACAAGGTGGGTGAAGCAAAGGTAATTCCCTCATTAGGAAATGTTTTCCAGCTCAGAGCAGCCGCATTTCCAGTCACCTGCAGCTGTCCCCAGGCCGTGCACCTTAGACGACACCAAGGGACAGCACATGAACAGACAGCAACGTATGCAGCGTGCTGCGCATCCAAGCACCCAGGAGGCTGGCAGCATTCAGGGGGGAAAAAAGACAATGTGGGTGAAGGCAGCCACGTGGGCTTTAATGCACCTTGACTTGTGCACGATGCCTTTGCTCTTCACCTTCTTGCATTATTTTCCTGCCCCTGTGGCCACTGGTGGAGCAGACCTTGGGGCGAACTATACCCCAAGGGGGTGGCAGCATGAGCTGGAAAAAGTCCACCTCCTTGACCCTTTGTTTTTTTCCCCATCCAGCTGGGATCTTCATTTTTGGATCCAGCTGCAATTACCATTTCAGAGCCCAGGACTGAATTTGTGGGCCCAAATTCCCCCCTTGGATGCCATCTAGTGCTCAGTGCTGAGAGTGGAAGAGCCTCGCAGGTGCCGGGAGCTGCTGGGGAGGGAGATGTCTTCTGCTCCTCTTCCAGGGACTGCAGTCACCCTTCTGGTTTTAAGCTGCTTGCTCACACCAGACTGTATTTCCCAAGATCTTGCTGAAAATTACCTGTGATTTGGGTTGATAAAATTTCTTCCAACCATTTCCTTCTCCACCTCTTGTTTTGGTCTCTGTAATATTGTATAATTTCAGGAATAAGCAAAGATAGGGCTGTGCAGGCTCAGGAGGTGGGACTCCTTCAGAGGATAACATCTGCTGGAGCCACCTAAAATCTTTTTCCAACCAGTGGAAAGAAAATGTTTCCTTGAAGTGCCAGGCTATCAGATTTATAAGAGAGGGCTGCCAGAGGGTGGGAAGTGCCTATTTCTCTTCATTTGACTGTAAAGTGAACCAAAATGCCTCATAAGGATACAGCCACCTCTTCAGTGGGCAGCATGGATCCCACGCAGGGCTATTCTCCTGCTTTTGAGGGAAAGCCTGGGTAGATTTTCATGAGCCAACGTGGTGAATTCAAACATAAAAACTTTCCTCATGGATTACATGAGGTGCAGGGTGGGGGTAGAGGGAAAACAGGTAGAAAATAGCCTGGCACTTAAGAAATACAGAAATAGGACTTTCAACCAGAATATAAGGAATGCAGAAGGAAAAATAACCCAAAGGTTTCATATGCATTGCAGCTTCTTTCAACCAAGCTCTTTGTATTCTTCTCACCAGAAGCCAGTATTACTTGTTTCTACTATTTTTACTCTTTTCCTGCTATATATCCTCATACATACAGAGCTTAGAGCATTAGCACAACCTGCAGCCACAGGTGCTTGAATTGGCCCGTCGCACATGCCCGTGCACCCCTGCCCCACAGCTGGGCACCTAGTGAATCCCACACCCCTTGTCTCCTCTCACATCCTGTGGAGATGGTTCTGGTCTCCAGGAGATGAACCACCCGACTGAGGGGCTGGGGCTTGTCCCAGTGCCAGGGTATGGGGCTGAGCATCCTCAGTCAAACCCTGAGATTCATGCACCCACACGAAGATGTGTTTTATCCAAACTCCAGCACTACCACTTTGTCCACCTCCCAGTGCTGCTGGTCACGATTTTCCTGCGTGATCTCTAGGGAATGGCCATCCCACCAGTGAGCACAGCACATGCTAGCCCATAAGGTCTTTCCACCACCCAGCCTCAGTCCCCAAAAGTGTCATGAGACTCACTGAGACTAGAAACCTCCCTCCTCCTCCACACCCCCTTCCCAAAGCCCAGGGACACGCACCCCACCTGCCCCCGGTGCATCGCAGCCCCGCGGCTCCCAAGAGCTAGCTCAGGTCTGTCTCACCAAGCCCAGGTCTCACCTCTGCACTGCAATGTAGACATATCCTCAGGGCATGTCTATTCACCAGGCTCAGGCTGCTCCGTTCCCGCTCGGAGCTGGCAGGGTGCAAGTCAGGTCTGGTTTGGAAGCTGCAGAGCGGCGTTACAGTGTGAAGCGAGCCGAATTTGCCTGGGCACCACGCCACGCTGAAGCGGCTCTACAGCACACATCCAGCTTGGGGCGAAAGCGGTGGAGTCTGTGCAGACCTGCTCCTCCAAAGCCTCCTGCTCTGGCTCCCAGCTCTCCATCGCCACCGCTCTCCGAGAGCCATGCTGCACTGCCGTCCACAGCTAATCCTGCTTTCCTCTGCCTCCGCTGGCATCTCCCCCTCCCAAAGGTGGTATGTCCTCTCTCTTGCTGCAACAAGGCCATGAGGAGCATTGCATCTCAGCACCCTTGGGGTAGTGCATGGCTCCTGCTGGAGTCGTGCTCCCATTTCAGAGGCACTGGGACTGAGCTTGCTCTGGGAGAGGCTAAAATGATTCACTTGCAGGCTTGCTTGCTGTTTTATTAATTCCTCTTTTTCATCTGCCATTTCAAATGGTGCAATTTTGAGATCAAAGCCCTTCGCTTGCTCTAATGGCTCCACGTAAGCCTGGCCTTCATGCGTACAGGAGGCTCTGCCTCAAGGAAAGACCTGAGACTCAAACTCAGCCAACATGAATCAGTTCACAGAGAAGACAAACTGGGCTAAATTTTGCCCTCACTCATACTCATCCAAAGTTAATTGGCTTTAATGTGGGAAGAACATACCTACTCAACTGATCTTAGTCAGATCGGGCCCATCCCTCCTGTGTATTTAAGAAAACCCATTGGATTGTGCTGCCTGTGAAATAACTGCAATTACCCCTGGCCTGAGGTGAGAAAGAGTAGCTGGAGAGTGTGCTGTATGGACAAACAGCCAGCAGGACGCAAGGCAAGGGGCTGCCACATCCTTCCACTGAGAGGAGGGGTGTTTGTGTTGGGTTTCCTGGGCAATAGTCAGCTCAAAGTTTGATCAAAGATGCTATTTACACCCTACCGTGTTTCTTCAGCATACTACAGGTAGTCCCATGTGCCCCCTTTCCTTCCCTGTTTCAACACTGTTATTCTGCAGGACAGAAAGAAGTTAAATGGGGCCCAGAATGCGTGGCTGTCATAGAACAGTTTGGGTTGGAAGGGACCCTTCAAGGTCATCTAGTCCAACCCCCCTGCAATGAGCAGGGACATCTTCAACTAGATCAGGTTGCTCAGAGCCCCGTCCAACCTGGCCTTGAATGTTTCCAGGGATGGGGCATCTACCACCTTGTCCTGGTTTGAGGTAAAACAGGACCCATTTTGTTCAGTAACTTTACTTTTTAGCTAGGCCTCTTCTAACTGCTGAAATTACCAGCACATTGGGCAGAAAACTGTTCGCTCTCAGAGTGATAAGACCCATGTTTGTAGTTGATGCCAAGGAATGGGATGCAGAGAAGCTCCTGCTTATCCTTATTGCTCTAATAACCAAGGGCAGCCAGCTTTGTTACTTGCCATGTTGGAGGGTCGGAAGTGGAAGAGCGTAGAGGGGTCACCCCTGCGGGGAGGAGCGGACAGGACAGGTGACCCAAACCTGACCAACAGGGTATTCCATCCCATCTGCCTCATGCTCAGTGTAAAAGCTGAGGGAGCAAAGGGTCAGCCTCTTTCTTCAATGGCCGGCGTCCGAGGAGGACTCTGCCTTTGATCCCAAACCTGAATCCAGATCCGGAATCCAGTGCCTGTCTGTCACTGAGTTCAGTCTGGGACTTCCCCAGTGCCTGCTGATGACGTGATCATCGTCCTGGGAGCTTGATGTGGTTTTGTATATATTTCATTATTTTCTTTTTATTAGTTTATTATTAATATTTCATTAAAGTAGTTTAGTTCCTTCTAAACTCCTAAGCCTCTCTTTTTCTCCCTCTCTCCTGCCTCCCTTCGAAGCGAGCAAGAGAGAGAGAGCATCTGTTGTTCCTCCTGATTGGGCCAATCTGGCCTAAACCATGACACACCTCTCTGGGCAACCTGTGCCAGTGTTTCACTACCCTCATCGTAAAAAATTTCTTCCTCACATCTGGTCTGAATCTACCCTCTTTTAGTTTAAAACCATTACCCCTTGTCCTATCGTTACAAGCCTCGCTAAAACATCTTTCCCCATCTTTCTTATAAGCCCCCATCTGAAGGAGAACAGAGCTCCCAGCCAGCTGGAGATGTTTGAATGCTGTCGGGCAACATCATTCAACACATCAGGAACAGTAGAGTCTGCACTTGGGACAACTGCCAAAGTTTAACCTAAGGTGAACCTGTAGAAGGGCAGCAGGACTTCATTTTGGTTTAGACCTGTCATAGTAAAGCTTGGCTTAAATTGATTAGGTGTTGTTTCATGATAAAGTGAAGCAAAAACTGTCAGAAAGAAACATCACAGCTTGCCGTCCTTTGTATTCTGAACGGTGGGTCGGTACAGCCCTGCTGGACAGGAAAATAACAGGGCAAGGACAGTCTCACCAGTTATATCTGAATGCAAACATGGTCTCTACAGGGCATGGACGAGATCCCCAGGCCAAGGGCACCGGAGAAGAGCTTAAGGTTGTTCTAGCTGGACCTGCTCTCCAGACTTAGTTCCCCCTTTGGACATGGTCCCGAGGCAGCCTGCAGACCCCTATGCAATGCCATCTCTCCCTTGGGTGCTGGCGGAGGCCTGGCTGGAGCAAGCATTGAATAACCCCCATGCCAACAGCCACAGTTATTTGTTCATTTGATTTTTCCCCCCAAGACAAACACTTTGCTGCCACTGCTACACAGCAATGCAAGGGGCTGTCCCCTCCTGGAGCTGCAGTCCAGCATCCCCTCCTGGTCCTTTCTGCATCACCCTGCCTGGTGGCACTGCTGGTTTAGAAGACCACTCAGGTCACGCGCGTTGTCAGAGCCAGGCTGGATCTGTCTCTGACGCGCGGCAGCTCATGAATCATTGTGAATCAGGAGCAAAGCAGCTTCCCTCGAATTTGGAATGAGCTGAATCTTTTTCCTTGTAGACCTACTCCATCATTCCCCGTTTACAAAAACAGACTCACTCTTTCGTCCTCTCACGACAACCAGCCTGCAGGAGCACCTCACTGAACGGGCTCTCTTTTCCTATTAGAAGCTGTAAGTGTATTTGCTGTGCACGATGCCATTTGATGTACGCCTTGCCGATAAAACACAGGTTTTGGTTTAATGAACCAATACAACAGTCTCATTCAAAGCCCCTCCGAGCAAAGAGCTTCTTGATGTTGGATGTTTCCTTATCTAATCTTTCATACTTCAGCATTGCTTCATTTAAAGCATTGATAATTAAAAACACAGAAGGGGATGATCACAAGGAGAGATTAAAGAACTTTAACAAAATATTTGAAATAATAGCAGCATTACATTACAGGGAACAATGTCTTCTTATTAACTCACTGCTGTGCAATAGCGCCGAGGGATCTCAAGCAATAGCTCAAAACCCCTCTGCGTTAGGTGCTATGCAAAGACAAAAGCTGCTATAAAAAGCATACAAACTCCCTACAGGATGCAAAAGGCAGCCTAGCAGATGTTTACATCTCCAATTTCTCCGAGACAGATCCTTAAGTTTTTCTTAGTTCTTACTGAGCTGCAAAGGTTGATAAAATGCTGCCCGAACCAAGACTTGAGGAGCTCTCTCCTTCGAGCTACTCTGCATTTTATAAAGAGAGATTTGCAGCAGATGATACATCAGTTAAAAATAACTGGGAAATATCAAGCAATCATAAGTACATGTCCCACAGGTTTGCATATCTTGAATACTGAAATGCCTTCCAATCACGCATTAAGTGATGAGTCTCTCTTTTGCCACTAGAAATAGCGTATGCAGTGCATTCTGGTTTGGTAGGGTTTTTATTTTGAAAAGCTGTCCAAATAGACACTGCTCGGTGTTTATGGTAAAGAAGGCAGACCAAAGATCTCTGCCTTGCAGCTGGAGTAGAATGGGATTTGAGGCTAGCTCTTGTGGGATTTTTCTCAGGGGTCCCATAACAACCCTGTAGCAAACCTACAGTCACCAGCTTCATCCTTCATAAAAATAGGAAACCTGCATTGGACTCCAAATGAAGAATAAGGAGCAAGGACTCAGGACTTCCAGCTATGAGCACCACAAACCCCCCACATGCTTTCTTCACTAGACCTCAAGAAGCACCAGGACTGCCTTAAGACTCAAAATTGCCTCTACTTCACATGGAGATCCAAGTGCGTCCTGCACCATGACCCTATGTAAAGGGCTGGTTACTACAGACTGGAGAGAGAAGTGGAATTTAAAGCCAACCTGGATATCACAGCTACTCTGCAAGACAAGAGAAATGGGTAAATCCGGACGCAGTTCAGCATAAAGATCTGGCCATCCAGAGTCATTTCACTGCACAGCTAAGCATGAGATGGATCTGATTTCTGTTTCTTCCTTTTAGCCACAGTACGGCAAAATCAGCTCACTTAAACCACTGGAGGGGAATCTCTGTACAATAGCCCCAATGTGCCTTAAATTGCTAAAACAGCTATTAGCCAATAATCCCACCTACCGTTTCCCATCTGTACAGCTTCAATCTCTTTAAAAAGGAGGAAAAGCAGCACCCATTCATTTATGGAGAGAAGACAATTGAAATGAATACAATTCCTCAATTAATCAAAAAGTCATCACAAACATCCTGCGAGATACCCAACAAAGACATCCTAGCTCAGCAATGAAGCTATGTTCATCTCATGTTTTTATATAAAAGAATAGAATTAGGAAAAGTGCAACAGCCCAACTGCCCAGAAGGTTTCTCCAAGCTTCAAATTACTTTCTCCTTCTTCTTTTCCATCCTGTCCCCAACATGTCTTTGAAAGGCATTTATGGTCACACTTCTCACGCTTGTCCTTCCCAAAAGATGCTCAGCAGCAGAAAGGACTGTCCCAGCTCTTCCTCACAGGAACTGAGGATGTGGACCAGAGTAGGAGGCCACTCAGCAGAAAGTCTCCTTGGAAGTGGAAGGAATCCACCTAAACTTCATGATCTCAAATAAGCAGGGGTAGAAACTGAAGGTCAAGACGACTTGTAAGAATAAACAGTTACAATTCACTTTTTTCCTGGATTTGAGAGATCAAAGGAGGGAAGTACATTGGGAGGAAAAGGAAGCAAAGTTAGAGGGATAAAGGCAAGGCACAAGGAGAGTCTGGGGCTGTCCTTCAGAGAAACAGGCTGAAGGGGAAGAGAAAAGGGAAAGCAAGGTAGCAATGGGGAAAAAAAAGACCTAGGAAGGGAAAGGGAGGTGAGAGGGGCAATGGGATCAGAAAAGAAGAGAGTCAGGTGAAAAAAAAAATTAAATGAAAGAAAGAGTTGGACTGGGCACTCTATAAAAAAAACTGAGAATAAAGACTCCCAGAAAGTACGGTCAAGTGAAGGAACAGAGAGCATGAGCTGGAGGTCAAAGAACCAAGATGCAACAGACAGTGAGGGATTCAACAAATAAAAAAAATCCCTCAATATTAGGATGCGTGAATTTGTTGAACTAATCCCTCTATTCCCACTTGCCCTAACAGAATTTGGGTCTAAAAGAGAATTTGAGACACGGGCACGGTAAGGAAAAAGCACATCAGGAGACGCGAAAAGGATCAGAAGCAGCATTTTTTCTTCTATAACCTCTCATATTTTATAGTCCCACCTCATCAGAGTACATGATCATACATGGTATAACCTTCAGGAGGTGAGTTTGTAGGTTGTCCTACATGACATGCTGCCAATCACTGTATAAATCATTGCTCTTTTGATTTTTCTCATGCCTGTATTTCATATGCGACTTTCTCAGCAAAAGCTGCAGTTCAATCTCCAAGAAGGTTAAATGGTTTTCCAGCTGATCCTTGGCCACAGTTTCTTTCTACTCAGCTCAAAATAAGGGCCAAATCTGAGCTTGGCTCTGCGCCATCGCTTTTCAGTATTACTCGATAAGTTCCTTTCGTCTGGAAAAACCTTCAGATTTATATTCTACTTTCCCCCCCCATGCAGAGATAACGGCCAAATCACAAGCGCCTTCACTGAACATGTGCGACTCAGATGGTGGTGAAACGTAGCGGGGCTCCATTTCCACACACCAGCTTACAAGACCCAAAGTCATTTGTTGTTTCCTACTTGTTAGACCCCCCCGGCCCAGTCCAGCTATGACAATAATGGACTTAACGAGAACTCATTTTATTGCTGATTAAGCTTTGCCACTGCAATCGCTGGGTGGCACATACATGTTGGTGTAGGCTCTCCAGGAAAGCTCATGAGATTTCACATACATCCGCGTATTCCAGATTTTTCCTCCCAGCCCAGCACACTTGGCAAAAACATTTTCATTTCTACTTAAGCGGGTTGTGAAAAACTAACGTTCTTATCTGAGAGCAGGTCTCCAAAGATTTCTGCAGAGGATGCGAGCGCGGCTCCCACGGTCGGGCTAGCCCCAAGGCTCACATCTGAGAGGGCATCCTCAGACTGGAAGCGCTCCACCGCCTTAGCAGAGCAGAGTGGTTTAAATCGGTATGGCCGATTCACAGAAATGATAAAACCAGATTAGGAGATCTAATCTCTAGGCAGCAGGAAGAACTGATGGGAAGGCCAGCTGTGAAAATCGCTTCCATTTGCACAGCGCACAAGAATGGGCCCAAAATGCTACTGTGCGATGATGTCCTGTATCACATGAGTTGGTCAGAAAACCTTCGCAGGATTTTTAAAATATACCATTTCTCAAATTAATCAGTAAATTGCTGATACAACATACACGAAAGTCCAAAGGAAAAAAACCAACTGCTTTCAGCATGCATTGGAAGGAACTGGAAAGTTATACTAATGCACAAACTTGCAACAGGACACAAATAAAATGATATCCCTGCTTATAAAAGCAGTCATATCAAGCAGACTGTAAAATTAAATTGATGCAATAACATGCAATACAGCCTAAGCAAAAAATGATATCCCTAGCTATCTCGTAACACTGCTGCATACATCTACCAGGCACAATTAGTGTGCTATAGGGCTGTTATTTAGGTGCACAAAATTTAGCCAAAAGATGGTTATTTCTCATGAAAGAGGTTTTGGGTTGTTTGTTTTTAACGCAGATGGTCAAATTTAGGTTTATTTTCGCAATACACTGCTGAGTTATTAAAGAAAGCATTGTCCAGAGGGTAACTCAGAAGCCCGGGAATCAGGGAAAACACCCTTTATTATGTGTGATTTGTGGTTTATCTTCTGATCAGTAAAATATGAGTAACGGCCCCTCGGTGAGGCCCTAATTCATTAAGATTTTTTACATGGAAGTAAGACACGCAGGTCGGAGAGGAATATGACTTCCGAGTGCTGCAAGTCAGAGTTTACAGGCGTGTGTGAAGGGCTTTGACACACAATGAGGTCGCTGCACCGTACGGTGTTACCCCAGCTTGGTTGATGGCTAGTTTCTGCCCAGGTGAGATGTCTTACCCTTGTGTGGAAGCAAGGTAACTCCAGGCAGCTGCCTCCATCGACGCCCGGGTGAGCCCGGGCACATGACGTTCCTGCAGAGCAACCCATGGACAACAACTTCTTTCACAACGGCAACTTGTATTAAAGCCTTTAGCAACTCCTTCTCATCAAAGCCTCTACATAATTAAGTCCTCTCTCCAAATGAGCGCACGTTTCCCAATTCTGCCTTGTTAAGCTGGGTGACCTACATGAACGATGGTGCTGCAGCCTCGGACAAGCCTCCATCTCGCAGACACACAAAAATGCCAGCCGTCTAATTATCCCCGCGCATGGGTTTTGTGGCAGCCTTGGCACAAGCGTTACAGACACTGAACTTTTCATCCGAGAAGATGATCCCACCAGGACCGATGTGCACAGTGGGGGGGATACTTACTTTTTCCCACCAGTGAGCAAAAATCTGCATTTCTGAGTGTAGACTGATGGCCCTTTGGCTAGTTTTCTGTCTCTAGGAGGCTCTGTTATTTATTTCTGATCCGGTTGGGATTCAGGCTAATGCAACAAAAGTGAAAAATCTCGACTGCTCTTGCAAATAAATTGAGCCATCCTGTTGCCATGTCATACAAATTTATAAGGCGAGATTTGCTCTCAGCTTCACCTCTCCTTGCTGTGCGTAGGTCTAGGAAGATATGAGATCATTCAATGAACGTCTGCAACTTACATCCACTCCATCTTAATGGCACCACAACCTATATATAACTAATTTTTTTTTTTCTCCCCCTCTCCAGACACATTTTCTTGATTCACCTTCAAAATCTGAGTGGGTGAGTTTTTACTTTTGTCCGGATTTTTTCCTCTCACCACTGGCTGCCACGTCACTCGAATACAGCCGCACGAAACGGCTAGGGGGGTCCCAATATGCCCGTGGCCACGCAGGCGCTGCGTGAGCCCCTTCCTCCAAGAAAGCCATCCCTCTGTCACTGCTGACTGTGGATATCCGCAATGACTCTGGCTGCTCTCTCAAAAGGATGTTTGTAATTCGGGGAGGAAAAAAAAAATCAAACACAAAAAACCCTCCAAAAAATCACAGGTGGGGGTTTTGTATGGGGTTTTTTGTTTGTTGTGTTTTGTTTTTCTGGTTGGTTGTTTTTTTTGGGGTTTTTTTTGTTTTGGTTTTTTTTTTTAAGACACTACATCTAGGTATCTGGGACCAACCAAGCAGCCCGCTTGCTTTCCTTACAAACTCCTAATTTAGCCAGCTTTGGTTCAGGGAAATACAAGGGGGTTTCTTATAGGAAGAGGAACGGCTGGATTATAAACACAGCAGGGAAAAGATGCCCCATGCCCCACCACAGCTACTGCTCAGGTGGTACCACCCTGTGCTCCCTGCTCGGGATAACCTTCCCAAGTGACTCCGAACAAGGCACGAGTCCCACTTAGCAGGGAAGTATCCAAAAATCCCAGCACAAATGCACAGGTAATACAGGGCTGCCACTTGCAGAAAAAATCACTAACAACTGCAAACTGCTGAAATTCATTCCCCCCTGGAAAAAGCTCGCCCTTTCCTCCACGATTCCCCGAGTGCGCAGCCGAGCAAGCACGTCTCCCTGCCCCTCGCCTGCCTTCCTGACAAACCCCGGAGACGTCTCTCTCCCTGCTCACACTCCGCTATGCAAACTGCAAACTCACCGTGCAATCCTCTTCCTAACGTTACCATGGTTTCCCAGGTCTCTTCCCAAAGCTCATTCCCGCGATGTAACCCAAAATGCTTTTCTTAAAAACCTATAGAAGATTCCCATGTATGGATTTCAGTCCCGATCTTTTCTTTTCCCCAGTAGTTGATTTATTAAAAATAGCTAATCCCAACTGTGCCAGTTTCTCAAGAACACACCTGGATGGTTTCTGAAGGAAAGGTAAGTCTATACAAAGATATCAGAGACAGGATTTTACAGCCGTAATGACTGGGGAAACATCAAATCTAGGGACATCGAGCTCCTGATCATCCTTGTAGTGTGGGAGATTATTTAAAGTCCTACATCCTCCAGATTTTTTTTTTTTCAATTTAATAGTATTTGAAAGAAGCCACTCAAGCCTCTCAAACTAAGATTTCTGATGCAAGAACGCCACACCGCAGACCAAAAATAGAATTATGAGTGCTAAAAGTGTCTAGCAGGGCTTTTTATTTTAATTCATATTTGAGAAAGGTTTCAAGCAGCTGGAGAAAGTAAGAGCTGTATTCATAAAACCCTTGGCTATTTGCCACACAAATGGTGCTTTTATTGGGGGGGGGGGAATGGGGAATGTGCCTATTCCACATCGGGAATGCGTTTCTCCGATTCATAAATCCTCCCCCTCTCCCCCAGCTGACTGAAGGAAACCTTTCTCAGTTCGCCACCGAGGTGAGGGAGGGTGAGAGCGGTTCTCTCGGAGCACCAGCCCCAGAAAGAGCCATTTGGATTGAAACGACACGCTTATTAAAAACACTCGCACAAACAGGACTATGCGATACAGCCCGGCCGAGGGACGCTCAGACCCAGCACAGACAACAGCGGGGACAAACCTCGCAAAGGTGCAGCCAACCCATCATACTAGCAGCCTGCCATGAAGTGCAACGTCCTGCCGTAAACACACAGAATCATGGAATGGTTTAGGTTGGAAGGGACCTTAAAGATCATCTAGTTCCAACCCCCCTGCCATGGGCAAGGACACCTCCCACTAGACCAGGTTGCTCCAAGCCCCATCCAACCTGGCCTTGAACACCTCCAGGGATGGGGCCTCCACAGCTTCCCTGGGCAACCTGGGCCAGTGTCTCACCACCCTCGGAGTGAAAAATTTCTTCCTGAGATCTAATCTAAATCTGCCCTCTTCCAGTTTGAAGCCATTACCCCTTGTCCTATCACTACATGGCCTTGTAAAAAGTCCCTCCCCAGATTTCTTGTAGGTCCCTTTCAGATACTGGAAGGGGCTATAAGGTCTCCCTGGAGTCTTCTCTTCTCCAGGTTGAACAACCCCAACTCTCTCAGCCTGTCCTCATAGCAGAGGGGCTCCAACCTTCTGATCATCTTTGTGGCCCTCCTCTAGACCTGCTCCAACCGGTCCATGTCCTTCTGCTGTTGGGGGCTCCATACATATTTCAGGACAGGTCTGAGAGTTTCCAGCCTAAAATGCCCACTTGGACACAGGCAGGGAGAAGGAATGGGTTACAAGGACGGGGAACCGAAGCACAGAAAGATTGAGAGCTAAATAAAAAAACCCCACCAAACAAACCTTGATATACTTAAAAATGGAAGGTGATTGAAGATGATATGCAGACATAACTGGAAACGGGAACTAGAACTCCTGATTTCCCCCAAGCAAAGCTTTGTCCTGAACTGCAGGTACCACGAGGCACTGCAGATGCTTCTCAGATGCAGCCGCTAAGGCGCAGGGGAACACCTCCACCTCGGGTTGCTCTGGGCTTAGTGACTGCGCAGCTCAGCGCTGTTTAAAATGGAGCAGTTTGGGTTAATAAGAGGTCTAACTTTTGGCAGATTCCCAGGTGGGGAGCTTAAAAGTAAAAATAAAATAAAAGCCACTTTAACATTAGGGCTTGGCAGCAGCCAAGTGGAGGGTTTGGATGAGGATTTTTAGATTTCAGCTCAGCTCCATCACTCCTACTTTGGGCACTTCAACCCTTCACTGCGTGTAGTCCTTGACAGCTTGCCCGGCATCCCACGGGGGCCAAACCCAAATCCTGAGGTCCTGGCTGGGACATGAACCAAGCGCTTGATGTGCAGGGACTGACCTCGCAGCATCCCTCCACCCCAAGCAGGAACATCTGCACTCCACAGTCCCGTCCAAATAAGAGATTCTGATGCTTCAACAAGCCTCATTTTAAGTATTTCTTCATTTCATACCATCTGTGTGTGGTTTAATTTTAGCCCTATTCTTGTCCTGGCCATTGTGGACGTGGAGAACATGTTGTTCCACCCTGTTTGCAGTAGTGCTCTGATACAGAGCAGCAATACAGATGGGGCAAAGGAATAGCGGACTGATTCTGCAAGGTCATGGATCTTTAAATAGCATTTCATATCAAGGTCAAAAAAGGCTGGATCTACTGTACTGGCAGCAGGCTAAATCCTAAACTCTTCTCAGTCTGTCCCTGGAATAGATGCTCATGGGTCCAAACCAAAGGGTGAGGATAAACTCCAAACTCCTCACCAGCAAGTGCTTTCCCAGCTGAGCTAATTAGGCAAAACCAAGGGAAGGTCTGCCAGCTCTCACAGATTATGCCCTAAAAGAAAACATACTTGGCAAGCCACAGAAAAAATGCTCTAAGCAGCTCATACAGTCGCTGCTTTTCCCTCCCCACAGCTCGAAGTTATCTTTCGGGATTTGCTGCTGAGCTCCAGGCTAACAAAGTTTCTGTAGGAAACGGATTGCCCACAACTTGTAAAGAAAAGGAGGGTAAGACTGCACGGAAACAAAAAATATCCCCCACCTCTCCCTCTGGCTCACCTCAGATCCATATTGTGCTTCATGTTTGTGGATAAAGTCCAAAAGATAGATCCCGTGATTGCAGAAAAAGGACTAGTATGCATATTTGCCTTACAAATGACGCCCAAAACCACCACCAAATAAACCATCACCCTAATCACAGAGCATATTCAAAAAATAACAGGAATTCATTATTATTTACTTCTAAAAGAATGAGGTATCTAGTTACCTATCATTTGTGCCCTTAAAAAACCTTATCCTGAAGTCTCATTCTCATGCAGGAGTAAACCACTCGGAAAACGTGTCCTTCTCTAACTGCTGGTTAAAGGGTGTATGCATAGAGTGCTTGCGTACGCAAGCCTTCTCTTTTCAGCAGCCTCCTCGTTCAATGAAAGTTTACCACATTACATGCTTAAAATGTTTTATTTTCAGTGTAAGAAATATCACACTCCTTCCCTACTCTGACTCGGGGAGGGTTTTCAGCACACATTCCCATCGGAGCATCATACGTTGCCATACAGTCCAAATTTTCACTCAATACCAAAAAGAGAACAGAATATTTGGACCCATACGCACTACATTTTTGGAATAATACTTCCATATTGCATGTCGTTACGTTACGTTACGTTACAACGAGCTCATCACAAGATTGTTTTTGAATAACTAACCCCCAGAAAAGCCGATTTCCAACGCTGTCGCACGACAGTGACATCTGCTCTCGGCCAGTACATGGGGTTTGATAAATAACATCAGTTACACAATGCAAATGGGAATTGCTTGGTTACAAACCTAACGTGTATAAGCCTCTGATGCATGTAGCTTCTCTAACATTCAGAAAAAAAAAACATTTCACATGTCACAGTTTTCCCACTGCTGAGTTATCTCATTAACTATCTCCTCCAAAAACAGACTGGGAAAGCAAATCCTACTGAAAATCCACAGATTTAGGGCACTTACAAGGGTTGGGTGGCATGCCCCAGAATGTGAGCTTTTCTACAAACAGATGCACAGCGTTCCTGGTCTTTTTTGGTCACTTTGAACTGGAAAAATACAGCATCCTAACCTCTTCCCAAATGGGCCAAGAGCTTCAGGATGCTGAACTGAAGTCCTTTGACAGGTCGGACGCGGCTCAAGACGTTCAGCTAGGAGCCCTTCTGCAGGTTCCCAATGGTGACCGAAGCCAGCGCTGCAACAGGCAGCACCCAGGATTGTCTGGGTGCCTTCCCAACCCTTTAGCATCCTGCTTGTTTAGCCCTGCATTACCAAAAAAAGCCCCTTGCATATTGAGCGAAGGGAGTTCGGTGCCCAAGAGGGGCACCAACAAAATGTGAGCCCATGACATGGGCCTCTTGCCAGAGCTGTCCCCGTCCTTCTACCCAGGACTCCGGCACCCCCCAAAAAGAGTTGCAAAAAACCTCAATGTTTTAGCATTCAGACCTAGTTTCTACTGTAAATCCAGCCCTGGTTTGGAGCAGAGTGCCCCAAACGAAGGGCCAGGCACCCCGTGGCAGCTTTCCCCGTGCCGTCATGTAGTCCCCGGCTGCAGGGAGGGTGGAGGGGCAGTCAGCTCGGATGGGGGGGATCTGACTCCCAGCTGGCACTGGGGTGCAACAAGGAGCACAAGCAGCAGAGCAGGAGAGAACAAGCCCTGGTAGGATGTGTTTAATAAGGTCAAACCCAGAAAAAACAGACCGCTAACACACGGGGGCTGAAAGAGCAGAGACAACCGGCCGCAAAGGAACCAAAGGCGTATGAGGGTGCTCTCCCCTAAACAGAGGCTGCTCAAACGAGGGATTTCTCAATGAGTAGGAAAAAAGGGAAGAAAAAAAAAAAAAAGCCTGGAGATTGCAAACCACCCAGCCTCCAGCTGGGCTGAACAGCACCCAGTCTACATTCGAATTCCGTTCTCAATAAGCTGCAACGCCACTAAGCACAGGCAGGTCGCTCAGAGATGAACGTAAGCGGAGGGAAGAGCTTTCTACCCTGCTTCGCAGTCAAATCCCATTTCGTGTGATCTACACCAAAAATAAAAACGCCACTTCGCCAGACACCGGAGTCTCCATCTCCTAGCAACACCTCCCCACCCAGCGTTCCGCTCAAGACCCTCCGGCTCCTGCCGACGAGCGCAGCTCCCTTCCCCAGTGCGTGCGAATGAGACAGATAGCTACACATACGTATAAGCATGTGCACGTACATGAGTTTATTTAAAAGCCGGAGGGAAAATTAAGCAAATTCCCTCGAGCCTGAGCCCTGGCACTGCTCTCCAGGAGCACACCAGGCTCCGCAGAACAACTGCTCTCAGCTCCCACTGACGCTGATGCAGGTGGAAGGTGCTCACCCAGCTGGTGACACGTTTGCTGCCAAGCAGAGGGCTTCCTCTAAGTCTCCTGTAAACTTTAAGCCCTAAAAATATATCCTGTATATTAGAAACCTGGTTAATATTAATTCAATATTTCTAGTAAACAGCATCTGGGTGTAGAACAGGCTGCAGAAACACTCATGATGCATCAGTTTACTCTGAGATTTAGTTACCGACTTTTAGGAACAAGCAAGACGGCAAAATAGTACATCTACATACAGCAGCTCCTCTTAAACCTATTAGTTTAACCATAAAAAAAACCCCCAGATGTTTGAGATCTCACCTACTTGTTGTGGTGCTTCATTCAGGCAGAGTCGGGGCTTGCCAAGGCTGGAAGTGGAGATCAAACAAACCCCACGTGCTCTTGTGTGCAAAGACAGAAGATGAGCGCAGCCGAGAGCTTGCAAGGTAAAGACGTGCACGGACTGACACTTCTGCAGCTGCCTGAAGAAGACAAGAGTTTCCCCAAGCTTTCCAGGAGATGGTAAACTTCAGATAAGATAATAACAATATTCGTAAATACTGTTTCTCTTGTGCCTTCGTGTACATCTATTGTTCTGGTTGAACAGATACGGTTTCCTTACACTACACGTGGTTTTGAGTTACAGCAACCTTCCTGTTTCTACCCGGGGCTTGTTATTTCAGTTATTTATATTATTGGATTTGTTGAATTAAGTTGTCATTTTATTATTTACGATGGTACAGTTGCATAGTCTGGTCATTATTTTATCAGAGATCCTTTGTTTCCACACCTTCCCAAATAGCTTTCTGCTACTTCAGGGCACAGATTGCATTTGTGACTGCCTTGTGCTACTTCTTGTGGGCGAAAAAGAAATGGAGAGGTCAAAATTAACACTATTGACACATGGCCGAACTCCTCTTCAAATACACAAGACCAATTTCAGTGTTCAGCCATGCTACTCACTCAGGATGAGCATGCATTTTTTATTTTTTTTTTTAATATGAACCATTCATGTGGTCCAGACAAAGTTCACATCCTACTTAGGGAATGAGGGAGAACATCCTGTTTTCCTCAGGAAACTTTTTGGACTTTTCAGCCAAAATCATCTGTTGGGTGACAGCTTGAAAGAGAAATGGACGTGAGCCTCTACACAGCCAACTAACCCCTTCCCTTCGCACAGCTCTCTGAGCTGAGGAGGTCCCAGGACAGCATTGGCAGGGGTCCCATCACCCCGGCAAGAGGCACCTGAGGCCACGGGACTGCGAAGCAGGAGGACCTTCACCTTAGAGCAAACACACTCACATCAGCCACTTGCCAGCCTGTTACTGTGCAGCATGGCAAGGGCTTTCTCTTTTTTGGGTTGCAGTTGCGTTTTTAATGAGTAAAAAAGGAAACCTTGATGACAGAAAAGGGTTGGGATCACTAAATGGGTGTTCCCTTCAGGATAGGGTTTTCTTCCCCCCAAAGTACATTTCTAATGAGAAGTTCTAGCAAGAAGTAGCCCGCTTAGAGCAGCTGTGTTATTATTTAATATACAACATCACCATACCGGACTGCAGGCTGGCCCAGGGCTGAAGTGCTAAGAATGGATCATGCTATCATTAGGATGAGTTGTTGGATCATGAGAAACAGCAGGTGACAAGACTGCCGAGATACGGAGATGGTTTCAGCTGGTCGCACTGACTGCCGATGTATTGATGTTCCCTTCCCCGTGCATCTGTTTTGCTCCTTTGTATTAACACAGTTGCTGACCCACGAGAAGGCTCCTGTAGCTGCTTTGCCAAGTGACAACTGCTCATCCACCATCACCCCCCAACGCGCTGCCCGGCAGCTGCTAGCAGTGGGTAGCACCACCATCACCCCCAATTCAGCCCTTCCCAACCACACACGTGAACTTACTGACACACGGGGGGTCTGCGCTTCTCCCAGCCTGCGGTCCAAGGGGAAGGACAGCAAGGACATACCCATGAATGCCACCTCCCTTCCTCAGCGTACAGGACCCAGGGCCTGGCAACACCCAACCAGGCAGGTCCTGACACCCACTGCCCACCTCACAACCACCTTTCTCTTCTCCATGACACTTCCCTTCTCCCCTTCAGCCCACTACCCAACCACTCCACCCCTTCCTCCCCGCTCCCCCACCTGCCCATGTTATTTCATTCCCATCAATCCCTTCTACCCTCCCACCTCGTCTCCCAACCCAAGGTGCTGCTGGGCTCCCAAGGTGCATGTGGGGTCGCGCTTCCCACCCCACAACACACCCCTCTTGTGGAGATATGCTCTACAGACCTAATGCAACTTCCCTGGCTGGTGCCACCCCAAGCAAAGCGTCGCTGAAAGGAGGAATCAACCCAAGGAAGGTGCACCATCAGGAGGGTGCGCCCCAAGGACAGCGTCGCCCTCAGGTGAGTGTCACTCTGAGAAGGGTGTCACTCTCAGGCACGTAGTCTCCAAGGAGGGTACCACCTCCAAGCAAGTGCACCCAAAAAGAGGGTGCACTATAAGGAGGGTTCAACCCAAGTAAGATGCGCTGCAAGCAGGGTGCATCCCAAGGAGAGCGTCACTCTTAGGCAGCTGCACCCTCCAGGCAAGTGTCACTCTAAGGAGGTTGCCACCAGCTGACAGACGCACCCAGATGACAGATGCCATCCCGAGTCAGGTACACCACCAGGTGGGTGCACCCCAAGGAGAGTGTCCCCATCAGGTGGGTGCACCCCAAGGGGGGTGTACCCTAGGGCTGGCATCCAAGGAAGGTGTCACTCCCAGGCCAGGTGCACGGCAGGGAGGGTGTACCCCGTGGCCAGTGTCACCCAGGGAGCTTGTCACTCCCAGCCAGGTGCACCCCAAGCCAGAGCGTCCATCCAACCCACACAAGGGTGCACCAAAAGAAGGGCCCGCCCCGAGGAGCGTGTCACCCCCCACCCCCCCCGGCAATGTCGCCCTAAAGGACTGTCACCCCCAGCCAGGTGCACCCTAAGGAGGTGCGTGTCGTGTGTGTGTGTGTGTGTGTGTGTCCCTCCTCCTCCTCCCCACCTGGCATCCGCGGCGGGCGCGCCCCTGCCCGCCCCCGCGGCCGCGCAAGCCGCCTGCCGCGCACCCAGCCCGGCCGCCGCTCCCCGCCCCGCCGCCGCCGCCGCCGCCGCCGCCGCCGCCGCCGCTCCCGCTCCCGCTCCCGCCCGCCGAGCCGGGCCGGCCCTGTGCATTGTGGTCCGTCGGCGGGGGGCGAACATGGCCGAGAAGCAGAAGCACGACGGGCGGGTGAAGATCGGTCACTACGTGCTGGGAGACACGCTGGGGGTCGGCACCTTCGGCAAAGTCAAGAGCTGAGTACCGCGGCCGCGGGGAGGGGGGCGGGCTCGCCGGGCTGCGTTCCCCCCTTCCTCTCCCCCCATCCTCCTCCTCCTCCCCGTTAACGCGGGCCTCCGCGCCGGGCATCGCCTCCCCTCCCCCGGCGGCTCCCCCGCGCAGCATCCCCGGGGGGCGGCGGGGTCCGGCGGAGGGAAGGGG
>VFFE01009212.1:3907804-3958466 GCA_008921705.1 Burhinus oedicnemus | reverse complement strand
GCGGCGCTCGGCTGGCGGAGCCCGGCGCCTCCCCGGGGGACAGGGCATGGGAGGCGGCTCCTTCTCGGTGTGGCGAGGCGGGGATGGTGGTGGTGGGGAAGGTGGGAAGGGATGATGGGGGTCGCGGGTGGGAGGTGCAGACCTCGCCCTGCCCTTGCCCGCCGCAGCCCGGTGCTGCCAGCAGGACCCACCAAAAACTTTCCTCCCCGAACTAGGAGGAAGGTGATGGGAAGGTTGGGCAGCAAAGCGGGCACTGACCGGCATCCTTCCCTTTCCGTGCCGAGGCTGCGGTCCCTGCCGCTCCATCCTTCCCAAAGGCATGGCGAGCCCTTCGTAGCGTGAGGAACCGGTTTCTTCTGCCGCCCCTCCGTGCATCACCCCGGGGAGCCCGGCAGCCTGGGAAGCGGCTCCCGTGGGGCGAGAGGGATGGAGGGGTCGGGTCAGGCTTGGGCTGTGCCCTGGGATTCCTCGGTGTTCACGCCAGAGTAGCCAACTCGCATTTTCAAGGCACCCCCTTTGCTTTACCTGGCCGTGAGACTTGCAAAGATTTCGTCTTTCTTTCTCCTGCGCATTCTGCCATTACGTGCAAATTCTATCTTTGAAGCAAGATATTAAAAGAAACAAACCCAAACCCCAAAAAAACCCAACCAAACCCAACAACGTTTATCGCCTAAGCGAAACAGATAGCTGTCATTCCTGGTTGGAGATGGGTTTAGCTCCAGCCAGCGGAGCAGCCGCCCCGCTCGGTGTCCCCCTGCCCCGCCGGGAGGTTACCCCCAGCACCGTGGCTGCTCGAAGGGGTGATGTGCCCGCACTCAGCGACTGGAGTTTTAAAATAAACCAAAAATTGACAGCAGGGGACAGGAACCACCGCAACCACTGGAGCTAAATCCACCTGTGACCATTAATCAGGCCCCTAAAAATATATTGCTGCGTTTAATCCCAAACCACAAATTTACTGACTAAAGAATTATCGGAATAAATACTTCTAACTGTAAGGACCATTTAAATCACTCATGTATACCAGCAGACCTCAAAAAAGTGTTCCAAAGGCAATTTTTTTCTTGGGGACCAAATTAAGCCTGCCAATAATAGCCTTTTTTCCTTAACTACCTTTCGGAAGTAACTAGCACAGACACCCCCCAGCCCACGTATGACCCGACGTTGGTAAAAAACGATAGTTTCCAAAGAAATACTTCAAATAACATAAAAGGGTTTTCCTAGTTCAAAATCCTTTATGGGTAAGTAGTACCCTTTCTATATTTTTTTTCCTTAATATTTTGTCTACAACTGACAGGTAAATTCGGACTTGAGATTGGAAACGGACATGAAGAAACTAGATCTCCTATTTATATGGAATTACAGCGTTTTAATCAAATGAGCTCTAGAAAAACTTGGTTTCACCCTCTTTAGCAAGAAACGTGAGAAAAGCAAGACATTGTTGCCTGATTGGTTCAAGCTTTGTATATATTGTGTATAATAATTGCTTTTTCACTAAGAAGGCCAGCGCCGTCAGTGACATTTCTTGTTGCTGATGTGTTTTATTCCAACTGCCTTGCACAAGACTTTGTAAGAGGCGCTTTTTTCCTGCCTTACTCCTGAACGTTAAGAAATCGTAAATTATATCTTTTAAGGATTACAGTTATTAAGGAAATAAAAAAGTGGCCATGGAAGGGAAGGATTTAGTGATGATGGGGTAGGAACCAGAGCTTGGATTTGTGGCTGGAGCTGAATAGTCACTTTGAGCCATCAGAAACCAGAAATAGGAACAGAAAAAGTCCCTGCCTCCCTGTTGGGATGTTCGTTCTGCCCGAGCACTGCCTGGGTCATCGGTGAACCGATCCCCCTAAAAATTAGCTAAACGCTGCAAGAAACGGTTAGTTTTAAGCCCATTCAGTTCCTTGATCTTGTTTGTAGAAGGACCACCCAAGGCACGGAGGGGAGCAAATAGGTTGGCAGATGAGAGCGGGATTTTGGTAATAATACTGAAATTCCAGCTGGAAATGGTGACCATTTTTTTACGAGAGAGGAAGCTGGCAGGAGTTAACGTGGTGGATGTGAATGTGGTGGATGGGTAGGAGGTCTCATGCCAAGGGTCAACGTTACTAGATAGCATTTCACCAAATCAAGGGTGAGCTGGTGATAGTTATTTTCCCTGTCCTCCAGGCTAAAGATAAGGTTAATTTGCAGAAAATAGAACTGCGGAAATGATCTCGGATTTTGAGTTTAGCGAAGCAATGAAGGAAGGAGGTGGCATCTCCTCCGCTGCTGGTCGGTAAGAACAGACGAGACAAATTGCTGCTGCGTTTGTCCTGGGCACATCCCACCCTGTGGGTCCCCGAAGAGCTCTCTCGTGCAACAAGAGCTTCAATCAAAATCCAGCAGGGGAACACAAATATTTTTCCACGTGGTGCCATGCACGGTGTCCCTGGTGGCCACTTGGTGGTTTCTTGCCCATGCTTGTTGGCCACCAAGGTGATCAATTTGTGGTCTCTCAAGGACCGGCAGTGCTTGGGTTATGTTTATGTTGGTTATGATGGCACCTCCATGGGCTCGAGTCGAGGTCACATCCCGTTTTCCCAGGCACTGTACCATTGCCGCTGAAGGACAAACCTTGTGCTAGAGGGAAGATAAACTAAAGGAGACTGAACAGATGGAGGAAAGGGAAAAGAGGGATGATATAACATACGAGCAAGTGGCACTGGGGCAGAATTAATACAGAGGTGCTAAATATATGCCTTGGATGGATTTCATTTTTAACTTTGGGCCGGCACAGCTGATAGGAAAGGAGTTTTCTTGCCCCTCCCAAAATTTTTACCTTCGCCTGAAGCATTTGCAAAAAAAGGGAACTGCTTGTGCTACCTGAGCTGCATCAAACACGCACCCAGAGGTAGGCTTCGTTGGTACCTGCTGTAAAAAAACATGCTTTCAAGGGGTTTTAATGATTATCTCAGCTTACTGTACGATTAACACTATCCCTCCTCATTTTTTCTCTTATAAAAATAACTAAATTAGAAGACTCCTCTTTCAGAAACGAATTCTGTTATATCTCTTCCCTTCTTTCTTTCTTTAATATCGTCTGGTGCTGAAGCATCCTCATGCCCAGGCAGTCACACGTGCAAGCAGGTGGGGTGGTGGCTGAGGACACACATACACCATGTCCTGTTTGGTGCCAGTTTTTGGAGGTTAGGGTCAGCGTTACAGCCTAACCTTTATGGCTGGGGTTTTTTTGTGGCACAGTGTGCAATGCTGCTCCTCGTCTTGGTGTCAAACCCATCTTCCCTGCTCGCCCCAGCAGAGCCTTGGTTGCTAGTTTTAAGCTGCGGTGGAGCTTACCCGAGTACTTGTCACTAAAAGACAAGACATATGCTCAAATCCCCTTTCTAATACTGCCGCTCAGCCCTCCCTCCTCTCCCTGGGCTTTTAATCCGGAGAGGTAGTGAGAAGGAAGGAGGTGGCTTCCTCACCACCGCCCGAGACCACCATTGCCCATCCTTGGGGCGAGGAGAGGACAAACCCATTGGAGATGAGCTGCGTCCTCTTCCATGCCTGCGGGAAGCATGGGACTTGCTCCTCATCCTGGGGCCGGATCATCCCGCCAGCGTGCTCCGGTACGTGGGGTCAGAGTCAGCGGAGGGAAGGTTGTCCTTACTGCCCCGCGTCAAAATTCCTGCATCTACAGGCTGCAGCCAGAGAGAACTGAAAGGCTTAGAAGTCTCCCACCACATAGCAAATGATGTTCCCTCTTTGTCTCTGTCTCTCAAGGCGTTCGAGTAGGCTTAACAAGCCACTGGGGACCGAAACAATAATATCTGTGTGTCTAATGCTTACTGTAAGCAAAAGGCGGATTACAAAATAGACTGTTTATTTTTAATTATTAATGTGTTTGAGCTAGCAAACCTTCACAGAGTTAAACACGGTTTGTCACGGATGGAAAGGAGATGTACTGTTTGGCACTGGTATTAAAAACAATAATTATTAATTCTGGGCATGGCTATTTTTTCTTTTTTTCCCCCAGGCGTATAACAAAAATTTTTCACAGCATATACTGGGATAGGGCCAGAAAGGGTTGTCCTGAAACAAAGGATGGCAGAAATCAGGGTTTTCTTCCTAGTTCAGCGACAAACCTCTTCGCTTTGCTGTTCCTCGGTTTCCCAACTAACGGCTTAGTGTGTTAAAATTCTTTGATGGAGCGGAGTGAATCCCGGGCAGCTGCCAGAGTACAGCTTCTTGTGCTCCCGGGGAGGAGAGAGCAGAGGTATCGCAGCGCTACGGGCCACCAGATCGAACGCTGCTGGTAAAAGGCTCGGTCTCAAAGACGTCTGCTGAAGTTGTCTTAGATCTGTCATGCCTTCCCCCGCCGCCTCGGTGTAACGTGTGCTGTGCATATACCACGACAACCTTGGCAAAGAGAGATCGGTGCCCTTTGTAGGACGGCTGTTGGCACAACCTGGGGACAATTTCTTGCAGTGACCGGAGAGGCTGTACCCCGGTCCCCTTTGCAAGCCCCGGTCCCCTTTGGAAGCCCCGGCAGAGCTTGGGCGTGCTTTTGTACCCCTTGCAGACGGGCTGCTTTGCAGAGTCCTGCTCCGGCAAAGCCTCCCTGCCACGGGGCAGGCCCAGCGCTGCCCGGCTCTCCTCTCCCCAGGGATGCACCGGGGAAAATGCCTCCTCAGACCATTTACAGCGCTCTCCTGGCACCGCACGAGAGGAATTGGCTGCCTCCTCCAGCCCTCAGCTAATCCCTAAATTGCATCTATACGGCAAAGCTGAGTTTATTTTCATTTCATCTAGTAGTTTTAAGTATTGCGAGGAATAAAACGGGCACGCAAAGCGGTGCCTTAATTTTCAAGGGCAGTAAAGTGTTTTATTTTTAGGATGCTCTTACTGAGGAAAGAATCTCCGGCAGGTCTTATCTGGTGGCTAATAATAGTGACCTGGCGTGCCCCGCGCGGTGCCGGCGCTGCCGCCCTGCCCTTCTCACGCCGGCTGCGTACGCCGTTTGCTTCTGATCGGCTCGTTAGAGCCTCCAAAATTACAGAGTCTAGTAATGTAATAACAAGGTTCGCTCATAATTATTAACTCCTTGCACTCTGTGTTATTACCGGAAGGGTGATGTTCGTAATTAGAGAGCACAAATATTGACAGTAAGCAGGTTTTCTGTGCACTCTTTGGAAAACCATCCGTATGGCACCATTTTTAATATCACATTAGAAAATAGTGGGAAGGGGTAGCTCGTGGCCAGGGAACCCTTTTAGATACAAACATCTGATTGACAGTCTTCAAGAAGTTTCTGCTCTTAACTTCAGTATAGATCTTGCTTCCAGAGAGCTTTTTTTTTTTTTTGCATAGTCTGTTTATTGATGCTGATTTTATTTCATGTTATTGTTACATTAGTGCAATTCCCCCAGTGACAGTGGTGCTGCTCCCAGTCTGTGGTTACTGTTTGTCCCTGGACACGGGAGATAAGCGTCAGCACCTCAGTGCACAAAGTGCATATTATAAAAGCCCATATTGAAGTTTGTATCTTTTCTAAAACCAGAGTTTGCGCTTGCAGTACAGCAGTGTTCCTGCAGCTTGTCATCAAACCATGCTTGAGAAAGTATAAATAGAAATTCGTTTTAGTAATGCAAATCCCACAGTCCTGTTTTGGGCAGGGAAAATCCCTATATCATTTTTTTAGAAGAAGTGTGATGGTCTAGTTTTAAGACTGGGCTTATTAGGGATTTACTCAACCACTGTGTTATGGTGGAGATTCTCCTCTGCCATTTAAATGTATCTGTTTCTGATTGATCTAGCTTTTACATGCTATAAATCCTTGCAAATTAGCTTTGGGTATGACCTCCTCCAGTAACTCACTCTGTTTTATTTACTTGAGTGTTTTTTGCAGATAAGTCCCCTCTCTTCTGTCTGCCATGACTCCACTGGGAAAACGATGAAGAGACAAAAACCAAGTTTAAAATATTTCACCCCCTCATCTTTTGGGTTTTTTTCCCTTCAAGAGTCACTTTCTGCTTATAAATCACAGCGCTCTAAATTGCTCGTATGCACCTGGCAACGCTGTTCCCTGACTTTGCAATGCTCTCTCTCTAATAGTTGGCGAACACCAGCTGACGGGGCACAAAGTAGCGGTAAAAATACTCAACAGACAGAAAATACGTAGCCTGGATGTGGTTGGGAAGATCAAACGAGAAATTCAGAACCTTAAACTCTTCCGGCACCCTCATATTATCAAGCTGTAAGTACCCTTTCTGCCACGTGTTCGGCTCGCCTCCTCCATCTGCAAAGACTTCTCGTACGCAGTTGACTTGGTTTCGGGAGATGGCTTAGAATCGTAGGAGATGTTAGGTGTGGGGTCAAGTTTTTGTACGTTAGATCCAAACGTTGCTTTTCCAGAGTCTCCCACTAACTTACGGGAGGGCACAGCTGACACTTTGAGAAATGATGGAAGATGTTTCTTCCATTGGGAGTTTGAGTTATTGTAACAGCCAACAGACTGATGTCCCCGCGTCAAGTTTTGCTCAGCTAAACCTGTCCAAGCTGCCCTCTCTTCCATCCAGAGGCCATTATAAAGGTGCGTAGAGAGGGTCTGGGCATTCCTGCGTTGGGATGCTGTTAGGATTTTTTGGTAACGACCCTTTTTAGGCTTGGTATCTCTGGACTTGAGGCTGCTGAGAATTGTGCCTGAGGAATTGCAGCACGGTCAGGCTTGTAGAGTGAAGCCTTGGCCTGAAGTCAATCGGATTTACGTTTTAACGGCCTGATTATCCAATGCTTAAAGGACCTTTTTTTTTTTTTTTAAATTTATTATTCAGACATAAGTTTTTAAAGTTGCCACTCTGATGAACCTAAATTTAAGTTGTAAATCAGCACCTGCGCTCCAGCCTCTGGGATTCCTTCTCAATCCCCAGTTTGTGCAGCCAGTCCACATTAATGAGGCACTCGATAATATCTTTGGCATTTCTATAAAAGAAAGCTGTTGAATGGTAACTGCGAGGATAAGTTGACATTTAGGTCAGCCTTAAAGCTGGCATGAGATATAGCAAATACCTGGGACTTAGAGGCAAGGGAAAACAAATTCTCTCTACAGTTAAATAACTAACCATGCAGCAACTGTTGACTTTAGAGTAACTTCACAGTTCCATGGATTTATTGGAGAACAGATTGGTATTATTTCACCAAAAAGCCAGCAAGCGTCCTCAGCTGTGTGTCCAGCATCCTACAAGTTAAGTCCTGTTCACACCTTTGTCAAACTATTAAAGCCTAAAAATTAAAAGCAGTTTAACATTATCAGTGTCCTATGGTACATAGTGCAATCATGAAATACAATGCTAAAGAAAAGAGGTGAGGAGGAGACCATGGTACATAAACCTCCTCTTTCAGTAGCTTTTTATGTGGATATAAAGGAAATAATGGGGCAATTAGCAATAACTTAGATGTCTGGGTCCAAAGCAGTTCAGAAAAATGAGGTTGATCCTATTGATCTTTGTGGGACTATTACCTGTTCACTTGCTGATCTCTGAAAATTGTTTGAAATCTGTTTGTTTCAAATTACAACCCGCGGAAATTCAGCTGTAAAAAAAAAAAAAGGCAAACAACAATGTATCTGAAATAAAACAGAGGGGGTCTCAGCTGGTGCTGCTGTGAATTCCTGTAGCTGCATTGACCTCGGCTGATCACTGGCGGTGTGTACCAGCTGGGACACTGAAATGTGTTTGCAGTGCTCAGGGACCATTTTGAATGAAAACGGAGAATAAATTTGCGAGTCAAGGGTGATACTCTTTTTTTTTTTTTTTTCCCCCCATTCTAGAATATAGAGGGATTTAATATTTGAAAAACAGCTGTGATCATTTGGGGTACTCATCTCTGTTTTTATACCTTTCCAAAAGAAGCTCCCTCTGGTGTCTAGAGTTCTTCTTTGTCTTCTTCATCCTTGAGATGAGGGAAACCAAATATACCCCCTCCCTGCCCCCAGTTAACGAAGCCTTCATTGCTAACGCTGTTGTTGCAGACCTTAGGCAAAATGGAAATTTGAAAGTCAGGGCAGTCCTAAATGTGATCGGATTGTCTGGCAGAGATTTCAGAGGATCCTTTAAAAGCTTGAAGGAAAACTGTAGGTCTGTAAAAGAGATCCTTTCATAGACAAGTGAAACATTATACTTGAAATAAGAGATGGTTTTTCAGAAGTGAAAGCGATTAGAAATGCAAGACGCAAACAAATGCTTATTTTAAGGGTTGACATGAAACTAATAATCCGTTTAAAAGCCTTTCCCTGTTCTTCTTAAGTAATTTTTTTTCTAAATCCGCTTGTGTTTTTGAAGGTACCAGGTCATCAGCACGCCAACGGACTTCTTCATGGTCATGGAATACGTATCTGGCGGTGAATTATTTGATTACATCTGTAAGCACGGACGTGTAAGTGCCAGTACCGTGTCAGCCCAAACACTTGTGTGGGAAGAGGATGGTGTTTAGAAGCAAAACGACTGCTAAAGGGAACGCGGTTAAGGTTAAGGCCCAAAATAGAAGTTGCTTCACAGCAATCCCATCTGGAGTGTCTCGTACCCGCCTCACACAAAAGTTGCGTGCGATTTTTTTGCAACGTTCTCTGATGTATTTCGATACGCAAACCAAAATATCCAAGGTAACGTGTTGCTTAGTGCAAATATTTGGAAAACTAGCATATTTTTATGATTTTTAGCCCTGGGTTGCCTGTCAAAACCCCCACGGTTCAGCAGCAGATTTACGTGTGTGCAGGGCGCTGTAGGGGAAGAGCAGTTGGTGTGGTCTCCGTCCCGGTCATTCGCCTCCCCCTTGGCTCCATGTCAGGTTTTTAAGGATGTGGCTTATCAGAACAACATTTTCGAATGCCGGTAATCCTGCTGGGTATGAAATCACCTGAGGCATAGGTTGAGCCCATGAAATGTGATATTATGGCTACAAAGGAAATCGCTAGTGTCTGCCCCGTGGACATCCTCGTAGGCAGGGAGCAATTGCAGGGCAAGGAGATGAAAAAGAGCTGAAGTGGACATCCAGAATCAGGCTTCAGGTGAAGGATCAGCCCATCGTACGTTTCCTCTCTGTACTACAAAATGCCAATACACTTACAATAAATTGGTTTAGATGAGTGCACTGGCCGATAGAGCTGAGCCCGTTTACTTTTCTACCTACAGTTCTGATTTCCAGCACATTTTACCCATTTGGATCTTTTCAGTGACTAATTTGGGTCTTTTCTGACCCATGTGTTCAGGAACTAAATTTTTCAGGAGAAGTCTTTAGGAAGTCACCAGTAAAAATAATCAGTCTCCTCATTTTAAATACAATTTCTCTAATATAGCTCCTACAACTTTATAGCTAATATAACTATATAGCTAATTAAAATCATCACAATATTCCACCTTTAGCTTTTTTTTTCCCAAAGCCATCTCCATGAGGAATCACTCCCTGAAGCATCCTCTGTGGTGTTTTGTCCAGCCTTGATCTGCATGTGCTGTATAGCAGAACCGGTCTCCTTGGGACAGCAAGCCATTGCCTTCTAGGTGCCACCGAGAAGTTCACCGTGATAGCTCAGCTAAATTTAGGTTTCTAATTTCATCTCTGGGCTATATCATTTGAAAACGCTAGCACATTATAAGACGCAAGAGGGGAAATCTGCTTTATTGGCCGCTTCTGGTCACAAGCACGCTGTGATTTTTCTCTCTGCGCCCTGGAACGTTTTGGCTCCTTGCTAAGGCAAACCTTCCCTTGCCAGCTCTGTAGGCAGACCAACCTTCAGGACTGTTTCCCCTTGCACCCGTAGGTTGAAGAGGCAGAAGCTCGACGCCTTTTCCAGCAGATTCTCTCCGCGGTGGATTACTGCCACAGACACATGGTTGTCCACCGAGACCTGAAACCAGAGAACGTGCTGCTGGACGCGCACATGAATGCAAAGATAGCCGATTTCGGTATGTGACCCCAGCAGCATTCCAGAAATGCAGCCAGCTCCGAGGCGCTTGCTGGAGCGTGTCCGTGTAGCATGCCTTACAAAACCCAGAGCCTGTTTTCCTAACCACTAGCAGTTGCTTTACCTGAAAAGCCCACAGATATAAACACTGGCCTTTTTGCAAAAGCGGGGATTACTTACTTATTGTAAGCTGCTTCTGTGCTGGCATTAAGAATGGAGCAGCAAAGTACTTTGCAAATCTGCGCTATGTTTTAGTATAATCACCTAATATAAAGATTTAGCTAGTTTATGTTTAAGACAGACTGGGTGCAGTTAATTCCAGGGTGAGCTGGCTGCGTGTGTTTATTTTCCTGCACGTTCTCCGTACGTTTGTCCGTGTGCTCTTGGCCTCGCTTCGTTTTACAAATGAGCAGTAACAGAAGCCTTTAAGTGGCATTACCGATTGAAATCCATTGAAACAGCTGGGCTACCAGCTCGGTCCCAGTGAGTCCTTTCTAGCAGTGATAAATCCTTTTGAAGATTTACAAATTTCACAAGCCCGCACAATTCCCATCTGACGTGCGTGCTCTGGGATGAATTATGTCTCTTTTCCTCTGTGGTAAAGAAAGAAAACTCTGGGATTTGTAACTTAGAGAAGCAAAATTAGCCTGGAGTGAATATTCCCTGGTTAGAGGTGAAAAATAACAACTATTATTATTATTATTATTATTATTATTATTACTACTACTACTACTACTACTACTACTACTACTACTACTACCATTTGCAAATCAGCTCAAGAGTCTATCTAAATTATGTCAACAGTTTCAACAGTTTCCCTCCAAATTTCCCCCTCCACTCGCTATACCTCTCCTCCTCTGTGCGACACAGAGTCCTCTGTGGACATCAAACATCAATATGTACTGAACATCTTGATTTTAGGATTGTCCAACATGATGTCAGATGGCGAATTTCTACGCACCAGCTGTGGTTCCCCAAATTATGCAGCCCCTGAAGTCATCTCTGGAAGGTAGGACATTCCGCTTCTGGTCAGAGCCTACGTGAGCACGTGGTCTTTGAATTTGTTCTGGGGATTGGGAACAGCTTTGCACATCTAGTAAAAGCAGCTGAATCCTTCCAGCCTGTATTTATATGTTTGGGTAAATCTACTGGCAAAAATCTGGATGTTTTCTTGGTTATTACGTTTCTCAATAGCTGTAATAGCCAAACATGTTTTGCTAAAGATGTTTACTTTGGAGGAATTATTAATAGCAGATGTTGACTGTTTATATTGCTAATTAAAGAGGATGAAAATTATTCTTTGGATGCAAATACTGAGGTTTCAGATGGAAAGGCTTTTCCAGACCACCCCCTTCTCTCTTGCCCACCTATAATATAAAACACAGTATTAATGAGGAAAATTATTCACTGATAGAGGAATCAGGAATCACTTCCCTCCACTGATGAACTCTTGTGCTGAAAATACTTGTCTTCTGGTTCCTTAAGCTAGGGTTTTTTTTCGTGACAGTAGGTTCAGCCATCATAACTGTGTTTTGGATTGATGAACTGAATGGACAAACCTCTGGTGTGGTTGCATCTCTCAGCAAGCAACATCTGTACAACACATGGCGCGTTGAACGCACTCGGCACGGTTGAATTGGACTTTGCCGTGTTGATACAGAACTGTTACCTCCTATATCTCACTGTCAGGAACCTAAGTTACACAGAGTGTACTTATTTCCCTAACACTCCCTATAGCAGCATAGCAAGGATTGCAAACGCAAATGCAGATTTTCAAATTTTCAGCCCTCTGTATGGTCCTTCAAACTGTCCATCTCCTTACTATCTGCCCCGTATTTTTGAATCGCCCTTTGCACGAGCATCAGTTTTCCTAACCCAGCCTATTTTTGCCTATAACTATAGCTTTTAAATACAACATTTTGTTCAAAGTGTCTTAGCTGTGATTATGATTATTTTATCCCTGTTTACACCAGTGCTGGCAGAGCATCCTAGGAATTAGAACAGCATCCAAAAGCCCTGTTGTGACTACAGCTCTACATGCGAAAGCCAGTAAATCCTCGTTGTCAAGAGGGGGACAAAGCCAGAAACTCTTAACATGATTCCAAAAAAATATTCATATAATTTCCATGTCCTTTTCAATAAAGGCCAGGAGCGCATTATTTTCGGTTCATATAGGAGACAAGGCACGTGGCAGGTTAACAAGTCCCTGCAGTCCCAGTGTGCAGAGCCCGATTGTTTGAAGGATTCAGGCAATACAGCTTATTAACCAGAAAAGTAAGAAAGAAAGGGACTTTTCCCAAGGGCATGTAGTGATAGGACAAGGGGTAACGGCTTCAAACTAGAAGAGGGCAGATTTAGATTAGATCTCAGGAAGAAATTTTTCACTCTGAGGGTGGTGAGACACTGGCCCAGGTTGCCCAGGGAAGCTGTGGAGCCCAATCCCTGGAGGTGTTCAAGGCCAGGTTGGACGGGGCTTTGAGCAACCTGGTCTAGTGGGAGGTGTCCCTGCCCATGGCAGGGGGGTTGGAACTAGATGATCTTTAAGGTCCCTTCCAACCTAAACCATTCTATGATTCGTTGATTCTATGAAAACCAAAACCAAACCTACCTTTTGCACTTTTTCACTGGCTCCTGCTGCCTTTGCTGGGTAGAGCACTAAAGCAGTAGAGCATGACAGCTCAGGTTTCAGAGTCATAAAAGTGCATCTCATTTGGGCTTAGAAGTCCAATCAACTGGTCAAGCAATGCAGTTATCAGCAAAACAAATCAGGCTTCCTGTCTGTTGGAATCAGACATGGAGGCAGGACCAAAGGCGAATCTAGCTAGCTAATCATCTGCGTTTCCAAAATGACTTTGCTGCTGTCCCTGGCCTCACTGGTGGAAAAGTCTCAACCTTGGACGAGCAGAGCCGGTGTTTTGGTGGTGTTCAGTGAACGGCCGCGTGCATGACCGGCGTTTTTTGTACACTGGTGTGTCTGCGGCGATGCCCTTCAGGAGGAGCAAGTGCAGAATGCTGAGATTTAATGAAGAGAGTTCTGGATTTCCATTTCAACCTTTGTATTTTGGTGGGATTTTACAGCCCAAGGGTAGGCACTGCCTCCCAAAATCTCTGCGAAAGCATCGGTTATAGCAAAAAGAGATAAACAAATCGAGCCAGCAAGCAGCAGGAAAACCCATATATTTAGGGTGTCCTGGCTTGGTGCTGCCAGGGAGCACATTAGCAGCTTGTCGGAAGCAGGAGCGCTTGCATGCCGGCACACAAACTTGAACTGAAAATAAACACTCAGAGATTTAGTATCTGCTGCTGTTTAATCTGCCTCGCTGAATGAACAGAAATTGCTGGCCGAGCCCTTGGGGTGAAGGAGCAAACAGCCTGGCAGAGCTCTTGGAAATGTGGGCTTTGGCTTTTTGGAGGGTCTGGCGGATGCAGGGATGTACACGGCCGGCCAGAGGAGCGTGGGCAGCCCACCCCAGCTCTGCCATGCCGTTTCCAAACCTGCCACGCCAGGTTTGGTTGGGGTCATCTGCGTGAGCAGCCCTGGGGTGGGCTGTGGCTCTTGCCCTGGTGGAGCTGGCAGAGGGTCCCGGTGGGACCTGCACCCTAACTAAGGAGAGGAGGACGGGGGGTGACACCTTTCTCTTGCCCTTGCCTTTGTGCAGGCTGTACGCCGGCCCCGAGGTGGACATCTGGAGCTGCGGCGTTATCCTCTACGCCCTTCTCTGCGGCACTCTGCCTTTCGACGACGAGCACGTCCCCACCCTCTTCAAGAAGATCCGGGGAGGTGTGTTTTACATCCCCGAATACCTCAACCGCTCCGTTGCCACTCTCCTCATGCACATGCTGCAGGTTGACCCCCTCAAGCGAGCAACCATCAAGGACATCAGGTCAGCCCAGGTGGGATGGGGTGGGCTGGCTGTTTTCGGGGGGCTCCGGCGTACTGGTGGCTGAGGATGGTGGCTGTCCTGAGGGTCACCTGCTGGCAGGTAGGCAGGGTGGTTGACAGAAGTAGTCAGCTAATCCAGCTGGTTTTTGTCCCAACTGATTCAAGGAGCACTCCTGCACCCTTCTGTGCTGATGGAGAGGTGGGTGCTGCCGGCTGGCAGTGGGTGATGATGAACAGGGTGATGATTTTATATAGATTATGTGTGTGTGTATATATATATATATAAAATGCTCTTTTTACTGTATTATAAAATAGCCTCAAAAATCTTAATAGTGCTCAGCAAAACCAGCTATATCATGCAATAATCCTAAGAACTTAATATCCACCAGCCATTTTTCATTACTTTTATTTCAAGACCACCTCCCTCTGGGTAGCAGTTCAGAATAAGAAAGTAATCATTGTACTGTGTGTCTATCCAATAAAAAAGGTGGGGAAACACAAGAATTACTAACTTAATCCATAAATATTGGATATAGTTTAAAATGTGAGCTAATAGTTCCTCTTTAAATGCAGCATGGTTTTCTTGCCTAGTCAATGAGTGCAGTGCTCATGAAGCTTTTATCTGCATGCATCACTGTGGAAATTCAAGGTAACGGGAACAATTGGGTTCTTAAGCAGCTATTTGTGACCTCAGAGATCATTAAGTGTTCATGGCTGGTAGTAGGACTTCAAAATTTTCGTGATGTGAGCTTTTTTAGAAACATTTTGTAAAACTGGAACCCAATAAGCATTTTATGAAATTTATAGTAATCATTAGATCTAGCTGGTGTGCTAAGCATGTATATAAATGTTACTGGGATGTTCAGGAGTTCTCAGGTTTTTAATGCATTTGCAATGAACAGCCTTAGTTTTACCCTTCAAGTAAAACCAAGTAAAATGCCTTTTTTTATTTCTTAATTCCTTAAGACTAGAGGATTTAATTACATGTTAGAGCAGCAGCATATGCTTCTATGTGGCAAAATTACAGTTGATACATAGAACCTACAGACAAGACTCTCTATGGCATTCAGCTGCTTAATCGTCATTGACTTAATTGTAAATCGGTGGGAATCAGGTACCTGGATAGCTTTGATGCTCCGTATCTCCATCAGACCCATAGTAATCAAAAAGCGTGAGCATCTCGTAAGCGCTGAGGTCTTACTTCAAAGCCAAGCGAGCAAGCAGCCATGCTTGCCAAGTGTCATCGCTGTTGCAATCCTGGGGGGACCGTACAGGGCTGGGTTGAGCTCCCCAGTCTGCATCTGAGGATTACTCTTAGCTAGACCAAGCGAGGGACTGGTGGCAGTGGTTGCCCCAGCTTGCTTTGCACAGAGCTCACAGCAGCTCCTCTCTGACTTTCCCCAGGGAACACGAGTGGTTTAAGGAGGAGCTGCCCAGTTACCTGTTCCCAGAGGACCCTTCCTATGACGCCACTGTTATCGACGACGACGCGGTTCGGGAAGTTTGTGAAAAGTTTGAATGCACGGAGTCGGAGGTGATGAACAGCCTGTACAGCGGTGACCCTCAGGACCAGCTGGCGGTGGCTTACCACCTCGTCATTGACAACCGGAGGATCATGAACCAAGCCAGCGAGTTCTACCTCGCCTCCAGCCCCCCCACCGGTTCCTTCATGGACGACAGCGCCATGCACATCCCTCCCGGGGTGAAGCCGCACCCGGAACGGATGCCACCCTTGATAGCGGACAGCCCCAAAGCGCGATGTCCTTTGGATGCCCTCAACACCACCAAGCCAAAACCCCTGACTGTCAAAAAGGCCAAGTGGCACCTGGGAATCCGCAGCCAGAGCAAACCCTATGACATTATGGCCGAGGTGTACCGCGCTATGAAACAGCTGGATTTCGAGTGGAAGGTAAGGAGTGCTGGTCCTTCGTGCTGGTTTTCAAGGGTCTTTTTCTCATGAGCAGAATTGCTCAGGGAGGTTGGTAGGTATGGTTACAGCCTCACCTGTTTCCAAATAAATGTCCACAGCTTGCGACCATCCACTGCATTAAGATGCTGGCTGTGGTTCAGTATCTGTGGTGTTTATTTATAGCGTGAAATGAGAGTTTTCTTTCTGAATGCTCTAAGCCTCTGACTGGAAAGATGATTCTGCCTCATTTAGCTGCGGGGATAAGAGGAGCCGGCCACATTTCTAATTTTAGTGGCTAATTCCTTGCGAGGTCATCTCGAGTGCTCCTGAGCAAAGTAACTCGTTATTTCTGCTTGCGTCCTAGCAGTCATGTGTGCTGAAACGGCACGATATGCATCTTCTTTGAAGATGCACAGGTGAGGGGCAGGGCGACGTTGGGGGCAAGAATTTGTACCATTGATGCGGTGGCATTTTCCTCAGTGGAGACAGAGCAGTACTTGTGGACCAGATGTGCTTTCAGACGCACTTACTGCTTCCCCGGTTTAGGGCTCAGCTTCTTGAAGCTTGATTTAAACCCAGATGGCATTTTAGTTGACAGTACTCAAGCTTTATCAAGCGTTGGAACAGGCTGCCCAGGGAAGTGGTGGAATCGCCATCCCTGGAGGTATTTAAAAGCCAGGTAGACATCGTGCTGAGGGACATGGTTTAGTGGTGGTTTTGGCAGTGCTAGGTTATGTCTGGAGTTGATGATCTTAAAGGTCCCTTCCAAGCTAGATGATTCTATGATTCTACTCACTTCAGGTATTTCTTCAGAGCTGCACAGCATTTAGTCACAACCTTTTTCAAAATCCGATTAATAAATCCCCAAGTGAGCCCTTAGTATTTTCTGCTGAGTCTGATTCGCTAAATCTCAGTGCAGTCACTGATGTGAGCTCTCCTGACTCGTGGCCTTCGCAGCATCCTTGTGTGAGCATCAGGAGCAAGGTAAGGAGAATTTCAGCCCAGATTTCCATCACCGAAGGAGATACCCACCTCGCTCCAGGTCCCAAGGGTTGTACAGTGTGAACATCATTGTGCCACTTCTTCAGAGCCTCCTATCTACTCCTTATTTTCGATAATATCACTTATTTAAAGCCAAGTAGTGCCCAGAAACCCAATTTCACTGCACCAGCCAGGAGACGGACTGTCTCCAGATGCATATGCCTGCACCAGCCAGACATTTGTTAGCTGCATGGTTTTACAGAGAGCGAACAAACCTGATGTGTTTCTGGTACAGCTTCAGAAACCAAGTCAGCCCAACGCCTTCATGTAGGCAGTGGAGCTTATTTTGTACGAGGAGGTTTCACAATAGTCTTTCCCACCCTAAGAATAACTTCAGATGTGACTCTTCATCAAAATAGCTTTCCCATCCGTGCAATTGCTTCTTAAATATAGCACAGAGAAAAGATCTCATTGCAAATGAGATGCAGCAGATTGTGGGGTGGGAAGCGGCAAGAGAAAATGCACAACTCAAGGCTGATTCACGAACACTGAATTTAGCTGCGCCGATGGGAGAAGGTTGCTCTCCACAACTGCCCGGCCTGCCCTGGTTTCATGGACACGGTCCTCGTACGCAGGAATTTTTGGCTCATAGGGTCATTGCTGCTGGTGAGGGAGGAGCAAACATCAGTTTGGTGCCTGGCAGATGGGTCACGGCAGCTTCGTCTGCCAGCAGCTGGTGAATCAGAGCCCTAAGAAGCATTTTTAAAGATAGGAGGGAACAGGATATGAAGCTGTTTGCTTAATTTTATAGGCGTTGTTCTATCTAGAAACTGTGCCAAAAGGTGTCTTGCTAGTATTTAGAAAAATATAAGGAAAGAAATGTTCTTCATGCTGCCTTGAACCTGACTCCTGAAAGCAAGTTCCCCATTGCAGGTGGTGAACTCCTACCATCTCAGAGTGCGCCGCAAGAACCCGGTGACGGGCAACTACGTGAAGATGAGCCTGCAGCTCTACCAGGTTGACAACCGCAGCTATCTCTTGGACTTCAAAAGCATCGATGGTAAGCGGGAAATGGTGCAACGCGAGATGTAAAACACATAAAATGGCAAGTTTGGAAGTTTAAAAAAAAATTAACGATCATTCTTTGCATTTCAAAATGTTTATGCAGCTGTGTCAAGGCAGCGAAAGCCCTTTTGATCCATTTGTCTCCACTACTGTTACTAGTTGCTTACCAAACATGCATTGCAGATGCCAAACTAATGCCACTTCTTTTTTCTTTTTCTTTTTCTTTTTCTTTTTCTTTTTCTTTTTCTTTTTCTTTTTCTTTTTCTTTTTCTTTTTCTTTTTCTTTTTCTTTTTCTTTTTCTTTTTCTTTTTCTTTTTCTTTTTCTTTCTTTTTCTTTCTTCCCCTTCCCCTTCCCCTTTCCCTTTTTTTTCTTTTTTCTGTTCAAGATGATGTGATGGAGCAGAGGTCCGGCTCATCCACGCCACAGCGCTCCTGCTCCGCCGCCGGCTTGCACCGGCCGAGGCTGAGCATCGATGCCGCCGCGGCCGCCGAGTGCCAGTCGCTGATGGGCTCTCTGAGCGGCTCCTTCGTCGGCAGCATCCCCTCGGTGACGCCGCGCCTGGGGAGCCACACCATGGACTTCTTCGAGATGTGCGCCAGCCTGATCATGGCCCTGGCTCGCTGACGGGCGGCGCCGAGGCACCGGTCCCTCCGCACACGGTATTGCACTGTGAGGATCTGGTCTGACTTGTCCGTTCCTTGTTTCTTCTGCTTCGTTCCTCCTCCTCCTCCTCCTTCACCCCTCACTGCTCCATAGCCTGCGACACAGAGCCAATTCCAGACCCAAAACATACTCCCCTCTAACAAGGCATTGAGGAAATTAAGAATAACTTTATTTCACTTGTTATACCGCGGTGAAATGTATCCAATACCCTTTTTTTCCTAGTGAACCAAATGGGAAATGTTGGCATGGCTGTAAAGTAGGGAACGTATCACTGAGTTTTTGGAAAACACCTGCCCTCTGGTTCACCCTGAGTTAACGGAGCCATGGCCAAGCTTTCTGCGATGTAGGTAGCGTGCAGCGAGGTTGATGTTGTGTCCCCTTTGCCGTGCAGAGCAGGGGCAGGATGGGCTGAGCCGGGTCAGAGGGGTCCACCGGGAGCCACATGAAACGGGGCGGAGGGGTGATGAAGTAGCTCTGTGGCGTTCGCAGCCGGGTGCTGGTGGGGGCTGTTGGTCTCTGGTAACACTTTCCTCCTAAAACTAGCAGCTGCTCAGACGCTTCTGCACTAGTGCAATGTGCCATCCCACCCCTCTGGGGTTTTTTTCCCTTTGCTAAAGGTGGGGGGGGAAGGTGGGATGTGCAAAGGTCTTGTTGCAAACGTGCCGTGGGAAAGCTTCCACGTGTCAAGTCTTTGTAGAGGAGTGTCCCATAAGATGCTTCATTTCCTCCTCCTGAGAGCCCCGGACGGCACTGACCTGCTCACCACGTTCAAAGGTGAAGGCAACTTGCCTTTTTTCCAGCCCTTAATCGTTGCTCCCCCCTCCAACTCGCTCACCACCCTCTCCAGTGGCCGAATCCCCAGCAGGATTCAGATGAGCCACCGACGGAGGGCCGGATGCCGATAAGCCCCCCCGAAAACCCAGCGCTTCGCCCACCATGCACCCAAGGGTGGGGATCATCACTGCTGGGCGAGAGCCAGCAGCATCGCGCACCTCCCAAAAGCATTGACCTCTCGCCTTTCCCGCAGGAAGCCTTCGCCCGTTGTCACCACCCTAAAATCGCTGCCAAATCTGCCTTCCCTGCCTTCCCCGCTCGCAGCTTCGCGCCGCCGGAGACTCGCTTTTCACGCCGAAGGGCTCTCCCGTCCCGCTGCTGCTCACCGGACTGTGACCTTCACCGCTCCGCTGATAAGGCAGGGATATCTGAATCCAGAGTTTTACTGTTTCTTTACTACTGGCTATCTGAAGGATAGGATTTTATTTTCTAAGACAAGCTACGGCAATTTTTAAGGTTAAATTCTTGTTATTCAAGGGTAAACTCTAATGCACGTGTGACTTCTTTGTTTAAAAGAATTATTATTTTTGATTACATAGGCTTAATCTAATGGGCAGCATTGGCATCTGCTTGGCTTTGCTATGGTATTTAATTCCATTTACTTGATATTGCAAAGGAACGTAATAGCCTGATCAGTCAAGGAACAAATGCTTTATGAAAACTTTGCCAAAAAAATCCTGGGTAGGGTTTTTTTTTCTGTTTGGTGGGGTTGTTTTTTGTTGTTGTAAGAAACAAAGCAAAGGAGAACTTTTGCTCGTCCCAGGTATGCAGTCATTCAACTTTAAAAAAAATAATCAATCCATCTTTTTGATAGCTTCTTATGACCCATTGAGGTTTTTTGCTAGGTTTTTTTGTACAGTTGCACTTTAATTTATACTTTCTGCAAGTTTCTATGAGAAGCAAGGAAGAGAACGACACGTTAAGCCTTTTGTACTAATCATTTTAGGTAATGAAGACAAATACGGGATATTTTTGCCATCTACTGGCAGTTAAATGGACATTTCCAGCCTGAAGTCCCTTTTTTTTAAAAACACAAAATTGCCTTACTTTTGTTACAGATTACGCTTGGATTCTCACTAACGTGACTTTACAGCTCCAATTTTTCCAGAAGCCGCACAAAGTAGAAAGCTTCCAAAAAAAAAAAAAAAAAATCAGTTTTGCTGTTAAGTTCTCGTACGCTAAATCCAACGCAGCAGTGGTTGGATTATAAACCCAGCAGCAGAACAATTTTGTTTTTAAAAGAAACACTGGAAATATTTGTAGTACTCCTAGGTTTTGTAATGAGCTTTTTATTATATTATCATTATTAAATAAATACTCTGGGGTGGAGGATGGCTTTGGTACTGTGCTTGGCGGCTCTGGGGTGATGTGGGTCTCCAGTGCTGTGGTGTGAGCGGGTCATACCTGGCGAGGATGGAGAATCCAGACTCCTGCATGCAAAAAAAAAACCAACCCCACCCCAGAGCCAAAGCTGAGCAGCACCCAGCTCTTTAGCAGCTTTCGGATCAGCGCTGAGACACGAGCAAATGCTGAGCGAACAGCCCTAAATGGTTTTGGGTGCTGGAGATAAGCCCCTTTGGAAAGGAGCAGGAGAGGGCGGCTGAGCGGCCCTAGGGACAGACAGTTATTTCCTTCCAGGAAACAGTCAGGAGTGTCCATACCCCCACCGTGAAATGTATTTGAAATGTAAAAGGCTGTTTAAATCACCGCTCCCAACCGAGCATCTCGCCAAGTCGCTTGTCCTGGAAACGCCTGTAGCCCGGTTGATAAGGGGCTGGTGCATTAGATACGATCTGCGTGGAGATGCAGAGATGTCTTGCCTTAAAATGACACTTGTCCTCTGGGATTCCCTACCCAGCAGAACTAATAGTGTTAAACGGCGGCAAATGCCCTTGGGAGGAAATATTTGCTTCCTGGAGGCGGGTGGGATTTCTAGGTGGTAGAATAAGCCCTTGCGGCACTTGGCGTCTCCTCAGACCCGTGCGAACAGCAACTCATGTACGGATCTGCAAAACCAGTCCTGCCTAGAAGGCAGTAAGAGTGGCTCAGTTTTCCCTATGGAGAGACCCAAAGAGATGAAGCGACTTTGCTGCTGGCTGTCAGCAGAGGCAGCGGAGCGAGTAGGACTGATGGGAAGTACCTCCGAGATGAACGCATCCCATTAAACTGTCCGTTACAGCCTTACCCAAATCCACGCTGCGTTTTGAAATAGTCTGAGAAGTTTCACTTCTTTTTTTTTTTTTTTAATTTATTTTGCTTTCACGCAGGCTGTTTTCTGGTTCCCAGCTGCAAAGAAGCTGCTGACCTCCAGTTACATTTTCCAGAGGAAAAGTTTAACTTTTACACTGTTACACTGTGGTCAGGTTTTTTTCAGTTACGCTGTTACACGCACGAGCATCGGGAAAAGCAGGGTAGACCTATCTGAACTACAGAAACTTGAATTACTCCAAGTGCAATTCTTCAAAAGCCACTGCACAGCTGTGCTTTGCAAGCCACAAACTCACCCAAACTTTGCTTCAGCCCGAGGGGGAGAGAGACAAAATGCAAAGGCTCGAGTTCCGTTAGGCTCCGGCATTAACCTCCAGCTCCTGGATGAATTCATTCAGAACAGCTTGTACAGTAATAGTTGGCAAATATATATATATATAAAATATATGTATACATATATAAAATATGTATATATCAATATAAATATTTATATATGTATACATATATATAAAATAAATGTATACATATTTTATATATATATATATATTAAAAAATGTAGGTAGCATCCCTGTCATGGGCTTCTCAGTTGTATTTGCCCAGCGGGGTAGGTGTGTGCCCTGGCCGCCTGCCATCGCACACACTAATCCCGGCGTGCGAGAGGACCCGGAGAACAGGGATGATATTTTTACACCTTCTTCCAGGTGAAGCCCCTGAGTAGCTTAGCTGACCCCGTCAGACCCAGCGTGGCCCCGTCCGGGGATGGGAGGAGAGGTGGCGTCGGGAGCCACGAGCATCCCCCCCTCCCCGGCCGAAGCCGTGGTGCCGACGGGGTTTGGGGCAGTTTTGTGTTCAGGAGTCAGAGCTGAGCAGGCGAAGGCAGCGGGATTTTTATTTTTTATTTTTTCTCCTAACGGGTCAGAAATGCGTCTTCAGCGTCTGCATCCAATTTAGCATTTCATAAGGTGTCTCGAAGCACAGGGGTGTAATTGGGCGGTGTTGTAAAAAATGAAGCAACTGGTTCATATCTGTTGTATATACATTTTTTGGTGTGATTATAATGCCGTTCGTATTGGAATAGATGAAGTTTGAACAAAATAACCATTCTGCCTACTCCTTTTCATTTTACTGCTCTTTATCATCGGTCGTCTTGTGTCCCATATAGAAGGAAGAGAGACCTATGCGCAGGACGTGAAATTGTGCCTTCGACATACGTTAGGACTGCTGGAAGTCGCAGCTTTATTTCACGAGGTGCACAGATCCCCCCCAGTTTATGCAGAATCCCACCGGTGAGACATGCAGGCCGTGTTTCTAAATACTTGAAGTACCATTTGTTGTGCAATTATTTGGCTTCACCTTTTTACTAGCTGAGAGGAGAGGGGGAAGAAGAATCGCACATCCATCCCTTCGGGTGAGCCAAACAAATCCCTGCTCCAGCTCCTGAAGTGTTTTACTGGAAAGTTTTAGGTTCTGTTTTTGTTTCAGGTGTTACGATGTACCTCCTAGAGTCACCTTTCTTAAGGTCTTACTTTGGCATGGGCTTCCCATTTAGCGCTTTCCTTTGGCTTCTTTAACCCATCCCTTATATATTCCTTTTCATCATTCGCTTATAAAAAAAGCAACAGCTTCCTATAATTCTGAATTTCCAGTCTGCCTCTTGGCAGAGGTACCTCACTCCCACGCCTGAGAGATGAACGGGTTTTTAGAATTCCCACCTTACACCTCTTGACCAAACGCTGACTTTTGCTGAGAGCAAACCTGGTGTCGCGTGTGTTCGGTGCACGTACCTCTGCTCGTTTGGGTCACCAAAATTAGGAGAACTGGATGGTAAATCAGAGCTCTGGCTGCAAAGCATGAGTACACTTTTGGTGTTACGAAAAGTCTGTTTTCAACAAAAGCCTTGAAATTCCTGCTGAAGCTGCCTTAATTTAAAAATCAAAGTTTATTTGTAAGACTCATCTCTATGGTTTTTTTCAAGTTTTGAAGTAGTTTATTTATCCTCATCTCACGAAGCTGTGAAGTAGGTACTGTAGACGCGGTGATATTTATTCTTGTTGCTGAAAGCATGTTCATGTGTTCTGTACCGTGTTATATTCACGTGTTTTGTACCTCAATGCATTTGTTTGTTTGTTTTATTTTATTTTAGAGCGCAAAGCAAAACTGAATCCCAGGATAACTGTAGTGCCCAGGGCCCAGCATCTCTGGGCAGACAAACCTCAGCTCTATGAGAGAGATGAACCGGACTAGTCCGTGGTAATTTTTTGTTCGTACTATAAGGAGTATTTATGATTTATGATATTATGTATTTATGGGGTTTTTTTGGTTAACATACTGAACTTTAAAAAGCTCTGAGTACAAGCATCCCTTCAAACATATCATTAACATGAAGCTCAGAAAAAAATCCTGAGCTCCGTAAATATTCCGTCCTTCTTGGCGTTTTCTGTTTTGTCAACTGATGGACAGGAGAAGGTTTTGTTTTCAAATTAATTGCTTTAGTACTTTCTGGGGGGTAGCTGGTGTGGAAGGGCACAGAGCCTAGGTTCAGTTTTGTCCTTTGTGCAAGTAACTGTGCATTAGATAATCACAACGAAGCCTTTTACCTTCCATTTATGGTGTGGAAAGTGTTTCTCGGTGTACTGCACTGCATGTGATAGCTGTCTCCATGGTTGACATTTGCACTTTAATAAACTCAGAGATGAAAAGAGGCAAGAGCAACAAATCCTTAAAACTTACTTACGGCACAGTCCCTTTTTGCAGGCTGGGGCTGGCTGGTAGAGTTTCCCTCTGGAGATGTTCCTGGCACATCCCGGCTGCGGGGCCATGGATGCCCCCAGGGCTTGGGGAGGGGGCGAAGGGGCAGGGAGTGGAATTAAAATATATATATGAATAACACAAACGGCTTTCCCAACCCAAAATACATGCCAGGAGCCAGGCCCAAAGGTTTTCTTCTCTATTAACGTGCGTCCAGCAGAGATGATGGACCTGTGCTGACTCAGATCTTGACTCCTTATGCAAAAGCGTGGAGAGAAGCGTTTTAAAGATATTGTGCAAAAATAGCTTTTCACTGCAGGATAGGTGCTTGGGGGGGTGAAAACTGGGGGCTTAGTTCATACACGCCTGTGATGCAGAGGGAAGTGAATCCAGTTAAAGCACAAAGCTGCAGGGAGTGCTCCAGTTTCGTCCCTAGCCACACTCCTTTTTACACAATTTATGTGACAAAGAATCGGCTTCTACGAAGTTCCAGTTCACCCTTGGATTCAGCAAATTGGAACGGTTATTATCATGATCTCCGTTTTGGGGAGGAACATGGAGGAACAGGGTTTAAAATTCATATGAGAATTACTTCAAGTTTTGACGTGTTTAGGATGTACCAGCAAGGCTATAAAAGAAAAAAGGAAGAATTTAATTTCCTGACCAATATCTTGGTCTAAATATAGCCAACCTGTGGTTTCATTGAGGAAATCTAAGTTGCTATATGTAAAGCATTTTTGTATTGTCTTGAGCCATCCTATAGCCAGCGTTTTCCTTTTCTACGTGCATTGGAATCTGTCCATGAAGAAAAAGGGGTTTAAGTGCATTGCAAGGCGTCCTCGCGTGAAGTCAGCGGCCAACGCCAGTGCAGAAGTTTGTGTTTCGCATCGAGTTGGGTCGCAGACCCACAAGGACTGTGCGTAATTGCACCGGGATCGGGGTCCGGTCACGTATATCGCAGGATATATGGGGAGATTTTTAATTTTTTTTAAAATTTAATTTAAAAAAAAAGAGAAAAGTTAAATAACTTCCTTAGGAGACAAAAATGAACTAGCAGATGTGGCTAATACAAGATTTGCCTATAGTGCTTACACAGCGCGTGATTAATAGACTTCAGGAGTTGTGAGGTAGTGCTGGATGGGGAGGAGGATGAGGAAGGCGTCGAGGAAGGAGGTATTTTCTTCACAGGATCAATCCTAAACGTTGCCATGGAAAAAAGCCCTCCAGGTAAACCGTCTCCACAACTTCCATCGGGATAATTCCCCGCAAAGGCTGTAGGTGAAGGACATAGCGCATGTCCCAGCCTGCTCTGAAGCCAAACACGCACTTCAGCTCCCCGAACTCTCCATCTCCGCTACAGAAGTCTAAATATTTGGGCTGGCAAGCCTGCAAAGCTGTGCATGCTTACAGGGGATTGTTTTATTTATTTTTTTTATTGCAAGGATGGATGCAGGCCAATGCACTTAATAGTAACCACATGGTAAAATAAATAAGAATGCCTGTATAGACTTAAAAGTAAATGTTAAATATTTGCTCTGTTTTTTCTGATGTCTTCTATGCCAGCTTTGAAATGGCCGTGTGGCAAACAGCGCTTTTATTTTGCTGTGTTTTCTTAAGCCTGGAACATTTAATAATTTCTAATTAAACCATCTACATTTTTAGGATATTTATGAGCAAACTGATATGGGCTCTTAAAAATGTGCTGGGGAGGGGCAGAAGCTGTACACTACAGTCATATTTAGGGTTTTTTTTCTTCCAAAGCCATGTAAAAACTATCCAGGTTTTTCTGTTCTTTGAAAAGGTATCCACTGGATACACCGAGGAGAAGCCATTAGCAATTTATATTTCTCTTCCTACAGTTAGGAGCATTTTTCTTAAAATAAGCAATCATCCTCCAGGCCCACAGCGGAGAGTAGCCCGAACACAGGGGCAACTGTTGGGTAACTGCCTGCTGCTGCCAGTCGAGGGGAGCCAGAAGTCAGCCTTTACATATCTGGGATGCCTAAGTTAGCTTACAAAAATAAAGTCAATTTTGACTGAATGCTTTATTTACTCTTTTTAAATGTTTTTTGGAAAGAAATGAGTCAGGTTTTCCACTATTTTATATATTTAACCCAGCAAGAGTGGCGGGACATACTTCTCGTCTCAATATTTTCGTCAAGACCAAAACCAGCTCATATTTATATGGTTTGCTTTTTAAAGAGCAAATCTTCTGGGGAGTCTTGCAATTCCAGCACCTAAAACAGGCAATAACGGGATGGAGCAACTAAACTACGCAATTTTTTCGTGCAAATGCAGAAACGTTACAGCTATTTCAGAGCTGACCTACAACGTACTCCAAAAAGTGAGAAATCCTGAAAATAACTAATGTCGAGCTAATCAGTGAAGACATGTTCTAAACAGCAGAGAAAAAAAAAAAAAGAAACGTCTCTTGCATATTTAACAGCATAAGCATAAAAAATAAAACTTTATTTACAATCGCGTCAGCTTTCCTCAGTTGACCAACGTGGACCCTCACGGATGCGGGAAGCACAGCCGAGACCTTCAGGGATGCTCCAGGGGAGAGCAGCTCTGGGGGCAGTTAGTACTGTCTGTCTCAAAAAAAAGAAAGTTTCACAGCAACGGGCACCTGGGCAATAGGAGGTTCATTTGTATCAATTATGCATGAGCATGCAAGGAAATGATATTGCAGCAAGGGATTTAAGGGTGTGTTTTGGCAAGGCGATGCACACCGAGTGGCCCATGTTTGCAGCAGATGTGAATTAATATGGCGTATCTGAAGGCAAGTCAAGAATCTCCAATTTATATAAGTCATGACTGGACGGGGCTTTTTTTAGCTGCAGTTGGACTGGAAACCTGTATAACAGCAGAATAGCAGACTAAAACTGGAAATACTTATTTAATATTTAATACTGGCTGTTTACATTAACCTTCTCCTGCCTTCAGAAGTTTTAAGCACATTTCTCCAGATCTCAAATATCTATACACAGGAAGGAGAAGAAAATATGCATCATAATAAATAAAATCTGAGTTTACCTGAAGGTCAAATGCTCCACTAGAACATACCCATCTGAGAGAAAGGGAAAAAAAGAAGTAAATTAGTAAACTCCTGAGCAAATAAAATCGCAGTGGCTAAGCACAAAGAACATACTGTTGCTTGCCCCTCAAAACTGGATTGAAAGGTGACCACCCATGCCAGAGACTTTCTGCAAACTTACATCTGCCCTCCAAATTGCGGCAAATCACTGCGCTGCCCTCCGTGACATCGATAACATCCAGCTGTTCTCCAGCTGTGATCGGGAGATCAACTCTCCTCTTACTGGGGACCGAGCACCCGGCAGTGGCTGTGTTGATGACATTGATCTCCTTATCATACTGCAGAGAAGAAATAAAAAGCATGAGTTAATTCTAGTCTCATGTGCGATGTCTTTAAGGGCAGTGGGGAGGGACGGAGAGAAGAGGTCTCAGAATGGTTTTGAGGCTTTGCTTGGGGCTGAAGAGGGGAAAAAAAACAGGAACATGCCTGATGAAGATCCCGGATTAGGGGATAAGGCAGCAGGTCAGTGGGACATCTCTTCCAGCCTAGATAAGGACCAACAACTTTCCATCATGCATCTCTTAAGCATGATACGTGGCTGCTTTCCTTGTCCGACACAGCTAATTCTCTAAAAAGAGATACGTACCATAAACGTTTCTCTAAAAAACTTCTCTTCTTTTTCCATCTTCTTGCTTTTTTCTGCATTGCTCTTCTTGACTTTGAAGATATTTCTGCATCGAGAGAGAGACACGCACACTTCTGAGCTCCATTTAAATAACCACAGGCACACTGGGAAATGCAACCCAGAGCCTATGTCCGGTCTTGCCTGCAATGAACTCTTGGAAGAGCAAAGCATGCCATTCGCATCGCTATTTTTCATAAAAGGATGAATATACAACTCGAACCTGTTGTTGAGCATAATTTGAGCCATTTTTTATCTCCATTTGGAATAACTGTTTTCTGTGTAAGCAGCGTGGGAACAAACAAACTCTTAATCAAATGTTTCAAATCAGTCATGTTTTTATAGAAGTCAACAATTCACTTTTCCCCCAGCAATTTGTCTCCTTCTGGTTTTATTTATACTCAAACATAAAGGGTCCCCAGATAACTCTCATCCCGAGTCATTTATGGAAGTGGGGCTTGACACAGCTCTCCAAATTTTTGTTGCTTTTTTAGCACGTGGAGGAGAAAGTCACCCAAGCCGACATTTGTATGGCACTGTAAAGTGAAAAACAAGCTCTTATAACTGGCTCAAGGGGAGCAATGGCCATTCACGCTGGGGCATTCCCTGGGTATGGAGCTGCCACTCTTTCTGGTTTGTACATGAAATTCCAACTGTGACATTCATTTTAAAACTAAGACAGGAAAAAAACAGCCAAACAAAACCCACCTACTTTCAATAAATTATTCACCCTTGGCTAACCTTCGTGCACTTAAAATTAAGAGGAAGGGAAACAAGAGCTGATATTATGGACTTTTAAGCTGTGAAGAGATTCCTCCTTGGCACTCTCAGCCTGCAGGACCTGCGATTTCTAAGGAACAGATGAAATTGCATTGGCTTCCTGATAGTCTGTAAAATTATACGCATGACTTTGCGCAACACAACAAGTGGTGTTTGAGCAACCCCACGCAGGAACTCTGTGGTAAGAACCCATAAAATAGATCTCTGATTTGCATTTGTTTCAAGTCCCGGGTATTGGGTCATGAAAAAGCTCATTGCAATTCACGTTTTTCTGATCTAAAAGGGAAATGAAAATTCCTACTTCCATGTGAATTTTTGCAGTGCCGGTAACAACAAGTTTTATTTTTGCTTTTATGCACAAATGCTACAGCAAGAGGCAATGCGATGAACCCAACTGGAAAAAGAAGACCCAAGAAATCAATACTTTAAAACAAGGGCAAGCGGAACACACAGGCAATTACTATGCTGTGTACAGGGCTTCTAAACACAGTGCTCTTGCCAAAATAGCAATAGCTGATCCATGGAGATCTGATACTTTATCAAGGTATAATTAAAGAAGGAATGGGACTGACCAGGGCAGAAAAGCAGCCAAATATACAGCAAGTAGCATCTTTTTCTGTCAGCTAAGTGGGATACAACTTCAGGATTGGACCCTCAGGGTATCCCCGCTTGCATACAGCTCAGATCCAAGAGTTTGTTTTGCCCTCAAGATATTTTCTGCAAAGTTTCCTGAAAGCTGTGTTCAAAGGGAAAGGACCCTGGAGCAGGAGCCAATGCAAAATGTGTGCGCAATCAGGGACATCCCGCTCCTGCAAATGACTTCAGAGACACATGCAAAGTTAGACAACATGGGAAGACATAGAATGGAAGTCAAGACCTTTCCACATCATTGCTGTTTTTCCTTTGGTCCTTATCCTCTTTCGCTGTCAGAAATTTTGGCATCCAGGTTTTGTACTTGTCGTCCTTCTCTCTGAGAGGAGGGGAAAGAGCCAGACAGAAAGTCAAGATTTTTCCAGCAGACTGTGTCCCCTCCCCAAACCCATGTACCTACAAAGTTGTGATTTTTCTCTGTCTCCCCCCACAATCACCACTGAAATGCAAACACTTGCTGCGATTTATACCAGCACGCGCTGCCACCACAATCATCTGGCAGCAAGACATCGAGACATGCTGTTCCTATTAAAAGTAATTTTTATGACAAGGAGCTTGCCAGGACAGGGCTGATTATCAGGTCTGGGAGCTGGAGTTTTCCTTCCTTAGGAAAACTATCTGAATTTTCACGTGTTTCAGGGAGCAGCTCTCTCCTTTTCACATGTCTGGCACTAACTAGGTAGCATTAAAGAAACATTCTGGGGGATGCTCCTTGCCAAATTAAACACACATGGGGAGGGCACCTGGACCGAATCCTGACCAGCTCGTGACCCTCAATGGCTTGCAGTACCGCAGGCTCCCCAGGGCACAAGTTTGTGCCAAGAAGAACATCTTCTTGGCCCAAGGCCAGCCCCAGGAGAGGGCACCCTCCTCACCTCGGCTCTCTCTGCCCTGCCTCGACATCGTCGTACACCATGTCCTCCTGGGAAACAGCCGCTGTCAACCAAAATGCAGCAGAGAAAATTATTAGGAGATGTCATTCTGAGCCTGGTATTTTAAGTGATAAGTTGCAGAGGAAAATTTGGGCTGCTGCTAGTTGCGCAACCCAAAGGGACCAAGGCAATGTGAAAGGAAGATCTTTGGGACTCTGAAAACCAGCTAAAACTCCAGCACGAGGCAGGATGCTTGGGTTTGTTGGTTGTGTTTGTGGGCAGTTTTCTGGATGGGTTTGGCCATCCAGCTCTGGGGGTGGAGCAGGAGCAGCCGCAAAGCCCCAGCTTTGCACTGTAGCCAGCCCGGGCAGGGTTTCCATGCCGAGGACATGGGTTTGTTCACTCAAGGCTTGATTAGTGGGGACAGTTTTTGCATCCATCCACATTTACACAAAGCATGAACTTGTCCCTCCAGCAGGGACAAGTTTTACAAAGCTGCTGGAGCACAGTGGGCTGTTGAACACCACTGTCAGCCTGGAAGCTCTACCTCAGTGGGGTTGCACACATTGCCTTCCGAAATATATTCAGCTCTGCAAGAGGAATGCTCGTCTTTAGAGAAAAACACCCAAAAATAAGTGAAAAACCCACCCTCAAATGAAGCACAAATCTGTACCAAGTCTTCAAAGTTAACACTGCCACATTACATGATTTTGAGAAAGGCACGAGGCCTAAAGTTGTTTTTCCATTGTGCAATACATTTGTCTCTTCATACGCACACCCAAATCCCCAAGAGCCAGATACATGTATGTTGCTTACCTAAATTTGGTACCGAAACGGAAAACAATCTGCGGGTAGAAAGAGGCTTTTAGAAACAAATTTGCACATCAGCATCGCCCAAAAAGCCATGAGCACTGACAAGCTAGCAGCACGCAGCGCTCGCAGCTGAAGCGATGGAGGCAGGTCTAGGAGCACAGGCTCCATGACACCAAGCACATTTGCCAGAATTACACTTGCTAAATAAGCATCTCCATCCTCTGGCAGCAACGAGAGCCACGTGTTCATCAAGCAGGTTATGAAAGATCTACATTGCATCCAAAGAACAGTCTAAATCAGCAAAATCACCCTCCTCCTGCCCATCCCTACACCCCTTCCCAATAACTAGAGGGTTGATGGACAGATGGTAACTGTAGTCAGTAGTAATTCCCTCCTTGCAGTCTGCCAATATTGTGGGTTGCCCAGGAATTTACATGTGACAATGATTGTAGATATCTGAGATGCTCGCAGGAGCTTTAAGGGTTCTTTGTGACAGGAGAATGGCATGAAACCTGGTGGCTCCTTCCACAGAATGATATTTAGCAGTAATGCAGGAATGAGCCACTGACATGGCAGAGCTACTAGTGTGAAAAGGTTTTTAAGTAAAACAAACCTTCCGCGGATAAAAGAGGAAAGGGTTAATCTGGAATTTCCAAAGAAATAGGAAAAAGTAGCATTTTCCTGGCCTTCAGGCACGGTTCACAGGGTGAGGCACACGCTGGCAGCCGTGGAGGATGGGCTCTGCAGGCAGCTACTGTGCACCAGAGGAAAAGGCAGTTTCCATGGAACCTTAACGAGGGTTTTGAATATTAAAGTAAGAGTACCCAAAAGAGCACTATAGGAAGTTATGCAATAGCCTCTATCCTAACTGGTTGGACTACAGACTCAACAGTAAACTTCTTCAGCGGATGCTGTTGCCATCTTGACTATAAATGATACTTTGAATAAAAAAACTCGATCTTTAAGAGCCACATCAGCAAGCCTTCGCCGAATCCCGGCCCACAGGTCCAGGCAGCAGGTGTCACATTTGTACGTACCCTTGTGTACCTGCATCATGCTGAGGTATCAGAAAGATACCAAAGGCAGCAGAAAGGCTATGAAAACTTGGACACTGCTGTAGCACCAACTGCTTGTAGATTCCTGATGCCAGAGACCTTGGAGAAGCTGCACAGATGGACTATTGGCCACATCTGCCAGAGCAGCTCCTAATGAGTTGATAGAAGCACTTTTGGCGTAACTTTCCCAATAAAGCTGTATTCCTTACTCCTAGACCTCCTGCTCTCAAATTATTGCAAATATGAATGCTCAGGTCTGGAGGCAGAAGGGGTTGGACAACCAATATTTTCTTACCTTAAGTTTTCCTTGAGCCTGATATTCTTTGGCTTCAACTTTTCTATCTTAAACAACTTTCCAAGTCTCTTTTGTTTTTCTGTTCTGTTCAAAATAGAAACAGATTTTAAACTAAAGAGGCACTAGGCGCTGAAGTACATGAGAGCTGCAATACTTGCAGCCCCGGAGATCCTGAGGCAGATAAAGGAAGGTCAGCAGACCTTAGACCTCAGCTCAGCAGTAGGCTTTAAGTCTTAACAGCATCACACAGATGAATGATGGATTCAATGGGATAGGTATCAACACAGCAAAAGATGCTTAGTTATAAAGTCCAAGCTCAAACCTTTGCTTAGCTTTACACTTTTCTGCGTTAATTGAAGCTGTCCTCCTCTAACCCAACAACTACAGGATGATCCAGGTTTCTCTGGAGTAAAAATTCCTGATGAAGGGGACAAAAATTGCCCAGAAGCATGCAGTGCTCATTAAAAGAGGACATCAGGAGCATCTGTCTGTGCCACCCTTCATCACACATTTCTATTGTGTATGCTCTTGAGAAGGACGTTCCACTGCACACGCTCCTCTCTGAAGCTTACGCGGGCTTGCAGAGCTACACGGCAATTTTCTAATAAAGTATCTGCAAACAACCAAGATCTTCACATGGGGGACATTACCCATGCGCAAGTACTAATAAATATACTTTATGTGTATCAGCACGCCTAATCCTGCACATGGGATCAATAGAAAGATTCCATAAAGACTGCTTTAGGGATTAAGACACTGACCTCTGAACCCTGTGAATTTCATCCCAACCCGAGCTTTGTCATGAAGTTCCCTTGCAAACCCAGCAAGATGCACCGCTCCTCTGTCAATTAGCAAGAGCTTAATTTCTGCTGCTGTTCAGCGCCCACGTGCAGGCAGAGAGGCGCAGAAGAGGCTTGGGCACGCTTCCCAGCGGGTGCTGGACATGCATGGTTGGTCCAGGAGCCAGATGTAGATGCCAGCACACTACCCACTGACTGGAGAAGCTCGTGCACCTCCACCACTCAACTCCCATGGACAGTTTGCAGAGAAGTGACACTTTCACCTTTTAATAAGTGGCCGGTCACCTCCAGCATTTCAAGTTTCCTGCACCTTTTCCCCTCTCCAACACACACAGGCTCTACACGCATGCATAAGCTAGGCTTGAATCCAGATGCAAGGCAGTACAAGACTCACATCCATAAGGGAAAAGCGGATGTACAGCAACACCTTATTATTCCTCCCACACTGCTCCTTAGAAGAAAGCCACCAGATGCACTCGAAGCCCTTGTGCACAGCATCCCCAGCCCATATGCCGTTCCCAAAGGCTGTCTCAGTTTCTTACAAAGGGATGCAGGAAATCTTTTACTGCATGAGGGTAGGGAACCACACAAAGCTAATAAGTAAAAACACAGCTAACTTCACGTTTCACCTCTTAATCCATTTGGGAAGCACAGGCAAGGTATAAACCCGAGGCTGCAAAACTCATTGCTTTTGTAACACACCCCGTGGAAGCAAATATCTTGAGAAGCTACATAAAAAACAGCAGATTGCAAGTTGGTTACAGCATGTCAGCCGCAGGTATTATCTACAGCCTGGGCTCCTTTCAGCTTTCCAACCTTCTATGATCTGAAATGTGTGCCATTTGCCCCTTTTTTGTGGGGACAATGTCCCCATTTGTCCCTCGAGCATTACCTCTTTTGGCACACGCACAAAAAAAGGTGCCATTTCTCAGCTACAGCTGAGTAACGCTTTTGATCAAGAGAAGGGTAGCAAGACTGTCCCGTGTGTTTTATGGGAGCAGAGGTCTGTAAGGGGAGTGCTCCCAACGGATGGAGAGTGCTACAAGCTCTAATAGAAAGGCCTCACTGCTTAGGGGTTTAATTTCGGTAAATATTTTTTGTTCCCTAAGTGTCAGCCAAAGGGGAAAGAGGGAGGAAGAGGGGGAAGAAGCCCACCCGTACAGCAACTTTTCTGCAGTTGCATTAGGAAAAAAAAAAGGCTTCCAGCCAGTACCTGGCATGCGAAACCAATGAAGTATGGTCAGTATTTCAAAAAACAGGCTAAGAAATTGCAACTTACTCCGTTTTTGCTGGATTATCACCCCCCATCTCAACATCTTCATATGTTTCTGCGTAGCTGTTTCCTGAAACTTCAAACCAAGGCATGCCATTATCACAAACCACGTTCAGCAGCAATGAGGTGAGGTTTGCTGGACAAATTGCACCCAGGCTGTTACATTTTACTCTTATAGAGGCTTCGAGGTTGCTCAAATGAATTCCATGCTAGACACGTGTATTGCTCCCCACTGGTTTTAATGGGAATTTAGAGCAACCACGCCAGAAGGAGACACTATAGATGTTGAAAGTTAAATGAAGCTGTTCACATCATCTCCCAGGGACCATCCCAAATTAAAAGCAGCTCCCGTTTGAGCTTCCCCATGTGCTGCACTTACTGCTGGCTGATGCAAACTGACTTGAGGCATCTGACGCTTGGCTGCTAAAAGACAGAAGTATTATATGGGGATGTGCTGCAGCATAGATTGAAAAGACATTTCATAGATACATCCATCGCAAAGAGCCCAGGTCCATACTTACAGTCTATCTTGCATTTCCTCAACGTCATCATATATATCCTCTGGTGCCTGCAGAGATGGCCAAGTGTTTTGGTTCGCGGCTGTTCCTTCTACCCCAGGCTTTGGAGCACCAACAGACACATAGCACACTGGAAACAAGAAAGGACCTTTGCTTTAGAAGCTTTTCCGAGGAACTTCTCTCAGGGCAAGGACAACTGTTGAGGATAACAGTTCATGCCACAACAAATAAGAGCCTACAGACATACTTTCCATTCCAGGAGACCAGGAAAGTCTATGCTCTGATCCACTTTGAGAAAGAAAAGAATTTAACTTTAAAACATGTTAAAGTTTTAAAATACTTTAGGTTTAAAAAAAATTAAAAAGTCCATCAACATTCTCAGTTGTGGCAGCTCTCACCCAAACGGTCCTCACCAGAAAACATCCCAAGAGACTATTCATGGATGTTTGCAGAGTGATTGAAGGGAGGGCTTAGCATGGTTGGTGGAGATGTTAAGATCCAAATAACGGGCCAGTCCATTGGGAATACACCTGTAAATCAACACCTCAGAAAGGAGACAAGGAGAGAGACTATCCCAGAGATTATTTCACCAAGGGCTGGGATAGAGCATGAGAGTTGCACCTCATGATGTGAGATGAAGATTATTACTGGAGGGCTCTGTTAACTGGCAATATCAAATCCTTAAAACTGGTTTAAGGCAGTTGGAATAATATAGAAATGCAGCCACACAAATAAAAGCAGATAGTGTTTATAAATGAACACAGGTGCACCAGAAACATGCATTCGCCACAATATGGTCTAGTTAATGACCCAATTTCTGCAAAACATTCAAACCCCCATGAAGAAGAAAAGGATGGGATGGGGGGGGAGGGGGAAACCAAACAGTTCTCCGAATCAGCCTCTCTGGTGAAGCAATAGCAGGAGGCTCACCATAAACACTTTTTGAAAAAAACCCCAACAGAAATTACGTCCAGCTGTTCAAAGGTCAAGCAAACCAGCAGGATTTCTTACAAAAACAAGCACCAACCAAACCAGAAAATTATTATGAAGTGGTTTAAAATAAAATAAAATAAAAAAATAACCGAGGTCCACACCAATAACAACAGCCACAGTCAATTTACACTTCCTCCTTCACACTCCTGGTCTGTCCGCAGAGCCCAACAGAGCTACTTTTCTCTCTTTCATCTTCGAAATGCTGTCATATCACACTAACGGCTTGCAGAGGCAGGAGTAAGCCTTTACAGGGTAGAGCCCATGCATACTTATACCTGAAGTTGCAAAATCATGTTTACAGAGAAGACGTAACTGGGTTTAATTGTGCAGCTAAAGTGCACATCACCAGCTCCGGCCATTATCTCAGAGCATCGTGACAGAAGGAGCCCAAAGTCCAAAAAAGGCTCACTGGAACTACGAAGACGATGGAATGAGGAGCCACCATCCATCTTAATAAGGGACAAGGGGAGACTTCAGGCTCCTATCCTGCTCACATATTTTTCTACCACAAGCCTCAGCCAAACCCTTTTCTGAGACTCAATAAATTATGAGAAGCAGAGGAGATGGATTTCAGCTCTCTCGGATAAGGGCAATCTGCTAGAAAAACAAACACCTCGGTTTGAGTTACGCAGATGGTTAACCAACTTAGGAACCTATTTGCAAAGCCAAAATAAATGATTCAGACCAGAATACAAATGCGCATGCGACCTTTTGCCCTGGTTTAACTAAATTGGTTCAAGAGTTGCATCCAAATTTAACATTATTTCCCATATGGAAGAGACATTTGGGCAACAGATGGGACTGAGGATTGAGGAAACACTCAACAGCACAATGAAATGCTCACAGAACTCTGCTCCGTCTTTTGCCAGCCCTTGTGGGGTAGGATGCTTTGCAGTCTGGGTACCAGTCACATCCCGCTTCACTTGCGGCACCTTCATCCCACCTCTACCATCTTCCTTGGTTTGGCTATTGGGAGACACATACTCATTTCCACCTGTCTAAGATCAGACATTTGGTTTGGTCAATACAGTCTTTAGAAAGAGCTTTCTACTATAATTTAATATAACTTACATATATATACATCTATAAGAATATAAGTTATCTTTCTGTGGACATAAAACAGTTTCACACCCTTTTCCATCAGGGATTTCTGGTAGACATAAGGCTGCTTGGCAGCACTACCTGCCTTTTAGGCAGTAGCAGTTGGGCAATGAGCAGGCAAAAGAGAATGCAGAAAAAAACCAGATGATTAAGGACTCAAATTTCAACTGTTTCCCAAAGAAAGGGAGGCTAGAAGGAGAAGAGACATCCTACAGTAATTACTAAAAGTAATCTCAAGGATACAATACCTTGAAAACTTTGTTTCCTTCCTGTTTCTCTCTTTCAATACTTGTTTTTTCCTCTTTTTCATCCTCTATTAAAGCTCTTCCAGGACTGAAAATTTCAGAAATGAGAGCCATCTCAGAACAGAGACACTCTAGCCGAGTCACAGAGAGACAGATTGCTTTATGATTATGCCCAAATAAGCAGCTCATTTTCCGTCTGAATGAGGTAGATGTCAAAAAGACCACCAGTACTAAAAGTAAGGGCAAATCCCAATCTAAAGGCCACTGGTTACTTGGGGTAATAGCAATCGCTCTCAGAAAAGAGACAAACTAAGATAATAGTTTTCTAGTAGCAGGAATGACAAGTTAGATCCCTTTGCCAGTGGTGGTACCTGGCTCATGTGCTGTGCCTCTCACCATAATATATTACAATTTAGGGAAGAAGATACAGTAACAAGAGGCAGAACTTGATACCTTTTTTCCAACATCACATTTCCCACTGAAGTAACCCCCTTTTATCACATGATTCTTCAATCCCCATCGAAAAAACAGCCTTCAGCCAGTGACAGTAATTATACACTGCAAGGAGTTTGAAATGTGACATTTATAGGGTGAAATTCAGTGTGGACCTTGCCTTTACCACACAGCTTTGGACATGGAATCTGGTGTCCCAGTTTGAGAGTCTCATACTTCTCCCTTCTTATACTGAAAGAGTTCAGGTTTCAGTAGAAAAAGACAATGTATTTTTTTGTGTGCCAGAGGAGAGAAGAAAATCTCCCCTCCAGATATGCTTTAGAATGAAAACAATCTTAGAAACCATGAGTGCTGACACAGAAGAGCGTCATCATCTACATTGTCCTGGTCATGAAATATATGAAATTTCTTTCTATTTACTGAGTGTTACAATATTGTAACCCTAACCTGGGTTAGCTGTGGGGTTAGAAGAAGCTTGAGAGAAAGGAAAGGAAATTACCTGGATTTGGCAAAGAAAAATGTCTTCTGTTTCTAGAATAAAGAAGAGGAAAGCCTTCAGCCCCTGTGCTTTTTTCAGCAGTCAAGCTTTTATACAAGGCCTCGACTGTCATCTAGTATTTAGAGAAATATTTCTTTAGAAAGCCCAGAAGCATTTTACGTTTGGAATAGTCATCAGACAAGGATATTTCCTCTACTTTGCAGGACAGGGGATACACATATTGACAAACTATATAGGGATAATATAACAGTGCAAGGGATCAGGCCAATGAAGCTACTGGTCAGAACGAAAGCAATTACAGGTTGGAGAGTTTACAGAAGAGGAGGAAGGTTTTTTTATTAAATAAAGATTTTCCAACCTACCATAAAATAAGACTACAGCCAAGCCAGAGAACCTCTCTGCAAATCATGCACAGATAAGTGCATTTGGAAACCGGTGCTATTTCCTGGACAATTTGATTGCTTTGCAAGTCAGGACTTGAAAGTGGAGTTTGACGTTTTCCATAGAGTAGTTTGCCCTCTTTTAGCAGAGCCAGAACTGATACCCAGTACATGATCATCTCCTGGCAGGAGGTGACGTGTTCTCTCAGCCCAGCTACCCCCTGTGAGCTCAGCCCTGGGGCCAAGCAGGTCTTCTCTAGGGACAGCTGTAGCAATTCCTGCCCCGTGCAATGCACTATCTTGGCTTCACTGCAGGGTATCTCCACTGCCAAGGTGAACTGCCACCCCCTTTGCAGCCAGCACAAAATGAAAAGAGTCAGGTCATAGTTTGCAGCAGAGATATCCCTGCAGCAGGGCATGAAAACCCGTACAGTCGTGCCCACAACAGTTGCCCTCGCTTACGAGCCAAAGCTCAAAGTGTGCTGCCATGAGAAGGAACCTGGCTCAGTTTTGCTTTTATGCCTTCACAGAGGGTTTACCAGCATCAGCCCACCTTTGACAGGAAATTCCAGAACAATTCAGTGGATTTTTCTTCCAAGAATTCATGATTTTGGTATCGGTGGTTGACCCTTACTTGGTTTACCACCAACGTCCAGATGGTGTTATCACTTCCTTACATGTTTGCAGAGGAAGTCAAGGGAACGGAATCTCTCCCCCAGTGCGTTTGGAAACCTCATTAGTCCTCGTGTTCCCTCTGCAATTTCTTATTTATTTTTTGAGAGTCTTCACAGACAACACACATAAAGATATACTCGGCAGATAAGAAATACAGGTATTAAAAATCTCTAAGATAGGAAAGCATGACATGTATGGTATAGTCAAGCCTAAAAGATCAAAACCATTTGTGAGGAGACTTACCTTGTGTTCTTGAGGCTCTGCCTTAGGTACTAGAAAAGATATTTGTGAACAAGTATTACTTTTTAGTCTGTGTTAAAGTGACTGCACTTTAAGTTGCAAAACCCAACTTCAGCCCACACGTTCAGCGTCCAGGCCCACATTCACCGTGGTACATTCACCGTGTCCTATTGGCCAGGGTCCTTCAATTTGCTATTTGAATTTTGGCTTACATTCAGAGGACTGCGGCATCAAGCTTGGCTGGCCACAGTTTTCATAGCCCCTGGGGCAAACACAAAAGGGCTGTGGTGGGTCCCCCCCAAGGAAGTTGCTTGGCTCCTATTCCAATGGGAGAGAAAACCAATGCAAAAGGCCGAAACTAACCTCCCCCAAAAGGGAAAACTTTGAAAAAAGTAAAAGCTGAGTAACAGCAACTGTGATAGAGAAGATTATACTGGGAAGAAGTAGTGATGGAGATGGAAAAGCTCTGTACCCTGAAAAACACCAGTTCCCAAGAAGGTGCTGAGGTTTGCCTCACTGTCTTATTTTCTTTCTCTTCTACATGGGTAGTCTCTCATGACTTTTCCCCACTGCGATTTTACTGTAAGCACCGTCTCACCACCAAAATGGTGGTTCTTTTTTGTCTGTGCGCCAAAGTCCTCATACTGTGACAGTGTGCAGAGGGACAATACAGACAGTCATCTTTGGTCACCCCTACCAATGTGCAGCTGCTTTTCTCAGCTTGAAGAAACTCTGTTATTTCCTTTTTTAAAGGCTCTATCCCAGACAGCACGTAATTCACCTCGCAAACTTGCCTTGCATTGCCTTGCCTTCAATGACACACAAGGTTGTGGCGTCCCCAGACTGATTCAGGTACATCGGGCTTTCTTCATAATTATGCTGCTCTTCAAGTTGAGCACTGAAAAGATGAGAGAAAAGAGAGAAGAGATTTTTTTCTGGTCCTTTTAGAAGTCGGAAAAAAAAATCATCTTAAGGACAAGGAATTCAAGTGCTTTGATACTGAGCCTTCAAGAAAGCAAAGTGAAATCAGCAACTCCTCAGAGGGAGAGGAGACCCGTGCCAGACGTGGGGCTCGCCGAGCGTTCTCCCAACTCCACACCCCCACTGCTTTTCCTTTGGGAAGACTGGCTGTGCTTATATGGCTCAAAGCACGTCAGGAGACTTTATGTTGGGATTATGGGCTTCTGCCTACAGCGATCCCTCAAGTAGAAGCAGAACAAAACATCCAAGGAAATCAGAGTGCAGCAGTGTTCAAACCTACCACAGCTACTTAAAAATTAATAACAACCCGGTTGCACTGTTTGGCACGCTGTTTCTCACTTAAGGAAACAGGAAGGGGAAAACACAGATATCAGAGGGTACATATAAAGGTCCTGCTGCTGAGCTTATCAAGCGACACGCTGCATGCTGACACGGTGAGTGGCACTTGCCGGCCATGGGGGGAGGCAAGGTGTCACAGCCACAGCACTGCGCAGCCTCAAGTATTGGGCTTCCCAGCCCAGTCCCCATTGCCTCATTCTCCTTTTTCCTTTCCTCCTCCGGAAATTCAGAGCAGATTTCTCTGGAAATGGGTGCAGAGAGAAATCCAAGCCTTCCCAGAGCTCCCAGGCAAAGCCCCGAGGCTTCGCCTCCACGCACGGCGGCAGAGGTTTGGGCAGCTCAGGAGTGTACTGGGAAGCAGCACATGCACAAGATGCAGCTTGCAAGACATGCGGGGGACGGGCTAGGGTGGTGAAAGAGCATCAGGAGGAGTTACGGTGAGAACCTCCGTTTTTTAACAGTAAATCCATAATAAACCTCAGGGAGGGTTTGGTTTCCTTGAATCACCCTGCTGTCACAGCTCAGCGTCAACACAGTAAGGACTAAGTAGTTGTTGCAAACCAGAACAAGAGGAACAAGAAACTCAAGGTGCATTTTAACAGTAGTGAAATCGGAGTAAGGAACAGCAGCTAAAGTCAAGCAGAAGCTTGTGCTTGTGCCGCAGGCTGCCCCAGCCCCCTGCTGTCCCCTGCATCCCCCCAGCACTGGGGGCAGTGCCTGCCGGCTTGCTGGTCCCACAGCATGTTTTGGACACATAGGTCCCGCTGAAGGGGACACCCACATACATATTGCATTAATACCACAAGCAGGTATTTTTTCCCCAGTGCTATCATTTAAGGAAAAGGAGACCAGGAAAAAAACAAACCTACCCTTCGCTTCCCCAGCCCAGCCCGGGGATAAATTAGCATCCCGAGCGCTTGGCTGGACACCAGACAGCCCTTTATATACACCACAGTGCTACACCGGTCCTGAAATCCAGCTGGGTTGATGGATCCCTGTCTAGCGTCAGTGAAGGCAGGGTGTTTATCCCCAAACAAGGAATCAGAGCTCAAGATTATTTGGCACAAACAACCACATCAGCGTCTCTAAGAGACCAGACGTCGTTACAGGTGAGGCTCCCACCTCTGGGCTTCAGGGAGGGGAATTTCTGCCCCCAAAACCCCATGATTTTGCCTTTATGGCGGAGTTCATTTAATTCATTTCCCCAGTTATCGCATGGTTAATATTTAACAAGTGACCTATTGTAAAGACCACACCAAAAGTATGAGAAGAAGATAGCTAATCTTGCTGCGACACGTTACTCGGACAGCTTCCTTGTGGTGCATGACAGCTTTGGAGCTGGTTATTTTTTGACCGGTTCTCTTCTGACAAGTACAGGTTAAAAGTTAAACAAAACAGCAGCCAGCGCTGGCAGGAACACCTCATGATGTGAAAAGCACAACTTGCTGTGTTGTTACCTGCAAGAGTTCTTTGGTTGGGCACAGAAAGTATTTTAAGAATTTGTCTTTTTTTGCTTTGGTTTAGCCACTCTGTTTCCCATTTTCCCAGCTCATTCCTGCATCTAAGACAAAACATGTATATGAATATTTTTTTCTCCACTTTTGCTGGTCTTGTGGCACCGCTACGCAACCACTCATGACAAGTCAGAGACATACCAGAAAAAGTCAGGATCCCCTTGTATACAAACCCAGTCCTGCCTGCAAGAGTTTTGAGCCATTTCAGACACTTGCGGCATCAGAAGCTGAACCGCTTGGCTCATGTCCTCTGGTGAGCGAGTTTGGACCACCACCCAATAAAAAAAATCTCATTTCAGCACCTGGGGAGAGCTGAAGTCCTGGGGATGGGGAGGGAGGGCAGTGGCTGCGCAAACATGCAGGAGGGCGAGCTCCTTCGCTGCTGGCGAAAAAACCCTCAACACCCGCTGGTTACGGCAGGGCTTTGTTTCAGCAACAGTTCTCAAAAGCACCTCTTTTCTGAAAACACCAAGCTGAAGTATATGGAAAACAGGAAGGGAAAAACGCGCAGTGGGCGGGTGCAACCAAAGCACTGGCAGGGTTTTCCCTCCGACCACCTAAACCAGACCTAATGACACACGGCAGGGCTCTCTATGCTCCTTAAAGAGCTCAGAGGAGAAAATAGGGAGGAAGGTTTCTACTGTAGGAGAAAGTCATCCCAGCCAGCTTTGAGCTTCCCACATAGGTTCTCACAATCCCTGGAGCTGCAGCAAATCACTGCCTATGGGAACAGGATGTTCCCTCAAGGCTGCACGGGGATCGCAGAATCATAGAACAGAGTTGGAAGGGACCTTAAAGATCATCTAGTTCCAACTCCCCTGTCATGGCCAAGGACATCTTCCACTAGACCAGGCTGTTCAAACCCTCATCCAACCTGGCCTTGAACACTTCCAGGCATGGAGCATCCACAGCTTCTCTGGGCAACACATTCCAGTGTCTCACCACCCTCACAGTAAAGAATTTCTTCCTAATATCTAATCTAAATCTACACTCTTTCAGTTTAAAACTGTTACCTCTCATCCTATCTCTACACTTTCTGACAGAGTCCCTCCTGGTCTTTCCTGTAGGCCCCCTTTAGGTACTGGAAGGCCACTATAAGTTGTCCCAGGAGCCTTCTCTTCTCCAGGCTGAACAACCCCAGCTCTCTCAGCCTGTCTTCATAGCAGAGGTGCTCCAGCCCTCGGATCATTTTCGTTATCCTCCTCTGGACCCGCTCCAACAGGTCCATGTCTTTCCTGTGCTGAAGGCTCCAGAGCTGGATGCAGTATGGGGTCTCACCAGAGCAGAGTAGAGGGGCAGAATCACCTCCCTCGACCTGCTGGCCACGCTTCTTTTGATGCAGCCCAGGATGTGGTTGGCTTTCTGGGCTGTGAGTGCGCATTGCCGGCTCATGTTGAGCTTCTCATCAACAAACACCCCCAAGTCCTTCTCAGGGCTGCTCTCGATCCATCCTCCACCCAGCCTGTATTTGTGCTTGGGACTGGCCGTGCTTGGGACTGGCCAATCTTGGGATGCTTCAGCATCACAGGATGGGGATGTTCCTGTCACCTACGAGCCACACGTTGCCTCGCCACACGCTCACCTTTCAGGAGTCAAGTAATCCTCTTCATCAGCAGCTGCACACAAACACACAGAGGATTAGTGTTTGAAGGCAAGACCACCCTCCTACAGAACATGGGCTGCAGCGACGGGGAGGTGTGACAGGGACAGTCCTTACTCGAGGCCACACACCACACACAAAGGCAGGCGTGAAATAAGATTGACAGCAGAAACTGGGGATGTGGCTATGTTAATATGTCGTTATTTCATGTTCCCAGGCAACAATCTCAGGCTTTCTAGAGATCAAAAATTGAGGAATATTGAGAGAGCATGGAAACAATGACATATAAATATAACTAGTTTCCTCCATCAAATGAGTATATTTAGAAAAGGCAAGTAGATTAGAAAAGAGTGTCAGTGAAAGCCTCTCTCTTTCCCTCTTATTCTTATCAAGGCCAGGGCAGACCAATGAGCACCGGCACAGTAAATCCAAAGAGAGTTTAGCTGAGCCCTTCCTAGAAAAGCGGCTCCCTTTGAATTCAGCAAAAGTTGTGCCTAAAGATCTGGCTATAATTAAGCCTGTATTTATATAGAAACACTATTTAGCAGCTTAATAAGCGGCCCAGAATATTCTATTATGCAACATCAATTGGGTTTTATTATGGGAAACTGAACTTTTGCATTTCTTGATGCTGGAACATTTAACGACGTTGCCCTCTGTTGTATTTAAAACAGAAGGGGGGGATTAGCAGACCAGTTTCTAGCGATTTTATTGCGCCTTCCCACAGTCGTGTGCTGCAGAGTCAAGGCATTTCCCATTGAAGAGGAGTGATAAAGATTAGCTCGCCGCGGACGCAGCTGCTGCTGCTTTACAGCCAGCTGTAAACTGCTCACAACACGCTGCAGTTGGGAGGAAAGCGGGTTTCTGCACGGGGGATGACGTCCAGCCTGGAAAACCAGATCCCTTTTCCAGATTAAGAGCAAAAATCAGTCTCACTGAAACCGTTGGGCTCTTTTTAATATTTGAGGAAGATGTTAGAAACAAGTAACCACGTCTTATTTCCGTGTGCTTGGCTTTATAGATGTCAATAAACTGCAAATTATTCTTCATTTTCTGCATAACAGGTTTGGGGACAAAGACTAGAAATCTCTTACTTGTTTCATTTCCTCTGTGGACTGAAGGCATGCTGGTTCGGAAAGCGCTGAGATCAAAGTTTGGGGGTCTTGCTGGCTTCCCAGGGGCTGGACCCAGGGATTCGGCTGAAGGGAGAGGTTTAATTCTTGGCCACTTGCTCCCGGGGCTGTCAGACCATTTTCCTGCTCTGGGCTGGCAGAAAGGAGGCTCCGATTCTGCTCCGGAGAAGCACAAGGACAGGCAGCGATTAGCCCTCATTTAAGCAAAAAAATCCATGTAGGATCATTTGTTGTTATACAGACTTTTCTAACCACCTCTGCTTCCTCCCAGTTTCAGCGTCCCTGTTACACAGCGGGGCTCTTACCATGTTAGAATGGAAAAGTAAATGGAAATGTCCATTTTTTACAGATTTTTACAAAGTTAACCATGTTGGGGCCTCAGCTCTCGACAGCTCCCTTCCTCTGGATTATAAAATACTAGCCTAATTTTCTGTACCGATAACAGTTTAATCTGCCAGGATTTAGTGGCGTAGCTGTTTTCCATACACAGTCCAAGCGAGGTAGCTTTCCAGGGTAAACAAAGACTTAATCTTTTCAGTGCCCCGTCACTCGGCGTGACGTCAGCAAGGAGAACTTTGCGGCATTCTTGTTTCCTAGCACCGGTTTCTGTAAGAAATATTGCAAGGAGAATACGCTCTCCGAGCTCAAATGTGACCTTTTGCAAAGCTGGGAGGGTGCAGAGGGGGAGTTCGGGTTTAAGCCATTTTAATTTGAATGAAACTGTCTTCGCAGAAAAGCCAAGCCTTTATATGTCGGTGAGAAAACCGAATAGCAGGTTACAGTCATGTTTACCTTGTAATTGCGAAAGGCCAAAGCAGACCAAAACTGAAGATACTCCCCTGTCCTCACTCTCCATCCTACTCTAAAAATGTGGACAATTTCTTAAAGTGAGTTTTAAAGAATTTGGTAGAGATGGGGAGCTCGCCCTTTACCCAAGCTCTGCAGTGGTTTGAGGGCCGTTTTTTATCTCCAGGACCCCCAGGGAAGGAAGGGAGCACTCCAACGGGCCAGTTTGGCCTCTTCTTTAAGGGTCCCAACTCATAACAGATTTTCTCTTCATCGGCTGTGTCTTGCACTTTCCAAGCACCTATACACAGATATGTTCATATGGTCATTGTTAAGAGTACAGCTTACTGTACCTTTCTGGCGCTGAGGTTTCCGTCTTGGTGCATGATAATCCGGCTGGCAGAACGCAGTTGTCACCGTGCTCTCAGCAGCAGCAGCTCCATCAGAGCCCCTGTGTCCTCTGGGAGGCTGGGGAAGAGCCGGCCCACACAGAGCATCCTTCTTCTGGGCAGGCAAGTCCAGCATGGGCTTGCTTCCAGAGAGTTGCAACCTGCTGCCACCTGATGCAGCCGGAGCACGTGTCGCCCTCTGCTCCGGGCAAGGGTGCACATATAAGTTTGCTGCCCGTTGGGTTGGGAGCATTACGTTCGCTTTCTCACCGCAGGATAAAGTCTTTTCCCAGATCTGTAGGGCATGGTGGAAAGAATTTGGGAGCGAAGGGTTCTCTTGAGCTCTTTGGGCTGATCCTTGCCGATCAATGCAATGGGTTGGCAGAGGTTTCTCTGGACCATTCTCGGGAGAACTCAGCCCTTTCTCCGAGACATTGCCTTTGTGCTCTTCGTTGTGCCCCGTTGGCTCCATGTAACCCAGCTTGGCTCGAGGCCATTCCAAGGGGTTGTTTTGGGTGAGCGCAGAGGGCCGGGAGGTAGGACGGGCAGGTTCATCCTTGGGTTTTAGTTTTATCACTTCTCTCTTACTCAGAGGCAGAGGGCTGGACATGGTGTTACCTCCAGAGGCAGGCTTGGGTGCGATCTTAGTGGGAGGCTTCTTGTGTGGCTGCACCAGCTTGTTGGCCAAGTTGGAGTCATTTTGAAATTTTGCTCGTAGGGCTCTGAAATTAGTCACACCTTCCTGGGAGGGGGAAGAGAGGGGAGCACAAAACATCTGCTTTCAGAGGTGGCAACAGGCAATTTATATGATCATGATCATTTCAGAGAGAAAGAGGCCCCAGACTCCACCCTGGTCACCAAGGATATGCAGAGCCTGGTGAAAATTTTAAAGCAGGAGAGGAGAATTAGCTCCTTCAAAGGGTCACAAATCGCTGCTGATAAAGGCAATACAGCAGAAACAGGGGGAAAACATAGGAGCAGAAAACACAGAGCATGGAAACGCAACCAAGCAGCGCCAGCAGGAACAGCGGAGACGGCTCCTGCTCCCCAAAGTAACCCAGTGCTGGAGAATCTCCCTCGGGAGGTCCTAGCAAACACTAAAATGAACATTAGAGCTTCCCGGCAGAGGTGTTGTGATACCGTTTATGCACCTGCTGGGCAGGAAAGCTGCACTTTATTTTCAGTACACAAGCACCAGTCAGGGGAGAGTCCGATGCTGCTCCAGAGATCCCCAGTCCATCCTGTGCCCCCTCTAGAAAACTCCACCATAGGAAGAGAAGCACCAAACATCCTTTTTGGTGGGCTCCAAATGACCCCTGGGACTAAACCTTCTTCTTCCACCGTGTTGGTTCAGCTCAGGGTCCCCATGGCTCTTTGGGTGCTTCTCCCCTTGCTGTTGGTCCCACCCCATGAAGCAGAGGACATAAAAATCAAACATGCAGGACACAAGGACAGCAAGAGCATCTTCCAGTCCAGGTGATGATTGCAGGCTAAGATACTCAATTCCTCTCCCATACAGTTACCAGATCCCAGGTTATATATGATTTTGAACAAAGAGAGCTAATCAGTGACAGCACAGTTTAAAAGGACACTTGAAGAACATTTTGTTTCAGGTCTTTGTCCCCAGGCGTCTCTCCATCCCATGCTGGAGAAAGGGGACCACGGTTTTTGCCTGCAGTGTTGTGGCTTAAATTCAGCCCTGAACTAGGGAGAAAATATGAAGAAAAATTTATGAGCTACTTAAGTCCTTGAACTGCTCTATAAGTTTTTATATGCCATGATTACATTAGGTGCACTACTCTGGCAGCTTAGTTCAGTGCGGAGAACTGTAAGGCTTCACGAGAACCTGTCTAATGAGGAAATTGGAAAAAATTATCTAGGACAGAACTTCGTTATTCTGAAAAAAGCCCCAGCCTTAAGTGTTAAGGCAGAACAGATGAATAGCATACTGAGGTTTTATTGCATTTAATTGCACGATTTATTAAACACTGACAATTTCTCTTGAATAACCCCTTTCACTGACTTTATTACTTTCACAGGGTAGCGCATGATGTAAAGAACGAACCCTTGGGGGAGAGGTTTGAATTGCTCCAATTATATTTCATATTAGTGGTCAGCAGCATGATGCCGTGTAAGCTGCCCAGACAGCCTAATCTAGCGGCGAGCCGATGGGAATGGGAGTTTTCAGAGGCATACGGAGGATGAATCAGATTTTGGAAAAAAAAAATAATCCCACAGGTACCCGATCCCTCCAGCGATGCCAGACAGGAAATAAAGCAGCGAGGTGCCCTAATGCAATTGCTCCGAGTTTTCTCACGTGCGGCAGCGACAGTTGAAGAGTTCAGTGCTGTTTACCTCTCCTTACTGATTTTCTTTACTGTAGCCCATAGTCCCTCATCAGCGCCCTCGGAGACAAAGAAAATACGAAAGAAAAAGTACCTGCGTGTCTCAATGTGCCACAGGAGAGGCGGACCCTTGCGAAACGGGGTTTTTGGTCAGGCCACTCCCTGATACCGCCTGTGACAGAAACGGCTGTGACAGTCACTAGCTTGGCACTACCTTTAATTAAAGAGAGATGAGCACAGGCCTCCCTTTTTGCCCCTCAAGTGGTTATTCCTCTTGCCTTGAAATGGCAGCTTCAAATAATTCGCTTAATTAACCGGAAGGTTATCCGCACTTAATGCCCTTCACTGGGATATGGTTTCCCCCAGTTCGCAGCCCACTGGGATATTGGCATCGATGCCACGAGCAGACCCAGCACAGAAGGGACAGGTACGGCCCCCGGCCAAGCATGCCGAACCGCCCCGCAGGATGGGGTTAAATTGCACCCCACAGCCACCTCCTGCACACCCACACCTGGCCAGACCCGACACTATTTTTCCCCCAAAAACCTCCTGCAACCACCACTTCTGTGCAAAGGGCTGAGCTTAGCGTCACCCTCCGAGGTGCAATGAGTTCTCCCGACCTCTGCAGGGATGATTTTCCACCAGAGCTGGGACCATTTCAAACCACAGACCTCTCCGAATGACTCTCCGGCTCAAGGTGCCCACCTTAAGCTAGGTCAGGGAGGTGCTCAGCCTAAACAGGGTGCCGAATGGGTCGCAGGCATGTGGGACACACGTGAAGTCCCAGTGCCCCACCAGCCCAGGGAGGCTTCAGCGCAGCAGGGAAGAGGCGCTCCCCTGTAAATTAGACCCACTGACAAGTGGGGAGAACACACTAATAAATCTAAAGGACTGCCAAAAGCTCACAATGTGCATTACAGCTACATCTGGCCAAATAATTCACTGTGAATAATAATACATTTGGCAAAAGCCCAGGCAAGATGAGAGAGGGAGAGAATAAAAAGGAAACAAACTTCCACTGGCCGGAAAGCTGTGAGCATTACAGAGTCAGGGGACAGCTAAACTTTCCATATTTTGTCCCTATAAATAAAATTTTCTTCTAACGTTAATATCATTCTAGGAAGCAGAATAAAGCTCAGCTTAAGCCTATGATAAGGATACCTTTTAGAAAGAGCAGCAGCTGGAGATTTGTGCTGATACCAAAGACTAACCAAAAGGAATCTGAGTTCTCGTTAGTTTTCTGCATTTACTTTTCGAAGATGAATCGACACCAGGAGAGAAAACCCCACTCGAGATGTGACACGCAGGCCAGCCAAGACGAAGCACTGCATGTTCCCCTCCTGAAATTTTCCTGCTTTCGTCCATTCTTTATCTCGCTTTCCAAGGGTGCTCCTGTGGGTAAATGTTTAATCAGCGCTGCCCTCTGCCCCGCAGCGGGGCGGCTGGCCCAGGCACCCCGGGCACGCTGACGAGAGCACGCCGCAGATACCATCTACTCATTAACCCGCCGGCTTCTCCCGGGGAAAAAAAAAAAAAAAAAAAAATTCGACATCTACTTTTCGTTAAACTAAGAGGCAGCTACTGCAGCTCATCTCAGAGCGAGGAGGGGAAGAAACCAGGCACCGGGAGCCCCTCAACCCCTGATTTGGGGCAGAAAAGCTGTCCCTTCGTGGTCCCCACGCGGAGCAAATGCGGCATCGAGAGCGTGCACCTAACCCCGAGGTTAAACAGCTCCCGGCACTTCGGGGCGATAACAGCCCCAAAGCTACGAATCAGCAGCAGAAAATCAAGCAGCAAAGATTTCACCCGGGGCCGGGGGACAGAGGAGACAGAGCTGTGGTGAGGGTGGAAAGGAACAGCGCGCCAGCGGTTACCACGTCCATCCCTTCGCTTGCTCGGCGCCGGCTCCAGCGGTTCAGCCTGCCGGCATGTTTCCCTGCCTCCCGTCCCGTCGCTTGTCCCCGCTGCCTCCGCAGCACC
>VFFE01009212.1:3705199-3907480 GCA_008921705.1 Burhinus oedicnemus | reverse complement strand
AAAAAAAAAAAGCCAAAGGTTTCTTTAAAACATGCATATTGTGAGTGCTAGCCCCGGTGAGACCCTGCTTGCCTCACCTCCCTTCAACAGCAGCCCCAGGGCTGTCATAAATTGCACTGGGCTATAATAACTGCACGGGGAGCGCGGTGTAGCTGTGGTGTTGTATAGATCAAACACCGCAGAACCGGGAGCCGACTTTTTTCTCTGGCTCCGGACCTTTCTGGGGAATGCCTGATGATAAAGAGCTGGCGCTGCTCTAAGTCACCTTTTAATGGGCCACATGGCACCATTTCCTTAGAGAAACTAGACAGATATCACGAAATCATGGAATTTTCAGAGTTGGAAGGGACCTCTAGAGATCATCTAGTCCAACTGCCCTGCTGACGCAGGAATGCCTAGAGCACATTACTCAGGACTGCATCCAGGCGGGTCTTGAAAATCTCCAGAGAAGGGGATGCCACAGCCTCCCCGGGCAGCCTGTTCCGGTGCTCTGGCACCCTCACCGGAAAGAAGTTTTTTCTTAGGTGTGAATGGAACTTCCGATGTTCCAACTTGTGCCCATTGCCCTTCGTCCTGTCACTGGGAACCACTGAAAAGAGCCTGGTTCCATCCTCCTTTGACCCACCCTTTAGATACTTATCAGCAAGAATAAGGTCTCCCCTCAGCCTTCTCTTCTCCAGGCTAAAGAGTCCCAGCTCTCTCAGCCTTTCCTCATAAGGGAGATGCTCCAATCCCCCAATCGTCTTTGTTGCCCTATGCTGGACTCTCTCCAGAAGTTCCCAGTCCTGCTTGAGCTGGGGAGCCCAGAACTGGACACAGTATTCCAGTCGTGGCCTCACCAGTGCCAAGCAGAGGGGGAGAATGACCTCCCTGGACCTACTGGCCACACTCTTCCCTGTGCAGCCCAGGATCCCATTGGCCTTCCTGGCGACAAGGGCACATTGCTGGCTCGTGGATAATTTACTATCTACCAGGACCCCCAGATGCTTCTCCTCAGAACTGTGACAAAACAGGACTTTACACCCTCCTCAAAATGCTGGAGGGAACGTGGGTAGCTCTTCCCCTCTTCCCCTCTTCCCCTCCTGCCCCGCTTCTCCCTGCAGTGCTGGTGCCTCCCTTCCATCCCCACCAAGCTGCAAATCGCCATGGAATCGCAGAATCATAGAATCGCCTAGATTGGAAGGGACCTTTAAGTTCAAGTCCAACCATTAACCTACCACTGCCAAAACCACTATGGATGGGGACATCCCACCAAAACACAGTGACCACTTTGTCCACAGGCAGCAGCTTGGGGCAGGAGCTTGGGTTTGGTCTGGGTTTGAGGACTAGAGGCACCGACCCAGAACAGGAGTTCCCAGGCACAGCTCTGATTCAAATAAACGCAAACACCACTACTGAGAGCAACAGCACCGAACACCTCCTAAACATGCACAACCTCCGCAGAGCAAACAGTTCCGCCTGCTTAAAAATTTAAAATGTTATGATTTGGATGGGGTTTTTGCAGCGATGCAATTCATGTCCTATATAGACACATTAGTCCAAGGGTTGCAAGTACAGCATTCAGCAAACTTCTTTCCCCTGCGTTATTCTTTGCAGCTACTTTGTGACTCGTGGGATTTGGCATATGTTACAGATATATTATACAGATTTGGAATTTTTTTTCTGGATTTCACAGAGGTGTTGCTTTAGACCAGAAACAACAGCAGATCTTGGGAATACGATTGATTTCTAATCTTTCAGACTTTTCGAAAGGGCAGCAGTGTGACTGCTGAAGACCAGGAAAATCTTGGGGCAATCCAGTCTTCTTTGGGAGACAACTAGACAGTTATTTTCCCTTGTCACAGCTACTGGCCCCACACGTGGGACAGCACTGCAGGGGGAAGGAGATGGAGTGCAGAGCGAGGGAAACGGCTGCTCCTGGGTGCAACGCAGTACAGTTCATACACCTGACAAAACAGCTCAGAACCCAGAAAAATGGGTAGAATTGGATAGCCGGGCACAACCTTGTGCTAGGGGGGATTTCAGCTCAGTTTTTATGCCTTATTCTGTCCCCGGGAGGACCAGAGAAGCCACCCCAGCCCCGTTCCCCGCACATCTCACCCTTTTTCTGCCAGGAGGTCATATCGTGGTTTTCCAGCAGAGGGAGAGATAGGATCACTTGTTCCACCACCGAGCCGCTTGTGCTGTCTTACAGTACAGACATTAACAAGGAATTTAAGAAATGCAGGATTATTGATCCCCGTATTCAAAAAGCTAACACTTTCTTTTACTGACCAGGACAAAGCTGGTTTAGGAGGAGCCAATGTAGGTATTCATGCGGCCCCTTCAGAAGTTTTAGGATCAGCCCCATTGAAGCACTGTAGCAGTCAAGAAAATTAATATACAAGCCTTGCAATGTTTCAGGTTTTTTATCTGTCCAAGCTACAAGGTTGTCTCTGCAGTGCGGCCCTGATCCCACAAACACTTAAGCACATACCTCTTTTTTATCAATTAAGCCCATATAATTGCTCCTGTGTTTAAAGCTAAGTGTTTACTCTGGTAGAAGACACGTTAGCAGACCAGTTCACTGTTTGTTGACACCAAATGAGCACTGGCACGTCCAGTGGTCATCTTCTGGTTATTAGGTGGACCTTTTCCATACCTCTTTGCAGCTACTGATTCGGTAACTGGGACACGTGCCCGATGCACATGAACGACAGCGAGCTTTGTTGGTCCTTACAGTGCACCGTCTCACCGTGAGTACTCAGTGGCCGAAGAATTTAAACTGGGGATGGAGAACAGCTGAACCTCAGTAAACGAGATGCACAACTGGTGCAGAGGAGAAAAGCGTGTTGGTGTTCGCAGCGACTGGTCAGCCCTGTTATCAGGACACAACCGCTACCTGCGGTGTGGGACCATCACTGTGACAGTGCCCACTCCTGCCAGCACCCGCAGACGGTGTCTGCTGTCACCCCACTGACACAGAGGATGATGACTGGGGTCAGGTACAGCCTGCAGCATCCTTTCCTTGCCATGCAGTAAAGCAGCACACACGGGCATGAGGCCTTCAAGACTGCAGAAACATCATCTAGCGCAGAGCATCTGCTCAGCAGCGCAAGCTGTAGCAAACTCATTATGTCTGTCTTGTCCTTTTTCATACTTTTACTCATGTCTTCTGTTTGCTATACAATATATAGCCATCTTCCAAATCTAACCGCTTCTCTTGAAGGTGCTGGGATTTTGTCACCGAAGGAGTGATGCACTTCACTTGTAGAGAGAAGCAGCAGTACATTTATTGATATAAAACAGGGATTTAACAAAGTTTGATGGTAGATGCGGCAGTGTTTTAACAAGGTTCGAGGTGGCAAGGCACACTTGGTTATTTTCTGCATAGAGGGCAGGGTCAGACAGAGCTGTCAGGAGACCCCCCCAGTGAGTCAGGGTTTCAGAAAGGACCTCCTTGCTTTCTAAACTCCTTCTCAGAGAGGAGTCTGGGTGCGGCTGGATGCAGTCCTAGTCCTAGACTTGGTCAACAGTTTATGTCTAAAGGATTATGTATGCACAATCAATCCTTTATATCACTTAGCTAAGACTTCAAAGTTCAGCATGCTGTTACTCACCGAGGATCTGTTGCAGCAAGGAATCTCTCAACCTTGAGGAGTAACCTTGAGTGGCATCCCTACTCAAGGGGAGATCCTAGCGTGCAGCCCACTGCCATTCAGGAGAGCTCAAAGGGTTCTTGGGCTGTTCATTATTTTATGGGAGTAAGATGATTGACTTATAGCCATATTTGCATATTGACCACAGAACCAGCATTGCTCAAGTTAGCCTTTGGCTATTGTGTTGTTACCTGTCTCCTCAAAACCATGTTGAGACCCGGATACCACCGTCATGACTACATGCACCCATTCTGACCACCACGGGTGGTTATCACTTGGGCAGCATTATAGGAGATAAAGATCAGGTTGGCGCCTGGAGAGGCGGGGAGGACACCATCACAGATTTTGAAGTTCAGAGATGAAGACCTTGGTAACTGGCTTTGCTTCCTTGGCAAAACAGAAGTTATTTACCAAGCTGCTGTGCAGAAAAAGCTCTCCAGCGCCTGCAGAGAGGATGAGCTGAGAGAGCCCATGTGTGCTGCGAAAGCACGTGTGAAACGGCGAACTTTCCGAGGGCAGAGCTCCAATTGCTAGGCACAATTTCTTCTTGCCATATCTAACGTCTCTATAACATCTGTACATTGCAACGATTTCTATAGCTGGTTTTTTTTTTAAAAAAAAACCACCTTACCCCTGAATGAAAGGCTGTCTGCTCTGCACTTTTCCCTAGGGAAGCAGGAGAGAACAAACAACACGTGGCAGGTGTCAGTCGCATCGACAGCAAGAAGCTCAGGTACAAGTTTAGGGGTATGGTGTATCAAACAGAATAAAAAAGAAGAGGACTCTTGTCATTAGATGTTCACGGTCTTCAAGTCAGGAGCCAAAATTCAGATTTACAGTATTGCATGAATAATGTACTACAAAAAAAATTATAAATAGGATATTGGCATAAAAAAGGATGATTCTTTTAAGTAACTGTATCCCCCGCCGTGAAAACCATATGAATATACTAAAAATAGAAGTCTACATATAAAGTACAAATGCAAATTGCTGGGTGACAACAACAACATTATGTTACCTCTTGTAATAGAACTTCACCTTGGAGCTAGGCTCATGTAGACAGCCACGTTACCGAATGCGCTGTTTGGGTGCTATTTAAAAGATCAATGCACGCTGCAGGCAGAAATTAATTCCCGCTGCTGGGGCAGAGAGACTGGAGGATTGAAGTGGAGACTTTTTGAAGTGGAAAAAAATCCTGCGTTGCTAGCAGCAAGGAAAAGTGGGTGACCAAGTTTGTTTACACTGAGTTAATCTGCTCCTGATTTTAGATACGTAAGAGTTGTAAATGAGGAGTTATGTGTCTTCTAATTAGAGGCTGACAGTGAAGAGTTCTTCAGTGTCGAGGAAAAGAGCTTTGTGATGGGAATAGTCCCAAAGTGACGATGCAAATTCAGACTTGGCTGCAGCGAGCTTGCTGCTCATCCCAGCCCATATTTCCACGCTCCTGAAGAGCCCCGAGACCTCAGTTCACGGCTCATCCTCCTGAAGGTGACTGCACCGCTATCGACAGCGCGGCTACCATCGCAAGCCAGAGGTTCAGAGCGTTAATTCAGGTTTAGAGGCAAGGCTCCAACACACATTTTAGACAAGTTCAATTCATAACGTTATAAATGGAACCATAACTTTTATATATATCACTTTTGGAACACAACACCTTTGAGAAAGGTTCTTTAATTTCACCTCTAACGTGGTGTGCCTTGCTTGCCGCTTAAATCTCTCTCGCACGCCTCCACCCAAACGACCTCACCTATCAGTGCGAAATTGTTGTTGTGCCTGATTGCACAAACCAGCCCAGCCTTTTACCTGGGAGACGTGCCACAAATAACTTTCATTTTATATATGGAGTGTTTCTGATGCTGCTATCAGAAAAGAAAAGATATAATGCTTCGACAGTCTTGCTTAGATGCTTGAGGAGGCACTTGACTGCACAAAGCGGCCATTTATATCAAAGGATGGCAGAAGTTTGGAAGATTTGGAAGAAGACAGATTTGGCAGATAGCCAGGGAGGCTCCCACCATGGGGACAGTGGGGTCCATCCCCACCAGACCTCTATAAGCACTGCTAAAACCTTTTTATGCCGTTCTGTCTTCACAACAACATGCAGAGAGGCTGTAATGTGTAACAGGGTGGTAACGGTGGGGATCACCTCAGGCCAGTTTTAATCCCCTGCTTTTCTCCCAGGCAAAAGCTATTTAGGTTTAATAGTATTTTAAAAAAATATTAAAACCCTTATTTGAGTTCTTCTTGTGTAGGCGAAGAAGGAAGAAGGACTTTCTGAACTCATCTAAAGTGCATTAGTAGGTAAGAGACTGCATTAACGTACTCTCGAAGGTCACAAAAAGGCAGTTTTCATTTCACTACAGAGTCTACTCATGTGTTACATTACTTCGTGTTTAGCAAAGACAAGCCCCAGGGTCATTCTGAACTTTAATTACACTAAAATAACACAGGAAGAGGTCCTTTTATTTTGATAACTTACAATACCCACTATTGAAATGAGCTTTGCAATTAATTTGGGAAATATACAAAGTGACACTTCTATTCCAGTCTTTTGTGGACAGAGGACAATTCACTGTCTGCTTAATAGCTGTAATAGCCCAAGACCAGATTTTTCCTACAATAATTACACTTTCTCTTGAATTTATTGAGGTTCAAGCTTCCAGTTGTCTGCTGGGAACACTTCATTTATGCATGAACCATCTCAGCCCACTTGTGCAGAAGAAAAAGCAGGGAGATACAGACCCTTGGTCCAACACAAAAGTCTCCATAGATCTCTTTCTTACTTTTTTTTTTAACTAATATCTAATGATGTTTTAGATTCCTTGCACATTTTTGTGCCTGCCCAGGAGCCCTTGGGAGAACTTTGCAGGCAATGTGCAAGCCCGAGGAAACAGGCAGGGGGCAACTTGGGCTGTAGCATGACCAAGTGTCTTTCCAATGGCCATTTTTTCTTTCTTCCAATGCATGAAAAGTAAATATTTTCATCTTGTGACTATTATCTTAATAATAAATAACCCATGATGTTCTTGCTCTGGATGGTATTGCTTTCTTATACTTGTGCCCATCCACTACTTCTGTGTTAAGATCCCAACCAGTAAAAACCATTTGAGCCACCATGGACAGATGAGTTTGCACAGCTTATGGGATAGGACACAATTTCAGACTTAGGGGATATCTTTCTCACCCCAAATTACTTTAGGAAACAAAGATTTAGATTCTCATGTTGCAGTGACTGCGTAGGACCATCAAAAGCCAGGTGATAACTCACATCAGCTTTGGAGATGGGACACTATCTCATGAGCATGGCAATGGGAAGAAGCTGAACTGACATTTCCTTGACGTATCTGGAAAGCACATGTTCCTCATAACAGAATTTTGTAATAATCTTCAATTTGCTGTACTGGGAAGCTTTTCCCTGGTGAGCGACCAGACGCACCAAAATTGCAGTTAAGTCACTATGGGAAATAAAACGAGTTTCCTCCTCCTTCAAATTAAAAGGAGGGTGCAGGCTGGACAAGAAACATGCCGCTACAATAGGACTTGATTGACTTTAATGTGGAAACAGTTGCACAGTTTAATGTATTCCCTTGCCAGAAAACTGGGAATTTGTTTCCAAAAGGGCAAAGGCCTCCGGGATGTGTCCTGATTCTTTGTGATTTGATCTGTGCCGTCGTCAATGATTTACCGCAGCATTTTGGAGTCTGGTGGGCTTTGTGCTTCTTCTAGCAGTGCTTGCCCCATGGCGTCCTAAAGCCTATAGCAAACATTTACATATGGAAAAACAATGCGGTGGAGCCTGTGTCAGCTTTCTCCTCTGATTCTCTCTATATTCTCGCTGGCTTTAATGGCACGTCAGGCCACGGCTACGGCACACAAGGAGCTCGAGGCATTGCCTTCCCAGAGGTAAGTCTGTTTCGCCCCCCTACCCCCCCCCAGCTTTACATATAGAAATTATGGGCGAGTCAGTCAGCCCATCAATTTTGCCCTGACTTGTGGCATGTGTGCACTGTGCTCTCTGTAAACAGCTACCAGAAAAAAAATATATTGGCAGTTGTCCAAAGCCCAAGCTAGGCATCGTAATTCCTTCTTATATGAACTGTTTGCATAATGGGTTTTCTTTTAGAGATTACTATTAAGCCTTCTTAAACTTCCTTACTGAAATTACCGTACTGGTTTTGGGCACTTGGAATGAATTCCCTATACAGCATGATTTACGAGTGAATATTTTTCGTATTCTTTTTCGTTATAATTAATTTGCATTTGACAATGTGAAGTTCACAAGTGCATGTCTATAACCCAATTTTCAATCCAAGCCAGATCCTCATACCTCTGTTTTTTATCCCTTAATAATATCATTAACCTATACGAGTGTCATTTAGGCTTTGAAGGAAGGGAATAAACAAGTTACCTTTTTCTAAAGCTATAGGGTTGAGATAGGAAAATGATTGGGTTTTTTTCTACAGCTATTAATTTCAGGCTTGTTCTAAAGGCAAATATGATTTAAAAGAATCAAAAAAAGGTATCAGCGGTAACTGGAATGTGGAGACAAGGGGAAAGCAAAAACAAAAAAAATGCAGTGATACACTTAATTATGAAGGCTTATTCCGATAATCCCTTTTGAAAATGAACAAAGACAAGATTTTTGATGTTTGATGAACTTACCAAACAAAGCAGAATAATGAAGAGGTAAATGTAAGATCCAATCGAAGGTGAGCCAATTAAGTACTTTGTGAAGTGCTGAAGGATACAGCCCACAAATCCTCCTGTCAGAGCGAGAAGGCATCAATACATGCGTGTCCTCCAGCTCTGTGTTTGTCTGCAGGCTCCTGTTGTTTTCCTAGAAAGAGATGGTGGGGTTTTATCTCCATGCACTGATCTGCATCCACGGGCTCCCTTGCTGAGCTCTCGTGGCTTTCATTGAGTAAATCCCTGTTCTGCAGCCTCTGATGAATCCCCAATGTGCTCCGTACCTCTGCTAATTATCAATATTTCTCTTTGGAGTGCAGTCTCGTAAGTAAAACAGACTGCTCATTAGTTAATCACCAAAATAATAATAATGTTTTGGCTCAGCATAAATCCTCAAAATGCTTTGAAGGCTGTGGCAAACACAGAGTTGTACTGACACGTCACAGATTGCTCCTCAACACAAAGAAACACATTATACAAATAAAGATTGTAGGAGAAGGGACAGAAATAGAGTTCGTAACGCCTGGGCTGGGAGACACCATTGTACAGTGATATTCGGTGTATGTGGAGAGAGCCTGATCCAAGGGCCATGTGATACAGTACTCTTGCCATTTTCTGCTTCTATACTCTTCCTTTAGTCATTTTCCTCTCCTCAGAACTTACGTATTTCTTGTTAGAAATAGTCAACCAACAAATTCTCACGGTCAACATGGCTTTGTACTTTGCCTTCTCAGCACTGCTGGGGCAGCCATTCCCATCAGTCTGCAAAGCCCATGGGAATCAGACCCAACACTGACCATGAGCTCACTATGGTGTAAAAAAAGTGAACTCAGTAGATTTCAGAACAGGCCCAAGGTGATAAACATCCGTACCCCTGGAGTTTGTGATGTACTTCTGAGATGAAAACCAAAAAAAAGAAGCCTTTTTTTAAAACCTGTCTTTTCTTGACATTCCTTCTGTTTACTCGGTGTGTTTCGTCTTATATTTGTGATGTACATATATTTTACTGCAATCTACCTATTGGAAAGGGCTAGGAGCTCTTGAGAAAGCAGGAAACCCAAGACAAAATCCTCAGGTCCTGCACCTGCTGCCCCTGACCAATTCTGACGGTGACTACTTGGATGGGGCATCTCAGGTGGTACAGCCCCTCCCTGCTAAGGGATGCTTCCTATTTCCTACAAAATAGGTTCCTGGTGGAAAACCACACACACATAGATCATTTTCACCCTGCTAGGCTCCAGCCCTCCTTAAAACACAACTTCAAAGACCTTAGACAGCTACCTCTTCCCCTCCTTAGAAGAAGCGGCAGAGATGTTAATCCTCCGGCTCCTGTCGACTGTCAGCTGAGCCAGTGGTCAGAATGGACTGATTGCTTTCCTTGCCAAGAGAAAAAAGTAAGCCTCTACCATAATGTATTCATTTATCTTCAGATGTGTCTGTGATGAGGATGTACACACATTAATTATATATATTATACATATTCATCATTCTGATGCATCCAGTAAACTCCTCCAAATATGATGGAGATGCTCCTCTACTAGAGAGGTTCTTACTTACCCTGGCGTAAACTGGGGAATAAATTTGTTTAAGGCAACAGAACAGCAAAATGCAAAATCAAGGCAAATGGGGGAAGAATCAGGCCAGAATATTTGCCCAAGACCTTTTTCCTCTTCTAGCTCAGATTTAATTAAGTATCCCCTGATTCTTAATGCAAATATTCCAATGAAAAGAAATTAAAAGCAGCCTTCAATCATCAGCTTTTGTTCTCAATCTTTTATATCATTTCACATATGTCTTCATAATTCAAGAATTTATTTTCAAATACCTGACATAATTTTGCTTTCTACTGAGTTTATATCCCTCCATTTTTTGCTCCTGTGCTTATAATCAGCAGATGATTTGGCTCTTCTCTCTTTCCTTTTTTTTTTTCCCTCTAGTTTAAAGAGCAGCAATTCTCATTAATAATCCATCAGAAATGTTGCAGGATCAGTGTTGTAATTAGTGTCTGTGTCCATCTGAGCCTGTTACGTTCTGGGATAAAGCATATGTAACTGGAAAAATGCCATATTATTTCCAAGGTATAAAAGAGGGAAGAGATTTTTAAAAACAGTCATTCCAAACCCCCCCCCCCAAATTCACTTTTATGAACTTAAGCCAGTCTCCTGAGCTCCCACCTCTCTGCTGACTCTCCTTCTCCTTTTATCATGTGCAAAGTCTGTGGACTACGCAGAAAAATAACAATATAGCGAAAAGCGATAGTTCTAATTGCTTTATAGCCTGTGGTGGGGAGGTCTCTGGGGGATAAAAATTAGGTGTTGGTGGTGTTTTTCTCTCTCGTGCGGTTCAGCACCGGTACCGGAGGCTGGTGCAGCCAGCGGGGTTCGCAGGGCGGCGATGTGCGGGTCACCTTTGGGGCGAGCAAGCTTGCCGTGCTGAGACGAGCTGCAGTGGCCCCCCCGACTGCGGGAAGGACTTTCGGTGCGAGGAAACAGGTGAGTGATGCAAAAGAAAGTAGGAAATTTCCCATCTTTGGGGTTTTTCCCCACTTTCACAGAAGTCCATCCATGTTAAGCTTAGATTTCAATAGAAAAGAAGGCTGTGTGACATGGAAAAGGTTAATTTTTCAGTGAAACAAAGAGAATAGAAATATTCTGCTCCAACTGCTGTGCTACACACTCACACTCCCCTCCGTGGGCACCAACGCTCCCACAACGCACCACTTTCTCCCCCTGCAGAAGACATAGTTCAATCATGAATCCAACTAGCAATCTGTTGGGGTGATTTATTTATTTTTAGCCATCCCCAGCTCTGAGGATTGGGATGTACTACGGCTGTTCTCTCAGAGTTTGACTAGTCTTGACAGATTTTTGTTTTTACACAAAAGGCTCAAAGTCCCATCTTGAACATTTAATGAAAGTTCTATTGAAATTTAGAAATACGCACCAGCTTCGTAATCAGCTCATCAACTGGAGCCGGTCATCATCATTCTATTGAGGCAAGTGCAGCAGTACCAGTTCCATCCTGCCACAAATGTCATGTCAAGGCTTCCTCCTTACCCCCAGAAGCAAAAGCACTTTCAAGTTGCCCTTCCTGCAATCATCCATTCTTGAGCTATAATTATTGCAATATACTTCCCAAATACCTCCTGCATTGGGAAGAAGCAAAAAATGCACCTTAACCAGAGTTGACCTCCCTAAGCCAAGTGGAGAATCTATTGCTTTCTGTAGCTCCCTTCTAACAAGAGCATGACTGTAGATAATAGAACCAGGCCAGTGAGGTGACCTCTACTTGATTCCCATCCCATGGGAGCTGGCTTGGACTCCGAGCTGTGCTCGCTCCAGGTTGCAAAGGAAAACCTCCCCCCAGGGAGCTGGGAAAAGCAAGCTCCCAAAGGAATAGCGCTGTGTTTAACACCCCGCATGACTTCTTGCGGCCCTGAGATATGGGTGGAAACCAGCACAATCAGTGCAAGCTGCCAAAAAGGTTTTCTGAAGGGCACATAAGCGATGACCTGTACCTGTGCACTTTAGGTCGCTGTATTAAACGGCACCTTGTGTGCAACGGAGAGCCAGACTGCAGAGATGGGTCTGATGAGAATAACTGTGAGGATGAAGATATTGAAAGCCCTTGTGAACAACTGTTCCCAATCCCAGGGTCTGAAAAAGCAGCCCAAGGGTAAGTAATTAATCAATAGCTGCTACTCGCACAATCAAAACTGGATTGAGGTTTTCATATTGCTCTTCCTTAGTAACAGCAGTGCTCCATGAATTCATAGGGACCTGTACAAAACCCAAATGAGACCTACTGTCCCACCTGACTGTGGGTAGCAATGAGGGAGGCAGGACTTTTTATCCCAGCTTTTACATCAAATTCTGCCTCAAATTTACTGTCTGACCTTGACCTCTCCCAGCTACTCTGTACTTGTGATGTCCTCTTTATACTCATGTAAAAAAATATATCCCAGTTATCTTACAGCTTTCTCCAGCTGATAAAAGCAATACATTAAAGCAAATAGTAGACTCTGGAGATGCAGCATCCTGGTGGCATTCATCCTTAAGGTGAAGATTTAACTCCAGGATTTAGGACTTCAGAGCACAGATTCAAGGTAGAGAGTCTGAGCTCCACATGCATATCTGCAGGGTAAATACTCCTATCCATGAAAAATTGTTGCCCTGTTCGGTTTCAAATTTTGGTTAGGTAATACATGCAAAGGAAGAATCCAGAGCAACTTGAAAGGCAAATTGTCTGTTGTGACATTCCTGTTTTTAATCTTGTGTTTTAACCAAGATACTGCTTAGTTTCACTTGGAAAACACGGGCTACAGCATGAGAATGTAGTCACCCATTAGATAACTTTCCCATCAGCTGGATGCAATGCTCTCTGGAGTCCATGAGATAAATGTCTCCCTAGCCCAGGGCCTGGGAGAGTCCATCAAAAGTTTTTCAAGACATATATTAATTTTCACTGAGCACTCCATTTAATACTGTTCTCTGATGTGTTTCTCCCGCAGCACATACAAAAGCAACAGTATTTACTATCTTAGTCTTAAAGACGATTCCCTGTTGTGAGGAGCAATGCTGCTCTCTAGTCTGAATAATTCTTTCATTTGGGGCCATGGCAGTACAGGGAATATTAAGTAAGAGGCGGCATCTCAGAGGGCAGCAGCTGTGATGGCTGGAGAGCAGGAAGAAAGAGGCGTAAGGAAATAATAAGAGAGAGACTTGGCAAAGCACACGCAGACTGCAAGTCTAGGGAGGGTGCTAACTTCCCTGAGAAAGGGGACCATTATTAAAAGGAAGGAGATGAAATAAAGATAGAAAACAATTACAGGGAAAGCCAGAAAACACTTTGCGACAGTGAGATGCATTATGCTACGAGAGACTCATGGGGGACTTGGAGGAATTCCAGGAGTTTGGGACTTTTATAACTGTAACAATTTATAACTGGACAATTTAACTGATTTCTTCCATCTCTAGCATATGAGTCCAAATCAATGTCTTGGAAATAAAATGGCTGTTTGTCTCCTGTTAGCTTGGGGAAGGAAAGAGTAAGGAGAACAGACTCAAACCTTATATTTTAGGTGCTATCCAAATTCAAAGTCAGAGACAGATAAATAATGTATAGCGTCAGGAGAACAGAAACAGTGACGGAGACTGTTGGGGAAATAAAACAGGAGCTATGGATAACTTTCTCACTGCTATTTCTTTCCAAGGTACAACATCCTAACACAGGAAGAGAGCCAGTACATATATGATCCTCATTTTTTTGGAGGCCACTGTGAGTATGTCTACAACGGAGAGTGGCGGGAGCTGAAGTATGATGCTGCGTGTGAACATCTGTACTATGGAGATGATGAGAAATATTTCCGTAAACCTTACAACTTTCACGTATACCAATTCTTAGTGAGTGCTTCAGGTGGTCAAAATTAGCAATGCGTTCCCAGCTAAAAGCCAAACTTCCTATAAATATATTATCTGTATTTTATCATTCACGGTAAGCTGTCTTTCAAGGTATGTTTCTCCAGCTGTCCCCAAAACAACAAGTAATTGATGATATAAATGCTGTTTTATGGCACATCAAGGAACTAACGTGCTTTATCACCCAGGCATCTGCTTACTCTGGCCTAGTCAGGGCCCAGAGAAATGGGTTTTCTCTAAATTATGCTATTAATGAGCTGTAGAGCTTGTGCAAGCCACTTGCCTCCCTAGGGATGAAGTTGGCAATGCTACCAGTTCAGTCTTTGAAAGCATTTTAAGTCTACAGTATAGCTACAAGGAATGTAAATCCAAATTCTGAGTGACACAGAGATCCTGAAAGCCACCACCACGTATCATAATGCCTGTACTCTGCGGAGGTCACATCTGATGGTGGAGACTGAACTAAGCAGAGCAGGGATTCAACCTGAGTCTCCCATGTCACAAGTGGGTGCCCTGGCCACACTTAAACATTTGCCGTGCTTTTCACAATGAATGAATGAAACACACATTATTCCAGGGGAATATTACAGCCACCGGCTCAATGCAAGTGGCTTTCACGGCCTCCCAGCAAGCAGACTTCCCTGTGCCCCTTAGTTCCCCTGGTTGAACCCAGACAGACCTGCCACATGGGCCACAATTTCTTCTCCCCTTTATCTGCTGCTAGCAGTGGAAGGACATCTGCATCATGGTCGGGCACTGAGGGATGCTTGAGCATGGGGTTGTTCAGCCTGGAGAAGAGAAGGCTCCAGGAAGACCTTATAGAGGCCTTCCAGTACCTGAAGAAGGCCTACAGGAAAGCTGGGGAGGGGCTGTTTGCGAGGGCATATAGCGATAGGACGAGGGGTAATGGTTTTAAATCAGAGCAGGGTAGGTTTAGATTAGACATTAGGATGAAGTTCTTTACAATTGAGGGTGGTGAAACACTGGAAAAAGTTGCCCAGAGAGGTGGTAGAGGCCCCACCCCTGAAGACATTCAAGGCCGGGCTCGATGAGGCTCTGAACAACCTGATCTAGTTAAAGATGTCCCTGCTTACTGCAGGGGGGGTTGGACTAGGTGACCTTTAAAGGTCCTTTCCAACCCAACACATTCTCTGCCTCTATGATTCTACGCCCCGTATGCATCGTGGCTTAGGAGCTTCTACCCACCAGGGTCTAGGAAGTCACTGATGACACTGTGAGACGGTTTTTTTTTCAGTGTTGGCAATTTAGCCAGCTTTCTATAAAGATGGCAAATGGCACAGTCCAGATTCAGCAAGGCTGCTCAATTCCGCATGCCGGCAAAGTAGAGCTGTCGAGGAAAAGGTCACTTCTCTCAAACACAGGCAAAACAATGTTTGTTTTCTAGCATTGCCATCGCAAGTAGCTGGATCACCGCTGTTGAATTTTTTTCCTAAATAAATTCATCCAGAAGCAGGCTGGAGAGAAAAAGTTCACTCCAAATCATTAGGATTTGGCAGAGCTGTAAGGAACTGGAAGGAGGATTTTATAATGGGAAGTGTCAAGCTAGCTTAATAGGCACTATTACCAGCTCTGCCTGTAATGGCACTGCTTTGAGTGGCTGAACACAAACCTCTCCCCTGCCTGGAGATGGATGAAGCAAAATGCATGGCTTTAGCTGCATTTCTTACATATTTCCAAATGAACCGGCATGTGACTACCTTCTTTATTCCACAGTCACTGAAGTCAGTGTCGGTGCTGTCAGGAGCATCATGGGCTGGCACCATCAGCTCCTTGAAGAAACAGAGATTAAAAAGGAAGGGAAATACCTGAAAAATTAACATCTGCTACTTTCACTTTAGGCTCATGCTGATTCTGGATTCTCTTTTAAGTTTTACGATGACTCAAAGGATCTGCTTGATGCCCTTAAAAGTGATAAACACAGTACAAAAGGCTTTACCATTGGAATTGCGCCTGATGAATCACCTTTGCAGTTAAACTTGGGCTTCACTTTATCAGGTGGCAAAGGATCCCTGAAGAATTTCACTCAGTACACTGCAAAGGTAAAAAAAGAAATAAATCAATGATGCATATGCTCCAGTCGTGTCATCTGTGCATTGCATGGTCTGGCTATAACTTACGTCAGTTTATTCTCCCAATTGCATTTTTTAACACATAGTAATTGTACCTTAATTTGTTCATGTAATTGTAAATGTATGATCGTTAGTAATCCTGTTTGTTGTTCTTATTACGTTTTGGCAAACAGGGAGTGGGAATAAAATTGAATTACGAAGTACCACAACACATGTCATCTCACCCCATCCTGTTTCATGGCTACATTAAGCACATAAATAAAAAAATGTTTAAAGTGATGATGAGGGAGGAGGAAATATCAAGATGTTGAGCAAAACAGTTGTCCTCAGGGAATGATCTCCGGTAGCAGATATATCTTGTTCAAATTAATACAAGCTGCCTTATGATGGGGAAATATGCTACTCTTTATGAGAGGTTAAAATACCGCGCTGAAAAAAAGAGTACCCGATAATAGGGTGGATTTCTCACAGTGAGTTTACATCATGGCCTAGCCATGATGACCTCTTTCCGATCTAATAACATGAGTGCTGGTATTTCCCACATTTACCCTGCCCCGTCTCCACTTCTCTCGTGGCTGCTGACAGAAAACAATAATGAAGAATTACTTTGATGGTGTTCTGAGTCGAAATGTCCTTAAAAGCTGTTGGAAATTGGCACCATTATAGTATTTACTGTGCCCTTGTCTAGACTCACATGATGTTTGCAGCTAAACGATGATCAATTATTGGAGGAATCATTTAAAAGGCTGTTTTGGTTGCACTAGAGCCTTGTCCATGGCAACGGCTGATCTAGAAGAGGAGTCCTGGATGTGGTGGTATATCCAGGAAATCCTCTCCCTGTCAGCACCTTCCTGGCCCAGGGTATCCCCCCACTGCCGGGCTGGGCTGGGCTTGCTTGCCATGAGCCCTTGTCCTGCGTCACTGGTCAAGGCTGGGAAAAAAGCAAAAGGGAATAAACAGTATGGAAAGGAAGCCAGAAGAAAGAAATAGAAGAAATGGAGGACAGACGGGAAGCATGTGGAGCCCAATTCTGACCGTATTCACACCTCAGAAAAAAACCCCACAGCATGCAACCCATGGCTCTGCTCTCCACCTCACACAGCACACAAGAGACACTCTCTCAAAAAGAATTACCACTGATTTCATTTAAACCTGGGTTGGTTTTCATGCCTTTAACATCTGCTAACAGTCAAAGATTCAGGCTTTCCTCTGCAAACCTAAAGACTAGAAAAGACTTTTTTTTTTTTTACAAATGAATGTTGAGTGGCAGCTCCTGTTTTCTTTACCTGCAGGAGGTTGGATTCATTAGAGCTGTGACGAAGGTGCAGACAGCCCGTTTCAAGATGAGAAGGGACAACATCGTTTTGGATGAAGATGTGCTGCTTTCCCTGCGGGAGCTTCCAGACACCTACAACTATGGCATGTATGCCAAATTCATCAACGACTACGGCACCCACTTCATGACATCTGGCACTATGGGAGGCGTCTTTGAGTACATCCTTGTCATTAACAAAGAAGAAATGAGAAGAAAAGGTTAGAAAACCACTAGAAATTCTCTGTTTGCAACTTTCTGCTTTAAACAGGGCCTTTCCAAGCTGGAGACCATGGGGTGGGTCCAGTCCACCAGAGTAATTCATCTGGCTCTGGTTGCTCCCCACAGCCATCATCTCCCTGGGCCCTGGGAGGGTGGGTGCTCATCGTCCCCTCTTTGCTGAGCTGGCTGGCATGTCTCATCACATGATATTCTTCACAAGCCCAAAAATGCACAGTGGGGGTGGGGTAGGGGCATCTGCGTATTGTTCACAATATGGATGCACTACTGGCCACATAGCATGGGATAAGCTTGAGTGTCACAAAATTTGCTTCCTGACCTAATTTCAGAAGAATCTGGGTGAAATTTTGGTAGCTTAGGAAGGAACCTGAGCATCTTTTTCTCCCTTTCTTTCAGTGTCACTTGCTAGACTTCTCTAAGCTTCTCCTATTTCTTATAGTCTTTGTTCTGGCCATTCCCATGAATGCTCAAGGACTGAAAACTCACCCAGAGTAAAGAAAGATAGCCCACTCACGTTTTAGCCTCCTGATAGTGAGGGTTTCAATTTTCCGTAAATGGAAATAATGCATTGCACTTGGCAATACCTCTGCCACTTTACTCTGGTTAGTGTCATATCTGAAGACTAACAGACCTCTGTTAGCTCCAGTTCTCAACAAATTAGAGTGTATGAGGCTGGAGAGCCATACCTCTAAATCTCAGTTACAGAAAATATCCACTGCAGATGTCTGGAGCGCAAGAATAGACATTACTGGCAAGCCAAAGCATAGCATTTTTCCTAATCAAAACCATAAGATGCAGAACAATCATATGGTACTTTAGTACACTAACCAGATTGTCAACTTTTGCAAAGGTGTTGACAACGCAATAGATCCCACTTCCCCAAGGACCATCACTCTGCTCTGCTGAGGGTAACGCTGCCTTGGTAACTCCAGGCTGGACATTTATGTAAAAGAAAAGTGTGATCTTGGACAACGGGTGCAAATTGCTGCAGTGGGTGCAAAATGCTCTAATTCCATTAATTCCATTAATTTCCACGGTTCTATCCCAAATTCTGCCTCCAGTCTGAAATGGTTTGGTACCATCATGCACTCCATATTGAGTGTTAACCATGCCAATTTTTCCACAAGAAATTACCGATTGAGAGAATTTTCATCAAGTTTCTGAACTACTAATGTTTGGAAACATGATGCCTCTTCAAATCATTTATTCACTTTGAAGAGCGACTAATATAGGAGTGAACAAGATCTTGGCAAGCGAGTCTTCAGAAAGCAGACTGCCAATTTCAGAGGAAAAATGAATCAAGAGCATGTGGAGGGAGGCTATTATTTTGCTTTATCTTGTGCTTGCTGTGTATATAAGGAGGAGATTTACTGCTACGAGATGCCTTATCTTAGGAAAGAAGGATGTTGAAGTTCGGCAGAAGACAAAAATATGCCCCAGTAGAGATGTAATTTTCATTCTAATGTAGCACGCTTCTGTAATTTTCATCGAACCCAGACTCTGCAAGAAAGTCCACATTTACCAAGTCAGCAGTGCTCTACGTCACACGACGTAGACCCAGAAGGACCCACCTGCAGTGGCGGATATGCCGCTGTCTAAAAGCATTTAGTAAAAAACCTGATTTTTCTAATGGTGATCACAGCCATGCTTGAAGGCTGTGTTTGCAAGAGGATTATCCACCTCCCCTGAGGAATGGTCAGGATCAGGATATAAGTGCTCAAGTCTTAAAATCAGAGCTTCAAAAGCTGAGCTTGAAGCTTTGCAGATGCCTGGAGATGCACCGCTGAGTCCCCACAGGGCTGAGCACCACGACGCCTGCTTTAGATAAACCACTGCATCCTGAGAGCCCCCCTAGCCCATCAGGCTACATGTTAAATGCTCTGGAAGGGAAAACAGTCCTTTTTATAGACCAGTGACTAAAGCACATGCCCAGGAAAAAGATCCCTAGGCTGAATCCTCCTTAAATGAGCGACAGCTTGGGCGGTCGCTAAGCATCCAGTTAGGCATAGGCATGAGGTGGACTTTAAGCATCTAGGAAACCTGAATTTTGAAAACGAAGTTCCCTTCTGGGTTTAGATACCCAGGAACAGACCACAGCTCACTGGTGCAGAGCTTAGGACTGCAGTTTTGCTGCCAGACCCGTTTCTAGCTTTCAGGCTGCAAGGGCTTGTATGGATGTGGTCATGAGTGAAATAAATACATATGTCAGAACGAGGTCCCTTGTTGCTCTGCCATCAATATTTTTCATTACTTGTTTTTAAAATAGATTGTTATGGTTCTATTATTTAGCAGAAAACAGTATAATGTGTTCACACATTACAAGAACATTTATGGGAGAAACATTATGCGCAGAGTAAATTAGAAAGAGTCTTCATATATTCTGATTAATTCAAAATGCAGCAGTAAATCTTATCACTCGAGCACATTTAACTACCACAAATTATATCATATAAAAAAACCTATCAGGGCTCCCCCCTCAAGTGCCAATATCTTCTGTGACCACCCTTTTGCAATGATAACCACTTTTCATTTATCAAGACCCGATCTTGCTGCAACCAATAGCGAATTGTATTGACAGACCCTCGCTGAACATAATTACTCAACGGGAACCATGGTGAATCAATTAATCAGGGTGTTCCTCAAGTTTAATTTTATGGCACTCCAACACCAAGATAAGCAATCACTCGTGTTGCTTTGGGTGAATGAACTTTACCCATTGTGTTTACAACTGTTGAACAGTTTAGTACAAGTAATTGAGTGCTACACATTTAATCTTTCTCAAGGGCCCAGTTTCGCAATGGGATGTAATTCCCCCTGAAGTCTTGACTATGCTTCAGCTCTTACCAGTTCCCTTTCTCGGGATGCTGAGCACCTCCGCTGCTTGGGACCTACCAAGCCAAGAGCAGATTCCACGCCCCGCACCAACTCCAGCAAGCCTCTCCTGCAGGGTGCGCAGAAGGGAGCAAAACCAGAGCTCTAGGTGTTTTACCAGCCTTTTAAACACAAGGAAGACCAGTAACTGCTCCCCAGCGCTGGGGTGAGGCAGCTCAGCAGACAGTGCTCTGGGCTGGGGCTCGGCCGGAGGTTCGATCTTTAGACCATTAAGCCACGATGCACAAATCCCGCTGACCTCTGTGCCTCCCTTTCAATACCGGGGTATTGATCGCCCGGCTGCTTTGTAAAACACTTTAAGGTCCTCTGACAAAAAGAGCAATATAAAAGTTACCTATTACTTACAATACCCACATTTATTGAAATCAATGGATTTTTTAACTACTGCAGAAGACGGCCTTCTATTTGCAGTACACTGAAGTGTGTACATAAAAGCAGGCTGTATGAAATATGCGCATTGCTTACCTTGGTGAAACCACCTCATTAGTTCCCTTCTCCCCTCTGCAGTTGCTTCATGGCTCTCCAGTTACATATTTTCATGATGTATGTGGCGGTGCTGGTAGCAGCAGCCCAGCAGCAGGCAGAAAGGCTCTGCCAGCTCTCAGCAGACAGACCTTTTGCGAGTTGCTACTTAAGATGCTACTTCAGCCACTGATGTATGTGTCAGATCTTCAGTTTAGGAAAATTAGCAAGGATCTATTGATTTCAGTTGCTATTCCCAGCTTTACCCTGGTTATAAGTTAGTCTGTAAAAAAAAATAATGTTTTATTTTTAAATAAATAGACCAAACAAGGAAATACGTGCCTGAAGTCTTGTGTTAAGATTTTTACTTTCTTCTAACACTTTGTAAGGAAATAATTTTACAGTAAGGACATTTCCCTTTTCACCTATAATGGGATAAGCCAAATATACCCCAATAAAATATTGGCTTTTCCACGGCAAGACTAAAATCTGTCCTCTGCCTGGAATAGCTCTTGACTTTGAAAAACAGGCCATGCAAATAACTGAATATCTTCTCCACTGCCAGAAAAAAAGCCCCAACAAGTAGGAAAATGAGCATCCTTCCACTCATGATGAGTCACTGATTTTACTGGTTTCCTTTCTGTTTTGCAGGCATCAGTGCCGAAGAGATAAGTGCCTGTGTTGGCTTGTCAATTGGCCTTACAGGCAGTGAGAGTAAAATGCATTTGGAAGCGTCTGTGTCATCCTCGGACTGTGCAAAGAAAGGATTTCTGAAAACTGGTACGATAGCAGGGCAGATGTCTGTTACGGCATCTTGCATCACTTCTTTGGTCAGTTGGGCATGGCGCTTCAAGCAGGGTCACAGAAGGGTACGAAGAAGGGAGCTCTGGTGCCATCCCCAGCCACAGCTCAGGCCCAATCACGGGACCAAAGCAACTTTAGGTACAAGTCTCCACGAGTAATGATTGCTCCTGAAAGAGCAGGAATTAAGGTAGCAATACCTGGATTAGAAATGCATATAAACAGAGGCATGGGGTGGCTGGAAGGCTGCAGTCCCTATAGCCATGACAAACTGGGCATGGATGACAAGGACAACATGGCAACTATTAAAGAAGTCAAAACTGACTATAAAAAGTACTCAAAGAGACTAGGAAGCCCCAGATTTGTAAATCACTTCACCAGCTATAGACAGCGTGACCTACTGCCTACGTGCTAACTAGAAACAAAGGTTGGAGGCGTGCAGGCTCTTCAGGTCTTACCAGCTTAGAGCATTTGTGATGCTCAACTCATCACCAGCCACCTTGTGATAACGTGGCAGGGCTCACCCCATGAGCAGGGGATGCTGAGCTCCCATCGATTTCAGGAGGCAGCATTGGTGCCGCTCGCTGATAGCCCCTTGCACCACTGATCTCACCTCCATTAAGTATTTTCTAGTGTGTGTGTGGAAACGATAACTAAATAATATGGGTCCAATTCAACTTTTCAGATGCTGAGAGCAACAGTGCAGTTGTGGAAGATATTATTCCCCGGATTAGAGGTGGAGATACCAGTTACAGCGGAGGGCTCTTAAACAGTTGGGATGGCAATATGTATCGTCACTGGGGAAGGTCATTAAAATATAATCCTACTGTTATTGATTTTGAGGTAAGGCTTTTCTGCAGTTGAAGAAACTCTGCCGCTATAAGGAATGAAAGTGTAGTCGAGCAGATCATTTCGTATTTTTATTGTGATCCCATCACAGAACAAGATTAAATGTAATGGGCCACTGATCTGGTAACCTCTTATTCATTTCACAATGGGGAGTACATCTCCCACCGACTGCATCCGCAGGGAGACAGACAAGGAGCTTAATGCTGGATTAGTGCCGAGTTAAGTTTTTGATGTGTCCCCAAACAGCTTCCCGATGAATGGCTCTCTGCGGTTGCATTCATCCCTATTATTCTCCCCGACACTGTCCGCCCTCCCGTATAAGCAGGGGACTCGCGGGGGGCTGCGGGGAAGGAGTCTTGCCCCCCAAGCAAAGGGTCTGCGTAGACCCCCCCTGCTTTTCAACTGCCTCAGAGCCACAGTGGCTATGCCTAACCCCTGCAGACCTTGGTGGGCATTGCTATGGGTGCTTCCAGGAGTTTTTAGAGCAGGGGGCTCCTCGTTGCTTTGTCAGGTGGGTCCTGTCTCTCTCCATGCTCCACAAAGAAGGTCCATGGCCATAAAATCAGCCAAGTCCTCCTGCTCCCTTCATTTTACTGGATGCCTCATACAGTGGAAAGACCACTGAAGCATCCTACAGGGCTTCAGAGATGGGGAGGAGATGGGTGCAAGCGGAAGGGATGGAAAGGAAGAGACAATCCAGGGCCAGAGACCACAGAGGCATGAGGAGGCAGCCGCACTCCTCAGCTGTGGCCAGGAGTACCACCTCTACCCTGAGATGCTACGATCGCTGGTCTGCTCCAGAAGCGAAGCTGTGGGGTGTTGGAGGAAGGACCTCGGTCATGGCAGGGACACACTGTCACTTCCACCGCTCTCATCTTTGTCTGAAAGCACACTCACTCCTGGCTCTAACAGAGGGTGGGAGAAGGGGAGGTGGAATCAGGGATCACCTGCGTTATTGGCAGGGCAAGTGGGAATCTGCAAACCTTCCTGGGCAGCACCCTGGTGGCAGAAAGCCCTGACAAAGTAGAAGCACTTTCAGTTCCAGCTGAAGGCATGCTGCAGGTTATTCACCTTTCTGTACAAGTTCCCATCAATTCTGGGCAAAATTTATTGCAATTTTCCAGTAAACCACGTGCTGATCTCCCTGCTGGCTGCTCCAGAGCTCAGCAGTCGCTGTGCAACCAGAGCTGCCGATAAGTGCTCATGTCCACTTCAGCAGCTCTTATCGGCAGCTCCCTCTCGTTTGTTAAACGGGCTTGTGCAAATTTGTCTACGAGCTCTTCCCAAAGCCCAGCTGATCCTCCCCACGAACCGCTCTCACCGCGCCTTGTGCAATGAGACCATGCCCAGCTCTTCTCTGGGACCTCTTTCCACCCATTCCCAGCCAGGACATGTAGTGTTCGCACAGAGGCACGGATGGACAAATGTAAATACGTGTCCTCAGACCAGCCCTGAGCTTCTAGCTTTAATATTCAGTTGAATATTAAGATTCAGTTGGGCAAGTTATAATTATGGTTGCCCACACTGGACTCTTTTTGCTGAATGGTATAGAGGAACTGGATTTTGCTACTGGGAATGCTACGAGCATGTTACGTTCTTACAGCTGTAAAAGGCACAATATTATTTTGCTGCATCAAAGGGCAAAATATAGGTAGGTAAAATTCCTCACGCTCAGCATTTACTGGATCACCATCAGTGGCAGGTTTGCATTAAGTTTTGATGATACCCGCTGTCCAAAGCGCTTACCAAAACATTGTGGTTCAAAAAGGCAAAAAGCATCCAAGAATCTCTGAGATTGTGACAGTACTAAGAAATTGGTCAAAAAATGGGCTTTCTGGGATGCTTTAATTTGTCTTTTGAATCCAGACTTAAACTCCAAAGCATGTCCAGAAAAGCCAATCTCACACAAACCTCTAAGATGAGGAGGGTTTTGGAACGGTGGTTTCTCACTCGGGCCCATCAGTCCTGGCAACGCATTTGCATGATGTACATGGAGCTGTCAAGGAAGACAAATGAGTTTTTTCTGAGCCCTGAGTTTATCCAGCAATGTCACAGCTCTCTGACTGCGGCATGGTAGCACCTCAGTCGATGCCCAGCTGAAATTGTCCCCGTGCTATTCATTTCCTCCCTATGCAGCTGCAGCCCATCCATGAAATTCTCCGCAGAAGCAACCTTGGCGACACGGAAACCAAACGGCAAAACCTGAAACAGGCTTTGGACGATTACTTGTTGGAATTCAACGCCTGCCGCTGCAGACCGTGCCAGAACAACGGTGAACCCATTTTGGTGGGAGACACGTGTTTCTGCCAGTGCCGACCGGGTTACGGAGGCCCTGCCTGCGAGCAGACTAAGCGCCGAGGTAAGACCCCGGCGTGCACCCGGAGCAGGGGAGGGAGAAAAGCAGCAAAGGGACAGGGTTTTCCCCTCCACGTCATCAACCAACAGCTCTTTACATCCACGCATCAATCAAGCCTTCCCTTCTGTGTCGCTTTTGTTGCTACGCTATCCTAAGCAGCCCAGCAAGACAATTAAATTAACAGCTCAGGTGATTAGTATAAATAAATTAGTGGAAATGAGGATGTGTTTAATAGCTGGAGACTTACCGACATGCTGGAGAAAGCAGAGCTGGGGTGCAGCAGCAGCACATAGGCAAAGCCCAGCTGCCCACATTGCCCGCTGAGGGGTGGGCTCTGTGGATGCGGCTCGTTAATGTAAATGAGACCGTCACCTGGTCCTCACTTACTGGCATGTCACATCCTCGGGCATGGCGATTCTCCGGAGCGCTTGCGGCATCCCCCTATGGATGCCTGCCACAAGGGTGAGAGCACAAACCTCAACAGGCAGGGAGGGAAGGGAGGCTGAGTGACTGGGAAGTGGTGCTCAAGCAACGTGCCACCAAAAACACCGCGTTAGTGAAAAATTGCCACATTGCCAGATTTTCCCCCTGCCCCCCATAGGAAAACATTTTAAGTAGAGGGAAGCTCCTATTTTGGAGGAGAAAAAAAAATGTGTTTTTCCAAAGTGACAGGCTTTTACGTCTGTTTTCTTTATTACTTTATATGCTATCCTAAAAAGTTAAATTGGTGGCAAAAAAAGCCAACCTTGGAACATGCTCTTTGATTTCAGAAAAAGTCACTGTTCTTTCTGGATATTCTTGTCCTGATTCATGATGACAAAAAAAATTCCAAACATCAGCACATGAAGCTGGCAGAAAAAAAACATCTTCGGAGCAGTTCCATCAGGCAGAGCTCCAGCCCTTCAACCGAGTGCTCATAACGAGGGTGTCGCCACTGGAAAATCAAGGCTGTGATGAGATGAGGGGTTAGAGCAGAGCTGAGTAGACAGTTTATAAAGCTGAACTCAAAACATTGCTTCAGTGACTCAAAAGTGGGCTTCTTTAAAAAAATCTCAGGTTCTTTGAGCTGTCTCCAAATCCAAGGAATCTGCCTTAGATGAGGAGTGTGGAAAGCTCAAGACCTGGCACCAAAGCAGCCCACCAAACTGGCCAGCCCTTGTGCTCCCTGCTTTTAGCAACAGTGGGGAGGGACACATACACTTCCAGCTCATGGGAAATGAAGCCAAGTTTTAGCTTCAAAACTCATTTAAGACCAAGCCCAGTTTTTTAAAGAACGATGTTGCAGCAGACGGGAAACCCAGCTTTTCAGCCAGCACTAAGTAAGAGCACACGCCTCCATTTGTGCTGTCTGGATTAATAAAGTGCCCAAGCCAGGCATGAAGGCCAGGTGAGTAAATAAAAAACGACAGTAAATGACAGCCATCAAGCATTCCCATCATTCAGGAGCACCGCCATAATCCATAGTATCGAACGCTCCTGACAACTCAGTCTGTACTATAATGAAAAAGCCTTGAAATGACCCATCTCCAAAGGGATGGGCAGACTTTTCAAAACACCTCCACGACGTTAGGAGACTTTTGTCGCTCTGGCTTGGTCCGAGGTGGGAAAGTTAGTGCAGAGAGAGCTGTCAGCTGCCCTTTGGGAAAGGAAAGCCAAACTGCAGCCTTTCAAATGAGGAGAGGAGAAAAAGAAACAGGTACTGTTGGCTGAGGAAGGTGATGCTGCTTCATCTCCCCTGGCTTCAGAGCGCCTTGATCACAACAGTCGTGTGCTGGGCACAGCTGGGAGGGACCAGGGAGTCTGCTCCCACCCAAAATATGCCGCTGCAGTCAGGCCACATGTAGCACTTCAGACCTGAATACTTTTTTTTTTTTTCCTTTTTTCCCCCCAATTTTAATGCATTTCCAGGCGGGGAGACAAATGGGCGCTGGAGCTGCTGGTCCCAGTGGGGTCCCTGCCAGTCGGGCATGGCGCGGCGCAGCCGGCAGTGCAACAACCCATCCCCGCAGCACGGCGGGGAGCCCTGCGCCGGGAGGGACCTGCAGAGCAAAGCCTGCTGAGAACCCACGGGACGGCATCGCTCCCCACAGGTACATGGTCGAGAGCGGTTTGGAGTCCATGCCAGGCTATAAATAGTCCAGGCATAATCCTCCGATGGAATTACCCTGGGGAGAAATAATTGTCAAGTATTGCATTTCTATACGTATGGAGACACGCTGGATTCGCTGTATAAAACCAAGCCAGGCTGACTGAACGCATCCCTGGCTGCCCCAGATGTGATGGGAGCCCCACCAGTTCACAGCGGCACGGCTGCGATACAGGAGATGTTGGAGAATCCACATGGCTGGTTTTGCTGCTGGGTGGCCGTGGGGCTATAAAGCGTCATGAAATAAATTCACTAAAAGTGTTTACACAAGTAAGCTTGACTTGCAAAAATTTTTATATTTGCCTTTGGAAAATACATTAAAAGCTCACGATCCTTGCATTTTTATGCAGTTGGTATTGACATATGTAGCATGAAACTTTTATAAGTTGGCGCTGCCAGATTTTTAAGTCCAGCATATTGGCCAAGGCTGCATTTGCAGCAAAGCCATATGCTGCTCTGTATGGGAGGAGACTTAAGCCTAAAGCCGCCGAAGCATCGTTGCAAAACATGAACACAAACCGACGAAAAATCTTAAATAAATAAAGAAAATAATACACTGATATGCTTGAACACAACCATTCTGCAGAGGACATTCACACACAAGCGAAGGCTACTCCTCTTTGAGATCAGTGATGAACTGACTATTAGTACGCAGGCGTTTTATCTCCCAGACACCCGGAGCCGGAGAAGATGCTAACGGGCTGCTTGATTTAAGGAGCTTTTTTTGAATGCAAGACGTAAATCTCAGCACAAGAAAACACACAGCATTGAACTGCGTCCAGAGACCACAGCGAGAGCCCGCAGCTCCCTCTTCCTAATGAACTGCCGCAAAAACCCGAGGTGGATGGAAGGTGAACGGCACTTCATTTTACCGTGCTTTTCATTACAAGGGAAAAAGGGGGGGGAAAAAAAAAAAGCAGCCCTGAGAAGGAATTGGGCATTATGAAAAGCAACAACAGCAACAAAACCTCAAAGCACAAAGGAGCACTTCTATACACATTTGAATGGAAACAGGGAGTAGAAAGGAATCACGGTTTAGTGAAAGAAATTGCTCAGCTATAGCTCTGATTCTTGGAAATGCTTGTTTTTTCAGCAGCGTGTCAGTGGTGATTTAGAGCCTGACACTTAGCTGATGTAAATCAGTGTCGCTCCTTTGCCGCAGCTGATTTATGCTACCTGAAGATCTGGCCCCATGTTTTCTTTTGTGTGCACGTTTGCCAAAGGACAATTTTTTCGGCACTTCTCTTTCACTTGAAAATGAAACTATAGACTGTTTTTGTATATAGAAACAACAAGCCATGTTGTCTCGAACCCTGAGATGTCACTGTTCTGTGAAACACCCCTATGATGAGCGGTAAAGCCGTGGACTTTTTGCCAACTTTGCTTTTCCAGGTAAAGGTGATATTCACCCAGAGATGAATTTTCTCCCAAGGGCTTGAATCTGATGTCTTCTATGCTGTGGAAATGCAGCAGCATGAAGCACCCGTATATCAGTATGATTTAGACAACCCAGGGGAATGGGAAATGTAGGATCAAAATAAACTTTCCCATCAATGGTTTTATCAATACCGTTTGGCGTTGGGCTGGCAGGTTACGTAGGAACATGCGACAGTGCTCCTACACCAAGGACTTGTTTGGCTCATAGGCAATTCTGACCTTTACACCAACTGCTTAGGACTCAGGAAAATGCCTGAAAGTGAGTATAAAGTCACCTTAGTTAGAAAGCCAAGTATGTTTCTTTTGTGACCAGAGGCAAGAAATTAATGAACAGAAAGATGGGATACCTTGGAGGCTGGGGAGGGACGGGGCCTGCAGGAAGGCAACCTGCATCCTCAGCTTTTAGAGCCAGTTCTATCAGGATAGATCACAGGCTGGAGAACCACAAAAAAAAGAATAAATCCAAGTGATTAAAGAAACCGCACGTGAAATACCACCACGAAGCCCATATAAATAAGAGCAAAAAGCTAGGATTTGCCTGCAGTTGTTCGTTCTCCACTTGGAACACCGCGGTGTTGGAGTACAGAGATGGAAGCGAGGACACGTGCGGGGCGGAGTTCACCGTTCACCTCGCAACCCAAGGCAATGAAATACAACGCCAAGGGTTCCCTTCAAATGCCAAAGGCAGCTCGGCAGCAGCCCCTCTCCTCCCACTCCGCATCCAGGGCTCAGACATCTGCACGGCTGAAACGCGGGGGCAGCGAAGCTGAAGTCAAAAGAAAGGAAGAAGCTGCCTGCAAGATTTGGAAAAAAACCCACCCCAGATTATGAGCAATTACACACTTACAATGCCAGTCAAAGAAACTAATACATCTCGTGCTGAAGTGGCCAGCATGAAAGTTGTGCTAGATGAGATAAGCAGCAAAAACGTACGTTTCTTACTTAAACTTAAAGCTTAGAGGGTACAATAAAACACTGCAGTTCTACCCTGGCTTTAATGAATGGATTTTCCCTTCTTGCACGCTGACATACATTTGATATAGTTATTTATCCTATATATTTCTGGCGGCATATTTCCCAGGAGACCTTGTTTATCTTGCTCATAAGTACATGATGGATGTATGGTGCTTTGGATAAATGGTATCGCAATCAGATATTTTTATGGATATAGGCAAACTGGGTTATTAACAAAGGAAAGGCAGAGAGGAACCAGTACGCAAAAGAAAATAGCAAATGATTGATGACAATACACCTGAGGTTGCAAGGTGCAGACTCCAGATAACCAGCTAACAGAAGAGTAGATAAGGGCAGCGCTTGAGACAGAGCTGTTTTCTACCTCGGGGTCAATGTCACGCCGACTACCCGAATGCCTACATCCCTCTGAGCTTGCGATTTTAGAGCAGGCAAAAAACTCCCCAGCAGGAGCAGCTCAAAAATTATGGCCTTCCTTTTAATACATTGTAATGCAGAGGCACAGGAAGATACAAAACATTTAATCCTACCCCCAAAAACCTGAAAGAAAAGGAACGCCAGATTCTGGAGAGTTTGGGGAGGGACTGGCATTTGTTGGGCTGCTGTATCATGCCCAACACAGCAGGACTCTTGATGCTGCATTACAAGTAAGTTAAAAAAAAAAATGTTCATAATGGTGATAATTACTGTCTTCATCTCTATTTTTGTTGAGTTACAGAAGCAGGGGAGTGTTAAAATAGGATATAAAAGGAAGACAAACCTGCAGGCATAATTAGACCTGAAATCTGGCAGTTGTCTTGAGTGCTCACTGGGCTCTTCAGCCGTCAAGGAAGAAGAACTGAGTTGGAAATCTGGGGACTGCTAACACCTCTGCATGGACTCTCTGGGTTGCCTTCAACAAAATATCTCCATCTGGGAGAGAACCTGGGGATGAACAACTATATCTATATCTGATAGCGGGAAAAACAGGAGCATGGTAAAGTAATTTAGCAATACTGTGACTACCGCAGGGTTTGCAAGTCCCCAGCCACAGCCTAGACCATGTCCCAGCTTCACAGGTAAACATAACGTGTCTACATGACACGAAAAGACAGGGAGCAAATGAATCCAGGCTGGAAACCAGTCGGATGTACCCACTCCTGATGGAGATGTTAGGAGCTGCAAGAGTCAAGTTGGTTTTGCCCTGGGAAAGCTGGATGTGACGATTAAAACTTACATAAAATACTGTTTTGGGAGCTTCCTAAGCCATGTCAACTGGATCCAGCACACATCACAGCAGCAATGTCTTCAAGCAGGAAGGTGGAGAAAGTACAGCTTCTCCATGTTTACTGAGTTTCTTTTTTTCACAAGCAAACTGCTTGTGAAAATATAATACGGGATGTAGTAAAGCCCATTGAGACAAGTGTCTTAACCAGCGAAAGGGGCTAGAGCAGTGCAACCAGTGCAGAACACGCACGCATCATGCCCGCAGCCTTCCCAAGTTTTCATATGTGGGTTATTAATCTAAACTTACACACAAAGTGGAAGTTAGAAACACTAGTAAAAGATAGTACCAAAATTTAATGCATACGAAAATGAAACAATAAAAGCTTCAGCATAGTATTTTTTATTACCCTCCATGTCGTAATAAATCATTAGTTAGTTGACTCAAAGCACAAAATCACAAGGACAAGATAAAGTTCTGTCCTTTATGGGAGGCTTCTAAGCCTATAGGCTCAACATTCAACCACTACTGAAATCATACTTCAGTTAGACTATCTTGCTGATCTTGAAGATTGCCAAATCCCTCCTCTCTTCCTCCCCAAATAACCCCAAATACCAAACCCAGGCACTGCCACTCGAAAAGATCTGGGCTTTTCTGATCTGGGAACAACAGTCCAAATTCAGTTTGTTATGCTTGGCTCTGCTTGCCCCAGCGGTGGATAGACACACCATGGCTATGTGTCAGAGTGCTTACTCCAGCCTGATGATCAGGAAAGGTGGTCAAATTTACAAAAGCCACTTGACTCACTTGAGAAAGTTCCTTAATCAGATTATATCGATGCTTCTCGAGAAGGGCAGGCAACCGCAGTGCAGTAGGTGTCCTTACAGGCATCCATGAACCATGATTCAGGTCCTCTGCTGCAGAGCTTCTACAGTGTCTCTTTAAAAAGCTTCAAAGAATATCATACTTAGTATAAGCAGTGACCTCTTTGACCATGACCCTAAATGAACCTCTTGGCAAATTTCTCTCACACAAAAGATATCACAGTTACACAGTGGATAATGGAAATGTTTTGGGTTGGCAGCTCAATTATGAAGCCCATAATGAGTACAGAGCATTCTTCTTTTACATATGCAATGTGCTCTTCCTTTCTTAAAGCTGTCACAGAAACCTTGTCAATAAGTGTGGAGGCGGCATGAAGGCTACAACTAAATGCATGTTCCATTGTTCAGATGTCACAGAGTCTGAGTTGCTCTTACAAGAATTACACTTAGACAACGTCAGTCTGAAAGGACAGAAACTGGTGATACGAACCCATCATCACCAGCATTGCTAAAAACACTTGGAAGAGTGTTTGACCTTGCAGATATGAGAAGACTCACAACACTTAAGAACAACTTTGCTCTGGTGGAATCGTTTGCCTGGAGCAAAGCTATTGCTGTTTATTTTACAGCATGCCCCAACAATTGTCTCTGCAAAAATCATTAACCCCCAATGAAGCTGTAGGAGGCAAGTCCCTGGAACGAGCCAGGCTCAGGTCAGTCATGAAACAGTGCACAGTATTGCAAGGTCCTCATCTGTTTGACCTGGATTGTGATGCACAGCTCCAGGGACAGTAACAAAGGGCAAACCATCCACTTTGCTTTGGCTTGTTTCATAGCAAACTCTCTCCATCTCAGATGTCCTAACCGGAGTGGACTAGCAATGCAGCTGCTGAAATACAGGCTTTCATGGGATTAGACAGATGAACCAGAGCTTGTTTGGGGCAGAGGTAACCAAGGGCAGAAGATCTCAGGGGATGTGCAAAGATGTGACAGAGAATTACAGAAAAGCTGGCTGTTCATCCTGCTCCAGCAGAGGGTCCTGGCATCCTGGAGTAACAGCCCCTAGTCAGGGTGCAGGAGGTTCAGCCTCTCCTGCAAGCGCAGCCATCTCTCCTGCCTTCCAATATCCTCAAGCAGCTGCTTTCCAACTCCCCATCCCAGTAGCATCCCTCTGTCCTTCCCTCCCCTCCTCAACGAACCAGAGCGCCGGTATACCTGAGTGTACCGGGCTGTATCCGATATTCCCAGTGTATCCATTCTACTTCAGAAACACATAGGAGGAAGCTCATCGCTGTGGTAGGAGTACAACTGCTATATAGTCTAACAATGCTTTGGTGTCACCAGACTGTTCTTCACAATTTGATTTTCACTCCTTCAAGACAATTTCTAGTACGCCAGACAATTTAAGTTAAACACAATAAATTGGGAAACTGGGGTAGTGAGGCACAACGGCTTTAAATGTCACATTAGATACTATAGTGCTCATTGAGATTTAGACTTTAATATGCTGCATGTTGCTCCACATGACACAGCTGTCTTCACAGAAGCTGCATATTAGCGCACATTCTGGTGCATGTAAGATCAAACAGTCTTTTCTTACCTCAAAGGAGCCTTCAAAAACAAGACAGTAAAATTTAAAATCATGCAGCTACCAAATAAGGCAGGAGATAAAGCTTGTCTCAGTTAGCCCATTGCAATAAAGAGAGAGAAAAGTCAAAGTATTGAGAACACTAAGCACATTCAAGCCCATGGGACAACTGCAAAACATGTCCAAAGGTGTGATTCAGAACACACTCCCAGGTCCCAACGTCTTCTGAAATGTTCCAACTTCAATGAACGTGGATGAGACCCATAAGCAGAGTGAGGCCAACTCGGTAAGCCAGTCAGGTGACGTCTTCCCACTGTGTTCGCCAACTGTTCATCAGTGTTGTGTAGGTTCCTGATGATTCCCCCTAGCAAGGAACTGTCTCAGCATCTGGCCCTGAGCACGATGAACCACCATTTTGCGGGGCAGGGTTGTTGCACTGTCGTCTCCTTGTTCGTTGACCTCCTGAACATGGAGACCAGCTGGCCCAGCAATCCCAGTTTCCATTAACAGCAGCATCTGGAAAAAAACCCAAAACCCAAAGCCAGAAAGGACTGTCAGAATAAAGCAGCTCTTTCCATGGGAAGAGCTGTCAGCTTCCATGAATCACATTTAAATACAAACAGCTCTGCCCCTCTCCACACCACTTAACAATATACTTGAGTCATTAACAACAACTGATTGTTTTAAAGATGTTAATTCTCTGTTCAGTACTTCCGGTGTTTGTTCAAACTACGCTTTATGCAGAAAGGACAAGAAAAAAAAAATCAATTAGCTTTATATTTTCTTGCAGGGTGTTTCTCTCTCTGACGTAGTCCAAGCCTAGGTAAGAAAAACAGCAACTAAGCTCGTGTCAGCCACATTTTGAGGTGTTATGGGAAATGTTAGCATGTTCTTCTTCAGTGAACAACAGCTTGAATATTCAGCTTTCTATCCATTGCTTTTCCTATTACACTGTTTCTTCTGGACCCTGAGCATGTGAGTGACATAAATTCAAACTCCTGAGAATCACGGAGCCGAACACGGAGGCAATACATAACAGGAGGAAAGGGGAGGGAGAAAGGAAGTTACATGTTGACAAGTGGATGGATGTGAGTCTTTGGGAGGGTCGGATGCGATTATGCGTGTGGTAAGCAGACTGGAACAAGGTGTAAGTGACTCCACAGATGAAGGCTCCACAGACTTCCTTAGAAACACCTACAAAATTGACCCTCTGCTTGGTGAAATCTTGGTTTAAAATGTATTTCAGCCTGGCTTAGTTAGGACACAGTCGTGCAGAATGAGAACCAGATAAAAGACTGTAAACAAAGCGCAGTGATAAATGCAGTGCATCAAATTGTGGGATGGTGCCAGAGCTCTGGGTGCCTGAGATCTGGTATTATTTAGCATCTAAATTAATGAGCTGGAAGAAGTAAACAAAATGATTAAATTCACAGATCATCCTAAACTAGAAGGAGTTAAGAACATCAGTCAGCAGACAGCAGTGATCCAAAGTGACCAAGAAGCATTAGTAAATGCTTCAAAACAACATAATAAGATTTGAATATCAAAATGCATGGTAGTGTATCTGGGAGAAAGCAGTTTGCCACATCCTGGCTGTATCAAAGGGAAAAACTTAGGAAACAGAGCTGTTGGAGGAGACCTGAGGCTTGTCATGGATCGTAAATTAGGTAGGAGTTCATATTTTGATATAATTGCAAGGTGCGTTTATGCAGCTTTGAACTGCAAAGGTAAAGCCACCTCCCCATGAATGCAAAGAAATTTAGAAGAGGGCAGGCAAAGTGCATCTGTCCCTTTGCCCCTTGGGCACTGGGCTGGGCAGGGTGGGGACAGCCAGCACTGGCCATTGCTCCCCATCCATCAGCCGCCATCCCCGGACACTCCTTAAACACTGCTGGGACTGTCTCCTCAGACTTGGGGTCCCTCTTACCTTCCCTCTTGCTGATCTCGCAGGCGGTGCCGCTGTAGCCAAGGGGACATAAGCATTCACACTCGGTTCCTGAAAGTAAGTAGAGACGGTGGGATTAAAGACTTCCAAGTCACATGTCCCTGCAGCCACCCATTTCTTCTCAGTGCTTCGTCTTCTGTGAGGAAGGGACAGTGGGTGAAATGATATCAGCGTTTTTCTCCGACGGTGAAAGTATAAAATAGCAATAAAGCGGGGGAGCTGTGACTACCCCGCCGCCCCTCTCGCCTCCCCAGCCATTTGTTCCTGCCGCTGCACTGCGGCTCAACCTCAGCTACGCCGGAGCAGTAATTCGGCAACCCAAGGTACCACACAGCCCCCCTGCTCCTCTCCAAAAGAGGTATCTTGGCAGAGCATAGAGGGAGCCAAGTGCAGCATCAGGAATGAGCAACCGGGACAGGAGCATCCCAGCTTGGCTTTGTGGCAGAGGAAAAGTCCACGTAACCCCATGCCGGTTGCCCGGGGCTGCGGTGTGCATCCCATGGCAGGACCCCGGCAGAGAGCTCCCACTTTGGAAAATAACGGTCATTTAAAACCTCTTGTTGAGAAGATCCTAAATGAAACGCTAACTTGACTCAGCACCTAAAAAGTTATTTAAACAAGGGTAATCATGAGACGAATCCTTTAAGTGCTACAATCAACTAGCTGGTACCTGAAGCGATGGTTTCTGCATTAGATACATTTAGATGATAACGATCCTCATCAGGACTTCTGCAGATGCAGATTGGAATTATGCACTTGACAAAATGGTCCCTTTGTTAGAAGCTCTCATCAAATCATATATCTCTGTTTAGGCAGTGTGGTTTTCATTCAATTTGATTATTTTTCCCCTTCATTTTTAAATCACAGCCTGCTTACAAAGTAGGACACCTTCTATCAGAAACGGGGGGAGGTGGTGGTGGTAACTGTGCTTGGCACTTATATGGTGCTTTTCATCTTCAAAACACTTTTACAAACACTAATTAAAGCTGAGACAGTCGTCACTTCTCTAGGAAGATGGAAGTAATCTTAAAAGCAAAGGAGGAGACTTAAAGATGTCAAGGGTTTTTTTTAATGCATAACTGAGGTGGAACAAATTCTTCCACAAAACTGATACAGATGGTCACTCCCATTAAGGAGTCAAGGCTCATCCCTCGACTTTACTGTCTTTACTTACCGGTGGCACTCTACAACGAGACCAATTTTAAAAAAAATATTTAATTACCTGAAAGAGAAATGACAGAAGAAACTAAAGAGCAGATTACTCGCCAAGCTCCCTCGCTCCCCACAGATTCCCAGCTCATTTCTCTTAGAGGGCAGGGAAGAGGTGCAAAATCCTTCTACCTTGCAGAAGGGGGATGCCATTGCCATGGCACGGAGCACAGCGGCAAGAACTGGTCTCCAGCTGAAACTCATCAAGAGCCCGTCGCAGATTTTCTTTTATTGTGATTGCATTAGCAAAATCGGTTGGAGTCACCAGCTGATACAGAGGCTCTGCCTAAAGGGAGGGAAGAAACTGCATTTGTTTCCAAGTTCAAGATGGTGTGAGCATCACAGGGCTCGGTGGGAGCACAGCTGGAGAGGGAAATGAAGGCCTTGTGGTACGGGCTCCGGGTTTCCCATTAGTATTTCTTTAAACCTCATGAACAACAAGGCAGCAATGTCAGGAATACTTACAGGGAGCCTCTCCTTGCTTCACAACACCAAATAAACTGCAAATGCATAATAAAATACAACCGCCATACCGTTAGTTGACAAACAGGTGAAGTTTCACAGAAGTTTCATTAAATCCTTTCTCATCTGTTTTCCTGATCTTGACATTTTTAGATCACATTTGCTCAAACTTACATTTCCCAAGTGCTCTCTTACTCTGATTTAAAAAAGGTCTCCCAAAAACCCACCCACAAAAATCGCCTTCATTCCTCGTACCGCAGAGCCAGAGGCACGCGCTCACAGGCATTCACATCTGCGCTTTCACCTTAACCACTTCTGCATTCCAAGGCTGATTTCTCTTTTTATGAAGCCAAGATAAGGGTTTCCACTGCCTTCAGAAGGGGAAGGATTGTGATCTTCATCTGCAGATGAGGTCGGTGGGAGAAGATAAGGGGGTGCATGGCACGGTGAACGTGCAGTAGGGACCAAGGAGACTTTGACTTGCTCATTTATTTTTTTCCTGAAAGCAAGGGAAAGTTAAACTGTGGTCTCAATGTTGCCGGTCACCCACTAATGTCAGTGGGACAACATTGGCACGTGTCATCAGAGGATCCATCCCAAACTCCCATCCTTGCTATAGAGATGCCTGCCACATAGGCCACGGCAATACAGTAAGCATGAAAGATCACCCTACTGCTATCACGGGCTCAAGCTACAAGAAATAGACGAATGTTTCAATAAAAAAATGCTCATTTCCTGCTGCTGTACATTTACTCTTCATCAATTATCTGTGATCCATACTTTGCTTTTTGAATTCAGATCATACAAATGAGGAAATACACTAAGAGTGACCTGCCAAGTCCCTTCAGCAGATGATTTATGAACTGATTTGCTTTAGTTTTCCCTAACTAAGCATTCCTGGGCTGACATTTAGTCACACTCTGCTGGTACTTTTGATCTTCAAGCCCCACCGGGATATTGGTATGGAAATGAAGAATTATAGATACCAAACCCGAATTACATCCGCCTGAGGTTTCTCCCTGGGCAGCCTGGTCACTGATACCAGGCAAGACAAAGAACGTCGCAATTTCTTGTGGGAGAGTTTTCTGTACGTGGGATCTAGCGGGAAGGGTTGCAGCGATGTTGCCTCCTGCCCAGAGACCTCCCAGTACACTTCTGGAAGGTCTATCCATAGCACACCACGGGCTTGGGAACGCTGCCTCCCCTGCAGCAAGCACTGGACAGGCACTGGCTGCGTTTCCAAATTACTGGGTTTTGCTTTGCTTCATATTTTTTAGAATTCACCTCTTTTTTTTTAAAAAAAAGAAAAGTCAGAATTTTCAATGAGAAACAAACACCTTTTGCAAATATAAATATTTTCACCTAGAATTAAATTTTCCAATGAAAACCAAATATACAATAATAAAATCAACTTCCACCATTCTCAGTCCAAACTCCTGTTTAAAAGGATGTTCTCTTGCACCTTTGTACTATTCACTCAGAGTAAACTTATTTTGACATTAAAAATGATGAGGCAGAATTGCTACATACTTCTGCTCGCTTTTTACTTTTACAGTGCCTTGCATTTCTAAAACTTTTCAGGATCAAAAAACCTTGACTCTTCGAAACCTAACTCATAGTTCTAAGGTTTAGCTCTGCTGCACAAACACCCAGGCACGTACGGTGAACTACTTGCCCTTCTGAACCAGAGAGAATTGCTGCTAAATAGTCATTGGTGCTCACAGAAGACAGGAGAAATTTCAGGAAAAAAAAAAGTCCTTATAAAATATATGCTGCCAGATCTATTTTTGATAAGTGATAAGGTAGAACAGAAAGTGGATAGTCTGACCTGCTTGGTAGGCAAATGATCACATCTGCACAGCCAAGTTAGGAGGATTAAAGCTGTTTACTTCACGTACTTCCAACCACACCACCCTTTTTAAAGCATCACATCTTTGATTTTCTGAATACCCAGTCTTAGAGAAACCATCTTGCACAATATAGGTCTATTATTTGCCCTATTTTTTTTTTTTTTTTTTTTTTTTTTTTTTTAAATCCTGTTTATTTAAGCACAGAGTTCTCCAAGGCGCTCGGCTAAGTGAGGCTGAATGAAGTGATGGATACAGTACCTTTAGCTTTATGATTTCAGGGTTGTACTGCACAGCATCTCCCCACTCCTGCATGAGCGCAGCCGTCGGCAGGTCTTTGTAAGCCAACGTGGTAATGTGTTCGCTTGCTCCACCACGAACAAGGGCAATGAAATCCTCCACAAACTGTTTTTTGGAGGTGCTGTCTGCAAAAATGCATTCAGAAAGTGGCCAGCTCTGCTCAGGTATGTCTTTATGGATTGCAGAAGAGATACAAGCTCACAGCAGAACACCCCTGTATAGGACCCATCCCACCGAGAAAGGAAAGGAAAAAGGCCACAAGTGTTTCACTTCTGAATCATAGAATCATAGATCCATAGAATGGTTAGAGTTGGAAGGGACCTTAAAGATCATCTAGTTCCAACCCCTCTGCCATGGGCAGGGACACCTTCCACTAGACCAGGCTGCTCAAAGCCCCACTCAACCTGGCCAACCACCTCCAGGGATGGGGCCTCCACAGCTTCTCTGGGCAACCTGGGCCAGTATCTCACCACCCTCACAGCAAAGAGTTTCTTCCTAACAAAGGAAGCCTGTGTCCCTCCTGCTCCCTTGTAGCAATACCCCCATCATCCTCTCCTGCACCCTGTATCTGTCTCCCTAAATTTCTTCCCTGTGGTTATAAGCTTGCAGGTTCTTCTACAGCCCGATGCTCCTCACCACCATGAACAGTGCCTCTTCTCCACATATCTTCAGGTGCACCCTCCTCCCACTGCAACACCCTCAGCTTCCCATGTGTCCCCTGAGGCTCCCACAACACCATTACCTCCCTGCTTTCCCCATCTGGGCTTTTTTGGGTGCAAAAAGTGGCATGCTGAGCTGCTCTGCTGAGAGGTGGGTGGATTGGTAACACAGGACCAGCCAGGTGGGTAATGGTTGATCTGTTCCTGCTTTTCCCTGGAACACTGAACAGATATTTCTTCTCTACCCAGCAAAGAAAATCTTGCAAAAAAAATGAGTTTTGAGACATCTACACCTCTCTTAAGCTTGGCTGGGGTTAGCCAGCAGACTCAAAAGCAGCTGCGAGGGAGTGGGGAAATCTTTCAGGCAGGCAAGATCAAAAAATCTTCTTTTCACGACGACAAAGGCTAGAAATGAAATGGCAGAAGTGTTTCATGCTTACCTCCAATCTCTTTTAAAAGGGATTTACAGCCAGCTTCAGTTATTCCAAGCTTCAGATAGACATCATAAATACTTGCACCAATGTTAAAGCCACGCTGTGCACATTTCTGGACACCGCTCAGAGAATAACCTTAAACGCACACCACAAAATTGTAGCATTTTAATACAACTACTCAATATTTTATGTCCATATACACAGAAAATGCGAGTTGATAAATATTTTTCCTTTGGAAAAAAAGGAGATGAGATGCAGAAGTCTTTTTTGGGATATATAACAGATCTATATGAAATTAAATGAGATCTCTACATTTTACAGAACTCTGAAACCCAGTGCAAATGCAAGGTAAGTGCTGGAAGAGGCTTTTAATGACCAACTCAGCTGTACTGGGTTATGCAGAGCTGCAATGGGTGGGAGTCTGATCTGTGACTTAAATGTCAAACGTCTTTGACAAAGGACGACCACCACACATCCCCATCATCAGGAGCCAGGCTTTTTAAGAGTAACAGACGAAGCAGCTTTTTCTCCCTTTGCTAGCTCACATCTCCAACTCATTGCTGCCAGAAGAGCCTTAATTGTTTCGTGGAAGTTTCTCCGTGAAGCTCTACGATAATTTTTTTCCTGGCATATAAGAATTTGCCCTAAAAATCTGCAAATTCTTCATACGTTCTTCCCCAAAGTCCTTCTCCAAACTCCTTGCAGTCCTGACACTCAAGAATATTTAAGCAGTTGTGGTGAAACACCAGATATGACACTTAAGTATCTCTTTTCTTTCTCTGCTTTTTTGCTGCAATCCCCCACGTTTCCCCGAATTCTTTACTTTTCTAGTTAAACTCATGTCTTGATGATACAGATGTTTACATCAGCTCACAATGCAAGTATCACCGCATGGCTGGCCTGTTCTTATGCTCTTCTCATACATCTGGTATTGGCCAGTTTCTAGATCAGAAAAGAGGATGCACCGAGCTTTGGGTTGATGCAGGATGGCCTCTATTAATGTTCGTAGTCCGTATGCACCTGAAGGCAGGAACCACTATTTTATGACATCCTTGTACAGCACAATCCAGACCTCTCTCCTGCCGTCTTTCCCCAGAAAGTATCAAATCATGAACCACAGACACATCTGGCATATTGGATTATACGCGAGAGCAGTGCAAGTACCAACCACGTGACGCCGCTTGTGATACTAGATCTACAAAAGGAGACTTGATTTCCAGTAGAAAAAAAATGACGGATTTGAAGAGAAAAACTGAATTCTCAGAAGGGACCTATCAAACCCTGGTGAGAACTTAGAGCCCAGCCCAGTGCCAGGGAGAGTGTGAAAATGTTGGTACTACTGCAGGGTCCTGATCTCGGTCAGCAGACACCGTCAGGTAGCATTTTGATGCAAACAACACTACCCAGCAGTTCAAACAAGTGTGGCTTGTGATGGGCCCCCACCAACAGCTGAGAAATCGGGCAGTGCTAATGTTTTGAATATCTGAAATCTGAATCTAAATTCTGTCCCTCCGGGCTGTATCTGACTACAGGATAAGCGACTTCCTAGACAGCAGAAGAGCAAACAGACTGAGTGTCACACACAGCAGAGTCCACTAAATGCTTTCGCAAATAGACAGCGAAGGCAGTTACTCACTCCCATGCCAATGAATAAATAAGAAAGTGCAGCTACTGATTAATGTCACACGGCTCGCTCTATCCTACACAACAATCATCATTTCTCACAAAAAAAGAAGCCAGAGTCAAAGAGCAAGAGCAATGTCAGGCACAAGAGTCACCCGGCAAATTATTTACTGTTTCCTACATGCTGGAAAAGCTCTCGAGGCTAAAGGTGTTTCAAAACTGTCATTTGAAAGGCAATGGGAAAGGAACCTAGGTGAAGGTTTTCAAAGCTAACAAAAGCATTAAGCTACACGATTCTCATTCATCTCAACATCTTGTCAGCCTCCAAAATGTGTCGTCTAAAATACTTGCTACAGGGCCCTTTTTATGAACTGGCAGCACCCACAGCTTGAGAGCTAGATGAAGCCCACGATGCATGCTCTGACAACTAGGCTCTTTATTCACTGCCATAAAGCACTTCTACTCCCGTATTTCCCGCATGCTTCCTTTGAGATGCTGTTGACTCCTTCTTCCACCATCTCTCTTTTCTAGCCTCAGACCCGAACCATCATTGGGTGCCTGCAGAGGGGTTTTCCCACCAAAAAAACCTGGCCCCAAAGCTTTTTCACAACCATCAGATGCACACACCTGCCTTTTGGAGCTCATTGCTGTTCACGACTAAAGTATATTCGTAGATGCCACCGACGGTAGCCTCAGTGATGTAATGGGTGCCGTAGTCTCTGTAGAGCTCTCTGTACTCCCCGTAGCTGTACTCTGACGGGAGCTGATGGAGTCTCTGCAGGAACTCGTAATGCAGCATCAGGGCTCGGGGCTTCAGCTTGTAAACGGCAACAGCCAGCTCAGAACGGGCGTGAATGAATTTGCTGGACTACGTGAAATGCAGAAACACAAGAGAATCCAGAAGTGAGAGATGTCAGTCTTGTGACAATGCGTAGTTATTTGCCATGAAACAATTAACGCTGGTCAGGATTTATCAAGTTAACAGTTTGCAACTGGAAATCTTTTAACTTAGCAAAACCAAAACTTTTAGTAGTAAAGTTTCTGAAAATCAGGATTCTGACTGGTAGTACAGAGAGAGAAGAAGAAGGAAGGGGGAGAGACACCCATTACAGGTTAGGTGATGGCTCAGGCCACGACTGGGACATGGGGACAGCCAGGGTCCAGGCTCTGCTCAGAGAGATACGGGATGCACGGACACAAGCAGCATCCCAAGACTGCTCTACCCCTAATAATGTCAACCAGCCTTTGCCTTTCACAATCTCTCTCCTGAAAAATGTCGACGTTTGAAATCATGATGATTTATATGTGAAATGGTAATCTCCTATCTGATCCAAATTTACATTTATATTCTGCAGAATATGCCGTTACCAAAACTCAAAGGAAAGAAGAAAACGCAAACACTCACACACACACGTATTTGTATGTCTCTGTATAGATACGTGTACATGGGTATATATTATATCTCCCCTTTCTGGCATAAAAGTCAGGAACAGATGAGGTCTTTCGTCATGTCCCAAGGATTTGGTGTCCAGTTGGTGGGGCCAGCAGGACAAGCACACCAAGGGGGTTTCAATATAGAACTCTGTAGCTTAATAAAAGCAAGACTTAGTATTGGGTTTCTTTATGGATATCTATTGCAAATGCTTCTCATATACCTCTGATCTTGTCATGGGAAATGCCTCTTTGCAGGAAGGAAATGCAAGTTTAATAGCAACAAGGAATTCTCTGCCATTCCTGAGTGCACTTTATACTGACGGGAGAGACATACATCAGTGATACCATTAAACCATTGACAAGAGCTAGGTTTGTTTACAGCAATAACAGATGAAAAAAAGAAATCAAATGATGGCACACACTACCTCAGACTAAATCTCAAAAAGCAGTCCTGGAAGTTATAGATTAAAGCATCTCCAGCCAGCTTCAAGTGTGCATCAGACCACAGCTGTGACCAAATCTCTGCAGAAGAGACTGGAAGTGATTGTGCCATCCGTATTTTGGGGTGTGTGTGTGCTGACCTGGTGAATGATGTACTCGGCAGATAGACCACATCAGCCAAAGTAAAATGGCACGTGTTAGTCTATAATTAAACCCACGGAAGGGCTGCTAGCGGTTTTCATTCTATGTTATTGTCACGGCTGCCCTACAGTTGAACAGCTTGGCTTCGCTGTTTGCATTATCAGTTACCGAAGTGACAGCTCCTGCCTGGCTGAATCCACCTAAAAGAGGGATGGCCCTTCACGTGTGAGATGACATTGTGCAGTGATCGCTCACCATAGCCATCCACACCGCTGACCAGTTTCTGGACTGTGTGTACAGGTGCGGGAATTTAGGGAACTGCAGAAAATCCTATTTGCCCTTCTTTCACCCCAGATTTCTCTATTAATCACTGTAACTCACCCGTAGGGCAGAGGGAACTTCTGGGTTCCTGGGTTCGTTAGCTAAACTGTAATTCTACCTGTGCAGATTCCCTTGGAGGAGTCACTGTGCTGGTTGTACCCACTCACCTTCCACCTGCCAGACTGCTTGGGCATCAGTGGTCAGCACGTTTTAACAGCTGGCAGGGCAAGGTGCACAGCATCCCATGGCTGGGGTGCAGCATGGAGATCCTGCTAGGAGTGTCACTTGTACATCTCCTACTAGCGAGTTCACTGCATGGGGGGGAGGCCATCTGAACCTGCTTTTTAGTTTTGTAGAATTATAGAATCATAGAATGGTTTAGGTTGGAAGAGACCTTAAAGATCATCTAGTTTCAATCCCCCTGCCATGGGCAGGGACACCTCCCACTAGACCAGGTTACTCAAAGCCCCATCCAACCTGGCCTTGAACACTTCCAGGGATGGGGCCTCCACAGCTTCCCTGGGCAACCTGGGCCAGTGTCTTACCACCCTTAGAGTGAAAAATTTCTTCCTGAGATCTAATCTAAATCTCCCCTCTTCTAGTTTGAAGCCATTACCCCTCATCCTATTACTACACGCCCTTGTAGAAAGTCCCTCTCCAGCTTTCCTGTAGGCCCCTTTCAGGTACTGGAAAGCTGCTCCAAGGTCTCCTCAGAGTCTTTTCTTCTCCAGGCTGAACAACTTCAACTCTCTCAGCCTGTCCTCATAGCAGAGGTGCTCCAGCCCTCTGATCATCTTAGTTGCCCTCCTCTGGACTCACTCCAACAGGTCCGCATCCTTCCTCTGTTGGGGCCCCCAGAGCTGGACACAGTACTCCAGGTGGGGTCTCAAGAGAGTGGAGTAGAGGGGAAGAATCACCTCCCTCGAGGAGGCGATTTCCTCAATTTCATTTTTTTTAAAATCACTACAAACACCCAAATGTGGATGCTCATCAGGACACAGGACAGATCGCACTCGTTGTGGCTGATTTTGGAGGTTAGGCAGTCTGGTTCCTGGTTGACAGGTGAATGGAAAAGCTCCTGGGTGCTGTAAACACAAACACAGGCGTTGTGGCCTTAGCAAACACTTGACCAATACAAACTGCAAAATCCAGTCACAAGGAAAGATTTCATTTATCCTAGTCCTGGCTGCTGACCTGATGATGGGGATCAAACTGATACACACACATACAGATAACGCGTTACCAGAGAATTAAGTGGAGCAGTGCTTACAGTTGAAGAAAATCTTTTCATCCTTTGAATGAACTTCTTGAACCTGTTGTCGTTTGAATTGTAACCCAGTTCAAACACTTTTGGTATTTTTATACCGAAGCTGAAGCTAGACTGTGAAGCTTTTGCCTTCAGGACAGTGCTTTCATAATTTGAGTAGGAGTCATATTCAGTCATTGTAAATTCGTATTTGCCTTTGGTCTAAACAGAAAGCAAAAACAACACGTTTAATTTCCTGCATAGTGATTGTATACCTGAAGCATGGGGAAGGAATACAGATACAAATATACTTGTGAATTAATGCTTGCACTTTGAAGATGAAAAGCTTTGTATAATTGCAAAGCACTATTATTATTAACACTGGTACTTCAAGAATACTTGACTTACAGCAGCAGGAAAGCTGCTATCTCCTCCATACTGCAAGGACCTCAGGCTTTTACTTAACATGTCAATCTTATGCAAAGAAGGTGAAATATTAAACACAGGCATCAATTAAAGTATGAATTCTAAGAGGAAAAGGTTTCCTAATGGGCAACACTCAAAAATATCATGCTATGTCACCAAGAGCATTAAGGTCGAACACATAATATTTGAAATACAGCCTTGAAGCACCACAGAAATTTGCTGGTCACCTTCACATTCGCACAAAGCACACGGTGTCCGGTTGCACAAGGACAGCTTTCCCAGCCTGGCTCTCAAGGCACTCCACAATTCTGTCTAAAATTAACCTCCCCGTGCCCAGTGGGTGGCTTTTGGGCCCTCTTGTACAGATGGCAGCGGGAAGGTTAGGCTCAGTTTTTGCAATGACATGGTGCAAGGGAACATTGCCAACTATTCCAGTACCCACGGATATTATAAGGCGATGTGTCCAGCTTCATATAGTACATGGGGTATGATTATGTTCTAGAAGTAGGGCTAAATTCAGTCTCATCCCATTTGATCTCATAAGTTTTCTAATTCTTAATAAAATGATTTAGTAATGAAGCTTTATCAGTATTACTCACTAAATTTATTGGCGTATGTGTTTATTTTCAGACGAACCTGTCACATACCTCTGGCGTATAGCTTTCTACATTGTAAGGCTTTCTGAATCTTGTGTCCATGATATAATGGGGAGAACACCCCCCAGCATAGTACCGGTGATCAAGAACTAATCCTTCCAAGTCGTTTGTGAAGATATTTAACCTGTACAAGAAGCATAACAGCAAAATATTAAGATTATCGTTGATTTAGAAGTAAACATCAAATGACTTGGCTGAGAAAGGCAAAAGATTTTTCGTTTGGCTGAGGGCTCTTCATTTTGTCTTTAAGGGCTTCTTTATTTTGAAACCCCAAAAGAAAGTTTTGCCCCTTTCACTGTGCGGTCAACCCATTTGCTCCAGAAAAACCTAATTGACTAACAAGAAAGCAGTCAACTTTTGACACTTCATTGAATATCTTAATTACAGAAGGGCAATTTTCACCACCCAGCTAGGCATGACACCAGAGCATTACTGCCATCAGCACTGGCAGCTTCTGTAGCCTTTACTGGAACTCTCTGGGAAGAGCAGAACAAACTGGACCAGACAAACCCCAACCCCACCAGGTTGCCCACCCCAAGTATCTCCAGATGCCCACAGCAGCGCAGCAGCATCCAGATTCAAAGACCGGTTTGCCAACCCATGTCATCAGTCCAAACTCATTTTTAATTCACATTTCTTTGTGCTGGTTTATCAGTCATAATCTTTGCTGGGTTGGTCACGGATCAACCAGATGTCAGTGGATGAGAGTGAAAATTGTCAGAGAACAAGATCTACACACTCAAGCAAATGTTCTACTACTCCTTGAAAGCAAGTTTTCCTTTGATTTTAGTGGATGATGGACAGTAATCTTAACCTGTCTACTCTGAGAAAGGATGTCCCACTGCAATCTGTTTAGATGGGGTGATTAAACTGGGCTGATGGGATCTGTGGCAGTAAAACCCCTTCTGTTGTGCACTGTCAGGACATCCTCACTTCACCCTCGTGGCACACAGCTGAGGACATGGCACTCATCTCCACAAACTCATACTCAAATAGTAACAAGAGTCATTAGAGGGAACTTCACTGAAAAAAAAAGATAATTGCTAATAGCCCATGTCGTGTCCCTATTAGTGTTCCAGGCCTCTGTTAGCTCTGCCTCTCCTTATTTTGGGGAGAGAGACTTGCATGATAATGACTTTGAAGCTGTAAAATATTAACTCTAATTTTAGAACAATCTGAAAAGAAGGGAAGTCCACTAAAAGCAAATTACTGAGCAATTGTAGCTTCAAAGAGATGAGAAGCGTGTTCCTATAATTGTCCAACATTATTTTTAATTTTGATTAAACTCAGAAGTACAAAGCATTAGCAATGACATGTGCAGCAGCCATATCTCCAGAGAACAAGAAGGAAATTATAATTTTTTCCTTGCAATATCATTTTTTGCTTTTCCTTTTTTTTTTTAATGTAAAAAGCATTTTTTTTTCCTTCCAGAATGAGAAAAGACTCTTTTCACACAGTCCAATCTTACAGAAAGTTGCCACCGTCTTAGCCAGTAAAAGCTGGGTCAATTCAGATGTGAATTTGAATCCCAAAAAAGTTGGGGCTTGGTAACATGCAGGCTAATCCTACCCCACTCACACAAAGGACAAAAATTCCAGCATCTCTCACTGCTGCAGAAGAAATCCAAGAAATTTTTACCCCCCCTCCAATTCATACACTGTGCAAAAACACACATCTATAGCCAGGTTCAGATTTTAGGCAATCCAAGTGTGGTGGTACAATGCCCTCCACTCCCACCCCTTTAGGTCACTTGGTGCTTGGTGTGATTTCCCCCCACCTGGGCCCCATAATAACCTAACACAAAACAGGAAAGGATGCAAAGGACAATGGACCAGAATGTTATGGTGACCCTTTAACACCTGGACCACATGGAAACCCGGGCCACATGACAACCCAACATAAAATAGGAAAGAACGCAAAGGGCAACAGACCAGAACGTTATGGCAACCCCTGAGCGCACCTGGTTCCCACGTCCCCTATTGCTTGGAAATAGTCAATAATCGATCACCTCCTGACAGTACCTGGATCATAGCCCAAAGAGGGGGGATGATACCAGAACCTCAAGATCTAGCACATTCTGGGCTTGCGCAACTGGTGGAATGTACCAGAATATCCCATTATCCGAGTTGGGCCAGACTGGAAAAGTACCTGGCGACAGTCAATTATCTCGGATCCTATAAATAGAGATTCTTGTGAGACCCTTTGAGTTCTCCTGGATCGCAGCGGGCTGTGGCCGGCATATCCCCTGAGCTGGGACACTGCTCAGGCTGACACCTCCAGGGTTAAAGGGCGAGTGTGAGTCAACCTTCTCGAGTCTCAGTTATCACCCATGGAGGAATGCCGATGCACGTATTTACTCTAAACTCAAGAAGAGGGAAATTTTAACTACAGCCTAGTCTCTCTTTCATCCACCTATCTAGCTATGTGTTTCTGATACACACATTAGCTTTTACGAGTGTGGATGTCCCCATATTTTACTGGATCCAGGTATTTTCTGTCTGTCTGACTCTGTGTGTATGTGTTTTTATGTTTTTGTGTTTGCTCACACATATAATGATTTAGGAAAAGGGCCACCTGTTGGCTCACTGGAGTTGCCCGCTGCAAAGGGACCTTGGTCCTAGCAGTTAAAGACTTGGTGGTGCGTGTGTGTGTGTGTGCGCGCGCGACTCCTCAAATGGTGTGTGTTTATATGTTTTGGTGTTTATACAACTATACTGATTTAGGATACCTTATAGTTAAGTTAGTGTGAATCTTGTCATTTTCGAATCTGTAATTAAGTTGCTGTTCAATTATTTTGTTAAATCACCTTGTAAATCCTTAAACTGGTTAATGATTCAGTGCTGCTAAAATTTAACCTCTTGATTTACCTCAAAGTATTAATAAATTTTGAATTGCTGCTGAATCATAACCATGTCAAATATTTCCATCCGTGACACCAAGGCACTGATTTAAGTCACTCTATAAAAGTGGTATAACTGTATGTTCAGATTTTAACAAACCCTCCTTTGTTTTCATTTCGAAAGCACGGTTTGAAGTAGTCTCTTGGTTCCTAAAGGGCAGGTCCTTCCCGCTCCCCATGGACTGAATTAGGCCAGAGTCTAACTCTGCTTACATCTGTGCAAAATACTTGGATTATTGAAACTCTCCCACTCATTAATTTAAGGGTGAGTTTGGTGTTGGCATTTCCCTCTTCACTCACCAGGTTTTGGCAACACAAAGAGCACACAGAGGCTCTTGTAGGACATACTTGCAAGCCAAGCTGATGATCTCCGCAGGGTGCACAAGTTCTCCTGGGTTGATCTGGGACTTCTACTCACCTCATCTCGCTCCGAAAGGCTTGTGGAGTCCATAAGGGTTTTCCCACCAGGCTTTGGATCGGGACCCCAAAGGCTGTGGGATCCTAACTCATGGGTACAGCAACTGCTACAGCTTTTCTCTGTTCAATGTTTATGGCTGAAGCCACATAAGATCATTCTTATCCTTAAGTAAGAAAAGACCTCATCAAGGTCGCTGACTTACCCTTTTGCCAGATTCTCTATTCCCCAGTACTGCTCCATCTTCTGGTCACACTTTTTAAACACTTTTTTGCAGTTTTTTTCATCTGACTGGTCCCCACAGTCATCATCCCCATTACAAAGCAGCCTCCGTGTAATGCATCTCCCTAGGATGCAAGTGAAAAATTACTTATAAAACAATGTATTATCATACTTGCTGGTAATATTGCAAAATCACAGACCCTGACTTGGAGTCTAGAAACAAAATAAAAGACTCCAGCAGTGTATGGTTCTAAACTAGCTGGAAAACATTTCCTCTCTATCTGCATGGAAAATATCAAACTCCACCTGCTCAGTTTTGCTCAAAACTTTCAAAATCTTAAAATTCCTTGTTCAACCTAGGAAAAAAAAAAAAAGAAATTCCTAATTAAAAGTATAAAAAGGGATAGACCTTTTCTGTTGCTAAAATTTTTTAGTTTTGAGACAACAAACATGCTGGAGACTGTTCAGCAGACCTTGTATGTAGTGTTAATTTTTCCCCCCCTTACCATGTCCATAATTCCCGAGGTCTGTTTTTTCAGTCTCACCAAAACACTAGCCCAGGGGGACAGAGATGAGAGTCGCTCTCCTTTGCCCCATCTCCTGTGCTGAGTTCCCGTCCGCCCCAGCGCTCTGCTCCCTGCACACTTCCCTCTCCGCTGCCAGGGTGCGGGTGCAAAGCAGAGACTGATCAGATTTTGGATACAGCTAACTGTTGCCTTCCTTCCCCACACCGCTTACGGTGTTCCCGACTAATTAGTCATTGATAAGGATGGAGGATAATGATAAATGCCATGAGGACCACCATCATAACCTGTCATGCTCTTGGGCATGTGTCAAGGATGCCCAATGCATGTTCTCCTGCTGTCAGATCCACTTGTGCTGCAGATTTTACTGATACAACTGGGTTTTAATTTCCTATTTGGAGATTGTAAAGACATGCTTTAGACTGACAGACATTGGCTAATAGACTCAAAATCACTGATGCAAACACAACACAGGCACGGATGGATCCAGGTGAACATCTGACATCTCTTTAGCCCAGCAAACCCCTGCAGAAGCAGAGAAGTTCAGCATGGTGGTGTCAGAGATGCACTCCGTAAGTCCTTACCTGTAACTGCACACACAAAACCTTCACATCTAACTTTATTCCTGCAAGGACTATTTGTAACACAGTCTTCGGCTTCTTTGTCAGAGTAATCACATGGATCTCCATTGAACTGAGAAGGTTGTTCCAGGCGGGCAAATCTGTACTGTGATGAAATAAAAAATATTGACTCAAGTGTAGAGAAATTGTGAATTTCACGCTTGCCTAGTTAAAAAGCAAACTTTTTGTCAGGGAGATCTGATCTAAGAGTACTGTCATATAAAAAAAAAGTGTCGGCAAAGAAGTGCGATGCCGATAACGTGCCTCATTTCAAAGGTTTCTGATCTACGACAGTTTTAATTTTACTAAGGAAGGATTGAGGATTGGAAGGGATGAAGGAAAGTTTGCTTTTCTTTGACAGTCTGTTTAAATGAGCCTGACAGGGTAGTGCGGGCATTTGCAAGAGTAAGGAAGGATTCAGTTACGTCTCCTCTCTTTCAATTAGCACGGGTAACGACATCCCTTGTTATTTTCTGTCAGTGTATTTACTTGGCCCTCTGTATCATTAGGGACTTTTTTCCGCCCACAACACTGCTGTGAAGCAGTCAATTACTCCGTCCAATATGTTAGCCCTCCTTTTCTTCCCAGCTTTTAAGATTAACTCTTTGATATGAAGCTTCACTCTTCCCAACTCCCGTCACTGGTTATTCCCACGTAAGCCTGGGAACGGCTTCTCCAACTCGTTAGCAGAGGTCCCTCTAGCAACGGGGATTTTGCTCTTCGCACTTTTGGGATCATTACTTTCGTTTGATGAGGCTTCTCGGGCAGAAAATGCTCGTTGGCAGACAAGAAAAAGCATCTTAATCCTGAGAGGCACCGAGTGTCTCCAGGTCCCACAGGGGACCATTAGTGGGGATGGTGCCTTGCGCTGATGCTGATAGAAGAGGACTGGGTTGGACAGAAAGTCCCTGCAAAGCCTGGGCTTCCTGCCTGTGTTCTCACCAAGTCTGTGCGCTGCCTCAGGACAGCGAGGTGGCCTGGAAACCACTGGATTTACTGGGGGTGAAGAGCTAAAAGGCACCTGAAAGCAAAAGCCTGCAGCCTCGCCTACAGAGGGCTTTCCTCAGCAGCTCCCTGCTGTTCGCCCAACCCCATGGACAAAACAGACAAGGCTTGCAGGAGATCCTGCCTCCCGGTTTCTCAGACTTCATGCCTAGACCACAAACACTCACCCTTTTCTTTTGGCAGGGATCACATTTGCTCCATGAGGACCAGGCGGAGAGCGTGCAGTCGCGGGGCTGCAGCAGGTTGCTCACGGACCGGGCCTGCCGGCTGTTGGCCACGCTCTTGTTGCTGCTGCTGAGGTTAAGGGTCTCCTTTTCACCACTGCATTCAACAACAGAAGACCTTCACCACGTGAAATCACTGAGCTGTGAGGACAGAGTGAGGCCTATAACCACATAACTACACGCCAAAGAGAACTAACACTTGTTAGACCTTACCAAATCTTCCATGCAACCTCTAGATTCCAGTACTCATTTCATCCTGGCATTATTGCTGTATGAAACCTGATTCACTCTTCAGTGCCCAAGAGTAGACCCAGTCCTCTACACCACCACCATGACAATGCCTGCAGAGCACTCAGGAGGGGTGACAGCAGGACACACATTTCATCTAGCCAGCATGGGAAACTCAACCCATGTCCCATCAACCTTGCCTTCATCTCAAGCTGTGGAAGCCCTACCAAATAAGCTGGCAAAGTGGCCAGCAGTAAAATTTGCACCATCAGTTGCTGCCCTTGCCCCATCGCTGCCTGCTGCTTGCTGTATGGGCACCACTTTGGTACCTCGCTGCCATACACGATGCACAGCTCCAAGGTCGGACACCTCCATGACAAACACCAGTCACAATACTGAGGGCTGGCACGCACTCAGCATTTTTGAAAACCAGGCTTAAGCACCTCCCTTCACTGAGCAGCCTATTTTTTCTCAAGCTGGCCAAACCCATTAGTCTTGGACGCTACTCTTGGTTCACAACAGAGAGTCATTAACCCATTAATCCTATTCATCCCAGTAATGAACTTGAACCCCAAGTGTCAGCCTTTACTCTTCACCCCACCCCCTCTCTCGCCCCCTCACAAGACAACTGTCTCCAAGGTTTCCACGATGCCACAGTTAAAATGCTGCCTACTCTTTTGGCGGATTCAGTATTTCCAATTAAATCGTCGTCCCAGACAAATGCTTCCTTGTAGCGCCTAATCTAAGTGGTAAGCTGTAGTAAAACATTGGCAATTAGGTTCTTTTCATACCCACTTTGACAAGTAAACTACCACAGTAGTGTTCCCAATTCTTCCACCAAGACAAGGAATAGCATCACCTGAAACTCTGAGTATGATTTAGTGCCTGGCAAGGGGCTCCCGTTACTGCGTATTAAAAATCACATGGAATAAAGGAATTACAAAACCTCATCAGCTCGCTGAGGCACGAAATCAGAGCTCAAAGTTCAGAGAACAGTGGAAAAATATAGTTAGATTGGAAAAATTATGGTCACTGAATGACCACAGTCCTCTGAAAGAGCAGTATCTATTAAGTTAGCACAGAAAGAAACAACTACCAGCCAGGTTCTTGCCATTTACCTACTCTAAGAAAAGAAAAGCCTGTCTCTCCAGCACACTGTCGGGCAGCTAGCACGGGAGGAGGCTGCATGTTGCAAACAGAATTCCCCAGTACAACACAACCGCGGCAATTTGTCGTCTCAGATTTATCAAACAGGATTACTTTTCTAAAGGCAGGCACATTGCACTACGTTGACTTCAAAACAATGCCTTTCGCTATTCATTAGAAATACAGAAATCGCTCAAGACAGCAATTATGTGCCATATGACGTGAAAGCCGAGTCCACACTGATCTTCACTCTTTATCGTTATCAGCCCACGGACACAGCTTGGGAAGCATTCACTCACCCAAAGCAATGCACGGTGAGGATGCTGAGTACGGCATAAAGCAGCAACCGTTTGATGGGGTCCGGAGCAAACACGGTGCGTGCTGTGCTCATCGCTCCAAGGCTCCATCGGCGATGCGAAACCGCCACCGCTCCCATTCCCTCTGCCGGGGGGAAGGGGGAGTTGAAAATGGTTCAAGTAGAAAAAGATAAATTACCAGGTCGTTTTTCCACAGTGTAAACAGCAGATGACCCACCACCTGGCAGATTCACAAGGTAAACGTTGCATTTGTTAGTACACGGCTTTCTGGAGGCAAGTGGGAAGGAAGCAAAGATCTGTCCAGAAGCAATTTACGCTTTCATTTGTAATGCTCCTTTCAAGGGACGGGGAAAAATGAATATTTCAACAAATGAAACATACTCTAGTCTTGGCAAGAGGGAAGTGCTAAGTAAACTAAAGTGGGCTTTCTAGGAATAGAGTAGACTGCAAAATCATTTATTTATTTCTGCTTTTCATGTCTGCCTTCCAGAGGAAGGCCGGGCGCGAGGCGTGAGCAGTTATTCTGACTGCTCGGGGAAAGCCTCCATCCCCAAGAGTGCCCTTTGCTGCCCCTCAGCAGGGCTCGGGCTGCAGGGAAGGACAAGAGCCCCAGCCCTGGCTGGGCCCATCCACAGAAATCCTCTGCTCCATGTACCCCAAGTCTTGAGCCCACTGAAGCAAGATCTGTCAGGCTATCAAATTTAACGTCTCGGTGTTTTCTACTTACTACGTGGAGTCATTCTCTCTCTTAAATGGTCCCAACAGGGACAAGAGAACTTACCAAGGGCCGAATCCCATCAGTTCAGCTGGGCTTTCAAAGGCAGATCAGCATCTTCGAAACCTTGCAGAATTTTTTCTTTGGTTGCCTGTTGAGGCAGCCTTCACATCCCACCGCTTCTCACTTCAGGTATGGGTCTTTTTGATTCCTGAGACACAGCAGTCTTTGCCTTCATTTCCCTAATTAGTCTTAAGCTACAACGAGCGTCTTAGAGGGAGAGAAGTTCTCTGAATCCGTGTTTCCCCGTATAAAATGATGACTATCGTTGGGTTTTTCCACCCTTCCTCTTGCTGGACAAGCAGAAGTTCTTTGAACAGTTGCAGTGTGTGCAGCTATGACTTTTAACAGCACGGCTGCTCACCCTCGGCTAAATCTGAGTGCTTCGATGATACAAAGAATAAATACATTTTAATTCGCTCATTATGGGAATGATGGATGCTATACATAAAATTAATCATATTCACTAATACAAAACAAACCTGACAACCTCAGCATCATTACCTGGCCAAGTGCTATACCACTTAATGTGTCAGTTACCTTACAAATGACATTATTCTGACTGTGGAGTCATGTCTCTGCAAAATAAGCTGCTGGCTGCTGCATCTTTCTAGTTTGGCAGCTTGACGATAACAATTTAACACAGAGAAGCACATTAACTGATTCCTTTTAGGAATCTGCTCAGAATAAAAAGATGGTGTTTCAGGTAGCCCGTTTTTTAACCCAGTGTTACTGAACAGACGGTCAGTGACTAACTGCCCTTTCATCTCTAGACATGGAGGACAAACCGTTAGGAAAGATGGCTTAGGCTGGGCAAAGCTTTTTGTTTGCCTTTTTTGCTTTATGTTTTTGTTCCAAATGACTTTGCCCCAGATTAAACCCAAGATGTGCTGACGCGATGCAGCTTGCTCAACCTTTGGCACAATTGATTTAGTCGTTAATCATTTGCGTGTGACAAAAAACCCCCACTTTTACAGGAAAGACCTCTCCACACGCGGGACCTTTGCTGGCTGGGAAATGCAGTACACATCCAATATTTCAATAGCACCAGAAGAGAAGCTATTTTAGAGATTTAACTGCAAACCATGACGGTGATCCCGGTGTGTGAAGATCTCAAAGCAACCTGCTCCTGTTTTGCTGCCTCTCACCACGCACATCTTAGTGGTGACCACGCTTGCTCCTGAATTAGCAGAAAGAAGTTCGGTTAAAATACCAGCGGGGACCCAACAGATAGAATTTCCTACGCATCAACGTACTTTTCAGAGAGAACGGAAAAGCAGAATCAGGTTCGCCACATAATTTATAATCCGGTTTAATTAGAGGTAGGTCTAACACGTAAAATTCACAACTTCCCTGCAGTTTGGGGCTTAGCGGGTTCATGGTTCAGCGGGAATGTTGCCTTGTAACACTGCCTGTGGCCTCTTTCCCCAGTCTTGATCCTTCTTTGTCGCTGACTGTAATAGCCGTGGCTGTCTGCTAGGCTGTTTTTAAGTCCCAAAGCACTTAGCACTAACAACGCTGTAAGTCACTGAACATGGGTTTCATCACGCCTGAAAACGAAGTCTCACTAAGTGTCCATCGTCAACACCAAGCTTTCAAGTGCAACGCATCCTTTACAGAGTTCGTAACACCAAAGTAAGTTTGTGACCCCTTGCTCCCTGTAAATCAAACCTGTACAGTTTCACCAAAGATAGTTTGTTTTTTGGTTTTTGTTTTTTTTTTTTTAAATGGCAGTTTCCTGCCCAAAGAACAACTGTGAAATGCATTGGAGATGAAAGGCTCTCCCTGGGAAAGGTTAGATTGGAGCCCACAAGCAGCTGTTTATGGTACTGTTAGTGCCCTTTTCAAAAAGAGTTTCTTTTTCTTCTCTGAGACAATTTTTTCATTCCCTGGTTCATGACTCATAACGCATTCCCTTCTGCAGAAGAACACAACTGGCTCATTGAAAGGTATGAGGAGGGTCGCCCACCGATTTTAATGGTGAAGAACGTAAAGTGGCAAATATATGGTAACATGTACAAGTAAGAAACCCTAAGGAATGTTTTCAGATGTTTACTACAACTGACTCTGTTGCATCACCATTTTTGTTACTAATACAGTAATTCTCTGGTGGTGAGGCTGGTCTCTGAAAAGCCCTAGATATTAAAAATGCACCTTGTTGAGCTTAATTCTCCTTTTCTGCCTTTTGATTCACGAAAAATACCACCTCATAGTGACTCAGTCCAAACTGGGCACAGGTTCATCTACTTCAAAACCTCTGATTCTAAGGTCCTGTGAAGACGGGTAAGACAGGGGCTGCAGTAATGAGGAGACAAAGAAAGAAAAACCCACCATGCCACGCTCCTTGGCGCTCTCTCCTCTTCATTAGAACACAAGATAACACACAAACTCATTTTCAAACTAGAAACAGCATTTTTAAAAGAAAAAAGCAGACACTTATAATCTCGGTATGTCAAACAGTACAAAATTTACAAAAAAATGCAACATCTTACAGCATTAGAACTTCCGCTTATTTCTAATAGAACTGGCTTCTGACACTGAGACCTTTTCTCAGACCCCTAATAACTATCTGGTAAAGAAGACAAAGATGCCACAAAAGGTCTTCACGCTGCCAGTACCTGGCAATAATTCTTCATAATCCTTTATTTTCACAAATGTCTGAGACTGAATGGACACTGATTTGCTGCCCGTTAACCTGGTTTTCTTTTAATCTATTGCGATTTCTTTTCCTCACTGGTCAGGAGTATTTATAGAAGTGGTGCTGCAGGAGCTACGAAATGGGGTTGAAAAGCCAGCAAATAATATCAGATCTTAAGAGACCCTTTGTTAAAAAAATACATTCTCTATCGGAAAGCCCCTTGAATGGGTAACATTTGAGGCTATTCTTCTTACTGAGATTTTTCAGGTGCTGATAAAACATTTTAGGGGTGATAGATGAGCCACAGGGCAAACACATCCATTGAGATAAGACTATTTAAAGCTCTAAAAACTAATAGCTGCAGAGTCGTTTCACTAATAGACCTGATATTTCCTGCCTCCAGTAGGATAATTTTAGAAAGAGACAGGCAATGTTACAGGTAATCAGGAAATCGTATCAGGATATCTCCCCATATTCCTCAATGTCACGCTGAAATGTATAATTCAGTTTCCCCACACTTCAGACAGCAAGTAAAGCAAGAAAAAAATACCCTTTTTCCTTCCCCATGCCAGCTCTCTGCTTTAGATTAAGTATTTAAAAAAAAAAAAAAAAAAAGCTTTTAATGGGGCTGATCCTAAAAAGCAAATCAGTATGAGAAGACCAACTTGTGGAAGACCTCGTCGCAAGAGCTGACCAAAGTACTCTTACACATCATGGCTTTTGCCGTAGCAACATCAGACCACAGCCAGGAGCAGGGGGTGAGTCCCACTGGTTCCATGAGCAGCGGCAGAACCAGAAGGCAGGAGCAGTGCACGCAGCAGTAAGGACAGTGAGAGCAGTAGCGTTAGTATAGGTACTTGTGTAGATGACCCAGGCTCACATGTTCACCCTAAACCCTCCAATTTCTGCTTGCCATATGAACTTCCACTTTGTTCTTTCACCACCGCGTGCTTTCCATGTTGGCTTAGAGGCAATTGTAGACAATGGATTCAAACCTCTGTAGAAAATTGCCAAGCGATAACCCCTTTCATTTCTTTGAAATGACATTCTTCTGATTGAGAACGGTATTTGCCAGAAAATTAATAAATACGAACCTGACAGGACATGAGCTGTTTAGAAAGAAAAGAAAGAAAAAAGGAAGCGGTGCATGGAAACATATATCAGAACCTAGAAAAAGGAAGAAAGAGGTTAGCTTATCTGTTGCAGCAACTGTCACTGTGTAGTGATTAAAGTACATAAAACATTGCCTTTAATCCAACGTAAGCGAGTTAAAATTGCATATTCCCAGTCTATACAATCAATTGCTTTCCCAGAAGGCATTGACATGGAAAAGAGAGATCTGTCAGAGTCCTCACTTCTGTAAAACCACAGGTTGATTCTGCAAACTCTTTGCTAAATAAATTCTCATTACTGCAGAAGATCATGGCCTTAATTAGCATTAGTTAAATTAGGACCATTTCTTGAACTAGTCGTGGTTGAGCTGGATACTCTCATATACAGTCTACAGACCCCTACTGCGCTTAGGTTACAGCGATATTAATGTAATATAGTACACTGACACAGCACAGCAAGAATCAGATTTTTTTCCCCTTCTGAACAAGGCCAACAGGCAGCCAGGTCCTTCCTACTTGGAGAGTCCTCACCATCACCAGACTAAATCTCAAACCTGTTCATTCTGAATTTTTAAACTGAGTCTGCATAGCAACTGTGCAACACGAGCCAATTTTTCTGATTTTTCAACATTAACCAACTTCACTGTGGGGGTACCAGATGAATATCAACACGACTAGATTTGGCCTCTGCTGTAAAAATGCATTTTAGTTTAAAACCATGCTTAGCTGTGTCTTATTTTATTTTAAATTGACTGTTTGTAGCTCATTGAAAACCAAACAGATCATGTTCCTCCTTCCAAGGACATCTGAATACCGTTAGCTACGTACCAAGTCAAAATGACATTAACACTAGCATGTTTTCATCACGACAGAATGACCTTTATTCTTAGGTGGGACCCAAGTATTTCAACAATGTTCATTAACAAAGACAACGAATGTTTTGGCATGACCTACTGGACATTTCTGGCAGAAGAGAAAGGGATGAGAGATCAAGACGAAGAAACAGAATAAAAGATTTGTGCACACATCCCCACCTCCCTCTCCTCCTGCATATAGACACGTACTTCTTACCCTTACATTTCAACGTGGTATCTTGCATATTTGCAGGGCTCGCTTGGCAAAGAATGGTACTGTTCCTGTCTCGACTGAGAGATCCAGTACTTGTTACCTCTGAATATCAAGCAACTTTATATTGCACGTGGCATCAAGAGTTTCCCACCAGCGAAACACTTCAGCCAACCCTACGCATTGCCCCAGCTGGAAGAAACGTCCCACTGAAACAGAAGGTGGTATCATCAATATGTTTTACTGGATCAAGGCTCTGCTCTCAATTTGGTGCATATTACTGGAAAGTTTTGGGTTTTTTTTTTTTTTTTTTTTTTTTTTTTTTTTTTTTTTTTTTTTTTTTAAATTGTCATGTTTAAATGCACATTTTTCATTTTAAATCTTACAGGAAGAGGAAAATGGGAGCAAAATTAATTACAGCTTCTCACGCCACAAAGGTACCCCAGCTTTGGTAGCACTGCACAGCGTGGTCTCTCCCAGGAACCTGAGATTTTACAGATGACTATAATATCTACTGGTTTGGGATCCTCATCCTAAAACACCTGAAAAGAGGCCAAAAATGGGGAGGCAGCAATTAAAAGCAGCAAGTTAAGTATTTGCAAGATAAGCAACACTTACAGTGCTTAAGATTAGGTATTCCCCAAATTGAGGCACTTTTTTTTCTCCTTTCCCAGGTATTTCCACTGTCAAAAATATTGGCTGTGACAGACACCCACATGGCACTGTAAGAATGGCAGAATTACCACAGAGGAGCAAAAGCTATGAAACAAACTTACTGAAATGACACCTTTTTAAAATGTTTTTATTCATAACAGTATTACATGGTGTGTTACAGAAATTAATGGAAAATTTCTAAAAATTTGTTGGTTTTTTTGTTGTTGCTGAATGCATTATACATAAAGTTAAAAATAATGTGTCCGTATATGTTAACAAATGGTCATTATCTGAGGTAAAGTTAAAGTAGGTTTAGAAATGTACTGCAACAGTCATTTTATCTTTCTCATCTTTATTAAAAAAATATGTGTCAGAATGCAGAAATAAAAATGAATGAAAATCACGGAGTAAACATTTTTGCAAAGAAGGTGCCCAGTACGTTATTAGATGAAAGGTTTCATCAGACACTTGGATGACTATGATCTATCAAAATATCTTTTCATGTCAGGTAAAGATCAAGAACCTACGGGGGATGGTAACAGGATGGCTGGTGGGATTCCCTGGTTTTTAAATTTAAAGTGACGAATTTAGTGGTAGTGAAGGATGAGGGATTAAACAATTGCACAAGCTGGATATTTCAGTTATCTACAATACTGGTACAATGCGGAGGCCTTCCAGTCCTCTCAACTCAGCGTCTCAAGCATGACAAGGACGATCTCATCATATGACAAGACAATTCAGAATTTGTTTTTATTTATGAGCATTGGTAAAGGTAAGACAAAGGTCCACGGTGATGGTCCAGCTGTCTCTCATGAGACACTAAAATCCCCGCCTCATTCCCTCGGCACCTATTCGTTGCAAGGACAATGTAAATGATCTGCTTCCTACAAATACGATGTCAATGGATCCTCTGAGACATAAATCTCTTCTTTTTCTTTCAACGTTTTACCCCATAAGTGGAAATGCACTGATGATACTAAACCTCAAATGTCCATGATAAACCAAAATTGTCTTTGTGGTTCCCTACGTAAGACAAAACTCAAAATGGCCACCGAGGAAGAATGTAGCACCACTGTGCAAATTAGGAAAATATTCTTAAAGAAATGTCCTTCAGGAACGCTTTTACCTCTGCTTTTAATCCTGAAACACTCAATCCACCAAGTTTTAATTCACCTTCGCCAGTTACAAAGCTTGATCTTTCTCCTGATGGGAAAAGAAGATTCGCTACAAAGCGGTTTGCACATGACTAAGGAATACGCATCAAATGACCGTGAATGGGGATAAAAGTTCTCTTCTCTGCAGGTTCATTAGGTCTATTCACAGCTAATTTTTCATTCACATACATTCCGTAACGCACATTTCTCTAATTTCTCTAATTCAAAATAAAAGACTGGAATCATATTGTGAGATTTGGTTGTACACATCAACAATCGCCACCCCAGTTATTCTGTCTTCTAAACCATTTTTAGCTTATAATAGAGATGAAAGAAAGTAAAATATTTAGAACTCCAGGCCTATTTTAATCATGACAAAAATGTAAATCCTAATGTGTCAAATTAAAAACAAAATCTGCACAATAACCCTAAAAACTGATTAATCATTTGATTTCTTTAACCTTTTTTCCTTTTTCTCTTTTTTCTTTTTTTTTTTTCTTTTTTTTTGTTTTCTTTTTAGTGTTAAACCACTAAATTCAATATACTGTAACTGCATAGGAACATCAGGAAAACACATTTGACCTGTATAACAATTCTCTGTAGGGCAAAAATATATAGATTCTTTATGAAAATCATGTGCTAAACATATGAACCCAAACACTGCACTTTTGCTTCATAAATGTAAAAAAAGGAAGTTTTAAATTCTTTTGTTCTGTGTGTAAACAGTCTGATGACTTCTATGCAGAGGTTCTGGAATCGCAAAGGAATGTCAATGAAATGTGACTTCTTGTAAGTGGAGTATGTCTGTGTGAAAACTAGATCATAACATCACGTGTTCCCATTAATTTCACTAGTCGCTGACAAGCTGACTGCTTCTGGCAAATGCTCTTGAGCTTCAGCCCGTTATCGTAAGCATGTGAAAAAACGTATGTGATGTGAGAACCACAAATTGGGTTTGCCACACCTCCCAAGCACTGCAACTTGCTACCTTCTCTACTGTGTAATGGCATCAGTAAAAGAACTTTCATAACATTTATATTTACAAAAAAACTGGCAATTTTCATTCGAACTCCTTAAAGCCATTTCCCCTTAAACATTTAAAGAGTTTAACAGTAAGATTTTTTCAAGTTATAAAATAAAAATCCCATTTGATTTTTCTGATGTACAAAAAGTGATAAAGATGAACAATTTGATCACAGAATCAGTTTGTTATTCCAAAATCCATGCCATCCTTGTCCCATTTGTAAAGTCCGCTTCATCCAAATTCCTAAACCAGAATCATACCAGCATTATTTGGCAAATGATTTTTTTTTTTTCATCAAAAATGGCACACAGAGAAGAAAACACTTGTCTGCATAGCATTACAGCAGCAAGATATCGAAGAAATAAAAATATTCCTTTTCTGCACTTTGTTTAGAGTTTCCTAGGAAATATTGACTCTTTCATCTTTCCTCAGTGGGACTCGATGTCCTTTCTCTACCCACAACATGAGTATTCAAACAGAAAAGCAGCATTTCTTCCTCATGATGCGCTAGAACTTAAAGGTCCATTTGGCAACATTTTCAGTCACTATGGATAAACAACCGAGTTGTATTCTGTGGTTTCAAGTCAGGAATCGTTTCCGCAGGAGGCGTTTCGCTGTTAGATCTGTCACTCATACAAAACTACAGAATAAGAAGTACAAAAAAAACCCAATGACTCTGCCAGTATTTTGTTGTTGTTGTTTAAATACACAGGGAGAAAAAAAAAAAAAAAAAAAAAAAGTCAGGATCAGCCTGATGTAAATGGTGATGAAAAACATGTCACCGTGACATAAAAAGTGCCGACTTGTGCCCAAAAGGCCGTTGAATGATAATGCCACTGCTACATACAGACGCTGCTTTTTGCCCAAAAGAAAAAGAATGTCTAACACTTGATAAATTTCAGATGCTCGTTATTTATATGTGGCATACTGAAGATAACAAATGTTTAAAAGAAGACCGAGGAGTAAGATTTCCTAGTCTGGATACCCATGACCTGTGGGGACGGGGCTGGACTCGCGGTATGGTAAGCAGGGAGAGTTTTTATTTTGTGCTGCCATAGGAATCTGCCATTGGTTGCCAAAAAGAACGTCAGGAACACTCGTAGAGCCAGTCGGTAGGGCATCATCTCTCCTCGTCAGAAAAAATCAATCGGAAAGAAGCATGAAAGCCAAAGGCCTGCCAGGTTGTTGGGGTTCGTTTGAGTCCTGGAGCACCACAAGCCTGTAACAATGCTATTTCTTAGGTCTGTTGATCTGGGCGTAGAGAGGTTCTGCTTCCTGGGGATAATAAAAATAAGATAAGCGGAGACGTCTCCAGACAGTTTTTAGAACATTTTTAGAACATCTGCTTGAGAACAGCAATACCTCGTGAGTCAAAACCCAAAGGGAGCGTTTGCTTTCTGTGCTGCCTTGAGTGATCACGGCACCCCGGCTGAATTGTGAAGAAAACGTGACATTCTTTCAAAAAACGAATGCTTACTATCAATTTCCTCTTCCAGTATTGGCCGTGCACCGATCCTCAGGAGGTATTGCTGGCCATAGACATACAAAGAAATGAAATGATACTTATATGACTCGATGTTTTGAAGTTTACAGGCCAAAAATGTAGCTGGCATAAAACGCTGCTCCTCGTCCCAGGCGGAGACTCCCCCCTGCCCCCAGCAGCACACCGGCAGAACATAGCTGTGGGCTTTACACACCTCATGGAGAAAAACACTTGCAAAGAGAAACCGCCACTGAAAGCGGAGCTAATGAAGCTGTGATGAGATTTAAAATAACCATGTGAGTCGCCTATGAAGAACGAGGAAAGCTAGCTCTGTGCCGTTTGATTAGGAGTCTGTATAACCATTAAAGCCAGGAGGAAAGCATGTTGATTTGCTAATAGATACTTTCTTGGGAATTTCCTGGATGCGGGGGAGGGGGGAAGCTGCCATGTTCTTCAGTTGCTTCATAGCTGACACCCTGTGCTGTAAAACTGTGTTCATCTTGGCTGCTGTGGGAAGCAAACCATCCATAGACCCTGGAATCCATTCTACTTCATTTCCAGAAACTAATTTATTAAACTAAGAATGACATCTAAAAAAAGAACAAGACAGGCAGAAAGGCTAATTAATGCCATACTGCATTAACTCTCCAGAGCTTGATAAATATTCAAATACCATGCCACGACGTTGAATTTAACCAAGTTAGAATCAACTCATGTTACAGCAGCATCAGCAGAAGCTAACTTTGGGTAAAAAAAAAAAAAAAAAATCTCTGAAGGCTGGCAAATCACTGGACACTGCTGAGTACGGAAATGTCTGGCAGGGGATGACATAGGATTTTAATCACTGCTTATAAAAATGATGCTGCTGATGAGAAAAACAGCCCGAAGGTGGATCTGCAGGGCTATATTTACTCTGTGCCCAGAGCGCCTGGCTAGTGGTCCAGGCTGTGCCCTGTCCCAGCACCCTGTCCTGCCTCACCCTGCATCTCGTGTTGAATGAGGAGCAACACAACAAATCCAAAATATGACCTGTTTCCTCCACGCCAAGAAAAGTTGCCTCTTATTCCTTGAAATGACCGCATTTCTGGAGCTCGCAAAGACTCTGCTTCCCCATTTCCCACCTACGTGAAGCCCTGAGTACACAACGAGCGTTGCGGGAGGATGAGAGAAATCCTTTGGAATGATTAAATAAAGGCTGCTGAAGTTATCCCCAGCAAGAAGCAAATATATTTTGTGACCTTGAAAAACCGAAGGTAATCAGAAGAGATGACTGCAAGTAAATAACTGCATTTCACACACTGTGTGCGAAGTCCACCTATGCCAATTTTCATGTAGCGCAGACATGAAGCTGGCAGAATGATCTATCGCAGATAGTTCAGAGAAAATCTGTACTAATTAATGTGGGAACCTGACACACACCAGGCCGTTCTTCAGGCATTTGCTGAACCTGAGGTGATGGCAAGGGGAAGTGAAAAGGAAGGAGGAGAAGAAAAGGGGAGGGAGGGAGAGCATCTCTTTGGAACAAAAGATGTCAGTTTTCAAATGCCTTCGGGGGAAAAAAAGAGCTTTTCAAAATGTCAAGTGTGCTTGTTAGAGCTGTCCTCAAATATCTTTAAGATATGCAGATGCACTTAAGTAACAGGTGTCCTAAGGTGTCACCGAACTTGACACCATTGGAAGAGGAGGAGGAGCTCATCATCGGCCATCAGCACTTTCAACAACGCGTGAGGCAGCCGTTAGAATTAGAAATTTCTTTTATCCGTACCCAATAGTTATCTGAGCATACACTTCATGTGGCAAAGGCCTGCATTTCTCACTGATTTCAATAATTTTTCTTCCAGTAGACCAGAGCGTTTTGAATTAAAAATGTGCTCTTCTGTCTTCCTTTTAAGTTGATTTCCCCCTTCAGATGCCTAAACGAGAAATTAATTGCAGTAATTGCATGCAATCTTCTCAACCAAAGTTTTTTGTCAATGACTGAGATTTGGTTTCTAATATTATTTTGAGATAATTCAAGCAGTGCATCTTGCCTGGAGCCCAACACTGCTAATGGTATCTGGAAAGTATTGATAATGATACTCAAGAGAGCAAAAGCGAGCAGAAAGGGACCAAAAAGAGGCAAAAAGAGAGTGAAGTGCTGTTGACTTCACGGATAGCTTCTCTCACAATGCCAGGCAGGGGGAGCTTCACAAGCATTATTTTGGAGAGTCTTGGAAGCTGAAATAAACCCCCCCTTTTTTTTTTTACATACTCTATGTGAAAGTCACAAGGAATGTCATTAAAAGGCAGATGAGCCAAACTCTTCTCACAGCACCGAAATCATCTCACCAATGTTTTCTGCTTTCTACCACTGTCTTAGGAACAGATCCAGAGGGAAGGAAACGAAAGAACGGGTCTTCGTCAGAAAAAAAAAAAAGAGAGGAACAAATAAAATAGCATACAAACCTTCCAATTCACATAAACGCCTTGAATCTTAAGGTGTTTTCCTCTCTATAGGATTGGCCCAGAAGCACTTCTGATGTGCTTTCATCAGCCCACAGGGAGAAACCAAGACGACAACTGGCAGCGCCTTTTTTTTGCTGCTAAATCCTACTTGAAGGCTTCTATCAACTTTGGGGGTACGCAATTTCTGGCAGATGTTTGAAAAGCAAATGTTTTCCTTTATGTTTGGAAGCTGCTATCAAAGTAGCGTTTAGCTGTATTCGCACGTACTAATGGGGCTCTTTGCGTTGAACAGTAGCCTTTAAATAACGAGGTATTGCAGGAAGAGGCTATGAATACACAGGTCAGGTATCTGACCAACGTGACAGGTTGCAGTAAGGGACCAAAAATGTTCTTTCAGTTAGACACCTAGATATTTAGAAAGCTCCAAGTATGTTGTGTAAATGTTGAATTATGAAGTCTCTCAGAATCAATTGCAAAAACTGCCAAAGAGAAAATTTTCCCTATGTACGCTACATTTACATATTCCAGACATACTTCATGCTTAAAATCAGTTTATCCTTCCCATTTTAAGGAATATTTTGCACATTAAACAAGACTGTAGCAAACAGTAAGTATTTCTGGTATAGTACACTACTGCATGAAGTAACAAGGTTGCTAATGGTTTTGAATAACATTATGTAAATACGAGAAGTAAATTTGCATCCAGTTTAAAGATATTAACATCTGCTCCCCAGCAGAACTAATTATTGGCGACCATCTCTTGAAAGATTCAGCATCTACTTGGGCTCACGTAGGTGAGCACGCTCACAAAACCTAACACGGGACTTAGTTAGGAAGAGGCTATTTTTACACGGACAGTCCTTTCATCATCGGGAGGCACCATGCTATGGGCAAAGCTTCAGGCGAGATGGACTGAACTGCAGAGGGGAGGTCCGCATGGATTTCTTCGCCCTTTACAAGAGATTCTCAGCATCAGTTTTACTCCTGGCTGACTGATCAGAAAGGGCAGGCTCAAACGACAGTTTCATGAATAAGTGCACGGGAGCGCCAGCCAAAATGAGAGTCTTGTGCTGGGGATGCAAGCGAAGGGAACGGGAGTGCAGTACATCTTCTCTATTGCATGCTGACTCAATAAAATAGGACATAGTAAACTTGGCAAGCGAGACTCAAATTAAATATCTTTGGTGATAAGACAGGTAATTCCTATTGGCCCATTAACAGCCAGTGGCTTATCTTTGGTTATTTTTATTACAGTTAGCCTCTATTAGCAGCATAAATACAGCAACCTTCTAGTTCGGGGTTATGACTGGAGAGTGCTTCTATTCTCACTATAAACCTACCTAGGAATATTTCTGAGTCTCAAATATCTAGTTTAATTATTAGCATTTTAAAAGTCTCTGTCATTTTGGTATCAAGATGGATGCTATACATCCATAAAATGAAAAAGCAGTGAGAACTGCTCAGAAAGACAAACCCTGCTCCATCTTGGTCCCAGCATAATAATAAACTGCAGCAAAGAAACACGCCGGTTATTTCTGGGCCCCTTTCCTAACAAAACAGTAGCCACACAATTACACTTTCCATCTACGTATCTGTCAATTCTCCTTTGTAACTTTTGAACCTGACGGCCAATTTGAAGTAAATTGTTCAGAAGTCTCAAAGATACTAAATTATCGCAAGCGCCTTCTTTAAATCAGTTGTTGTGCAGAAGACGGGGAACTTTTAAATGACCTCATTACAGGGAAAGCTAGGAGAGCTCGTCTCCTAATTGAATTGCTGGATTGCCAATCAGCAAGTACACCGCTCTACGCAAGTTACATGGTCCGTTGTCTCTTGTTTAGAGAAAGAAGTTGGAGAAATGGAAGGGTACCCAGCTACTTCGAGTGGGCTTGGAGACACTGGAAGAGGTGAGAAACCTGCGCATGAACTGGTCACATTAAAATGGATAACTCGAAGGGGATTTTAGCGGCGAAGAGGAAGGCAAATCTGCAGGATGCCTCTGTTCACAGAGCAGCCTGGATTTCTCTGGTCTTGTCCCTTCAGATTCTCTGGGAAATATGATGACGAACAAAGGAGCATGGGGTCTCAAATGACAATTTTAGGATTACTCCAGAATGAAGCAGTACTTCCCAAACTGTGATCTCTTTCCAAATGCACAACCCTATCTACCTCTCTCTCAGGTTCACCGCCCTGCTCGGTGCTGTGTCTTTAGTTTGGGAATGACAGCTCTAGAGCCTACAGTAAGAATAGGTCACCTATAATCATTAAGAATTTCTCTTTGGGCTCTATTCAGTTCCTATTGAGCTGGATGAACGATGGGAACAGATCCTGCAAATACAGCATTTGATATTTTGAGCCCATTCAGATCCTTCACGCAACAGAAAGCGGGCAGAAAGGAAGAGGAGCTTGCAGAATCAGCTTAATATGTCCTCCTGAGGCTCACCAAGCTCCCAGATAAGCCAATGCTTTGTCCATAAGTTGCTGTTTTCCTTCAACTTCCTAAGAACGGCCCAAATAAAGAGTTATAGTAGTCCATCCTGGAGCTGACTGAGATTATTAGGAACGTTTATCACTAAGAATGGCACTCACTCAAAGATGGATGATGGCAGCGGGCCACCAAAGTACCACCAAAAGCTGATAGACAAATATTCTAATGAACTGTTGCTCTCCTGACAGTGCTGATAGAATCGTGAAGGGTGTGACATATTTTGAGGGCTTGTAATTGTCTGCACACATTTCACAGAACAACTAAACAACTTTTTGAGGAAGATATGCTCTAGCCACAAATGTTTTGAATGTTTCCTGAGAATCCCTTGTGAACAACTGCCAGTGCAAATCTTGAACTGGGCAGCATATCAACAGAGCTGCAGTTGTTCCAGCACTTCAAATGACTTTTATTGTAATAATTGTAGTTACAAATAATCCCCTTATTCTCTTTCAGAAGTTTCACCCTGTTGCTAATTTGCCTTCAGGAACCAGTTTGTGTGGTTAGACCACATTTGTGATATTCGATCCCAGTATTCAGGCTGAATTTATTCTTTCCACAATGGGGATGTTTTGTTAGGAGATTCTGGCCAGCATAACCACAGGTATCCGAAGAAGCCTGACATCAGAGAGTCAAAGTTTGCTCCTCTCCTTCCCTTTTCTCATCATGCTTGAAGGCTCCCCTTTCTACAGCCTTTGCTAAGCTTTCCACTGTATAGCTTCAGGTCTTCCTCGCGTCGTGGCATGGTAGACCCATTGCTGAGGCTGAGTGAGGAGCTGAGGTTGAAATACCCCCAAGAACAGAAATATCCGCATGGGCAGTGTCTGCACCTAATACTCTCTAATTCAGTCTGATTGGGTGCACTGGTGCAAAGAGGATGACCAGGTGAAAACTCCTCTGTTCAAACTTCTTGCTTTAGTCCAAAATGTCAATAATAAGAAATTATTAACATATTTGGTAGAATCGTAGCTAAATGCAGTTCTTTCCCTCACTCTCCTTTCACCATAGCTATCCCCCACACAATGTCTTAAGACAGCAGTAGGGATTCAATGTAAGTCAGCTGAACATGGCAGTTTTATTATTCAGTGTTCTGCTCACCCCTTCTGGAAAATCGCTATCCATCCTCAACACAGCTCACGAACAAAGGGAAAACAACAGAATACAAATCTTGCTATGAATAGCTCCGCAAACAGTTGATTTTATTTCACCTGTGAAAGCTAGGGCTGTCTGCTTCTTATCTCCAACCATAAAGGGACAAAAATGTAACATATCCACAAAATGTCACATTTACCTACTAAGAACCCATAGCTATTTGTAGAAAAGTGACTGGTGCTACTGGTAGGATGATGATTTTGGGAGCTTAAGTTGAAGACTGCAAAAGGAAGAGAGAAAAAATGGAGAAAGGAAGATGGTAACTGAAAGATGCTGAATTATTTCTGCATAAGAATATGGAGTATCAGAAAGAATCAACAAACCAAACTGCTAAGGTACCTTGAAAGACCAGGATACAAAATACCAGGCAGGTGAGCAAAGTAGGGTAAGTAAAGATATTACATGGACATAGTTGATTTCATAGAGATGCTGGGAACAGATATATTTGGAATTTCTGAACACAATACTATGCCATGATCCTGAGAGGTCCATTCGTCCGAGTTGTATATTGTGCTGTTCTTGGTGTGAAGAACCATGTTCTAAAGAGCGAAGTAATCTCCCATCTAACACAAAAGTGGCTTTTATGCAGACTGTGATTCTTTTGTACTACATGTTTCTCCCCATTAAGTTTCTCTTCAAATGCAGAGCTCAATACACAACACAGTAGTAGTAAGTCCTGAATTGATGATTTTCCATGGAGATTAGACTTTCCCTTGCTCTGATGATACTGGGCTTTAGAATTAGATGGGCTGGTTTCAGCAAGTGGATTTCCTGTCGACTGCTGTTGAATGGCACTGCATAACAGTACTTGCGTAACTTCACTGGATAGAGGCTTTCTTTTTGTTCAGCTTCCTGTTCCTGCCTCCAGCTTTTAAGAATTACTATAATACGATAATCAGTAATATTATTTAACATTTCCCAGAATATATTTCTGAGAATTATACATTTTTTATGCAAGACTCTACAAGCATTAACAAAAAATATAGAAAAACACATACGGAATCACTAGTAATATACTGTTCTTGTAGCTCCCAGAGACCTTTGAGAAGAATGTATTTTACTAAGCATTATATAAAAGCAAAACAAAAGGAGTCCCTCACTTGACTGCCTTAGACGGTAATACGCGTTAACAGATTTAAAGTACTGTTTCAAGTTATGTCCAGAACTCCTGGTAGGTAAACGTGTGTGATGCTAGTTTACAAATGATGCTAACTACCTTTGTGACAGTCAGAAAATTAGAAAGAGATTTTATCATTATTCTCCCCGTGATGAATTTCAGAATTACCCTGACTAGGATGAACCGTAATAAACAAAAGTACATGGGTTTGCAGAGCGTAGGACTCAGATAAAGGTCAAATTCTCTTTCCTGATTGAGGAAAGAACTCTTGAAATAGTCTGAAGCTAGGATAGCCAGCTATGTCGATGCTGGCTGAGGTCAGGCAAAGGCAAAAGCAAATTACTATGTGGCACCATCAATCTGCAGAAGCAGTTCGCGCGGGAGTACAATAACCAACACATGCTCTTGCTAGAGCAGCTCATCCCAGCTTGACTCTGTCCTTGCGCTGCCATTTTTAGGCTCAATGAGACACAAAGCTTAACGCTACTTTTGCTTTAGCCCCCAAGAGCTGAGCATTTACACTGGTGAAGCTAAAGAAGAAGGGGACGCCTTCTGACAGCACCACATATTATTAAGAGATAATCTTATTACTCCCAAGTGCATCAAAGCTAAGGTACTGTAAGTTTTTTTCAACCATACTTAATGTACAAAGTAAACTGACTCCTAATGAAACTATTAATTTTGAGTTGAAACCAAATTACTTCAGCTCAGGGTGGATAAGTCACTGGTAAACACAGTGCAATTTCTGTACAAAAATAAAAAGGGTTCTACCATTGTTATGGATTTGCTCCAGAAGCTCTGGGCTGAATCACAGAAGCAGCATCAGATCACTTATTTGGGTAATACAAAACATGAATGGCAAACAGGGAGAAGATAATGAAACATATCCTTCAAATAGTTGCACTAGAGAGTATTTGGATGGCATAACAATGTCCAGCACTCATAAAACTTTGTAGCTTTACTGTCTTTTTTGGTAAAACATATATACCCTATTGAAACAAATCACAGAACATTCACTGGCAGCCACGTTTTCTTAAGTGTTCTGTAACACAAAAGATGAAAAGATCATCTTTCCCGTCTGGATTTAAATGACTTACAGTTGATGAATAATTTTTAAATCATCAGTATACCGATGGTAATATGAACGATCATAATTTTCAGATGTTTTTAATTTGCAGCTGGAGATAAAAATACACAAACCCATTTCAATATTTTTTACATGCAGATAATAAATGTGCATCTTCTACTGATTATCACATTGATTTAGAGTAGAGGTGCTCATGTATCATTACATAATTTCATTTAATGTTTGTTATGTCTATGGGTAAGATGACTTATTCCATTTAATATGTTACATCTGACTAAAGGCCGGAGTGGATTTGATAACAAAAAAATGTTCTGCCTAATACATTGTTAGTAATGGCTCCATTTCCCTATTTCCCCTTAGAATTTGAACACAAAAATAAGTCTACATTTCTTTAAAGCATGCAGGCAGCTGAAACACACATATTTGCATAAGTTGCAACACTTAGTGAATGGCTAAAGCCATGCAAACCACCGAGCATGAGGAATACACTGTGGATAATGGAGAGGAGAAACAGAAGAGATGAAAAGGAAAAACAAACCATGCATCCATGAAAGCAATGGTAGGCACTGGTGGAAGAGTAAGTGAGCACCTCAAGGTGTAGAGAAAAAAAGGACAGATACCTACCCCAACCTGCGCTATCTAGCTACCGACCTGTGGACTTATAGTATCACCAGTTGGCTCACCAAATGGATCACTGTTGGATGAGGCCTGAGACCCATCAGGCTAGAATACAAGAACATAACACCTTTTTTTCTCAACAATAAGAAAGTGAAAAGTCAACACGAGGTTATTTTCATGCTGTGGGCATAACAAGTACATCCTATCTCATGAAAACCACAAAGTGAGACCTCACCACTGCTATGTTCTCAAAAGCCACAGTGGTTTCCTACAGCTGATGCAGGCAGGGAAGGACCACACCGGTACCTGCTGGAGCCCAGGCAGGAGCTGCCACAGACTTCAGAAGGTACTGGATCACACAAACCAGAACTGCAAAAGGCCCTGAAAGCCTATGTGAATCAGAAACAGCCCAAGCTAGGGTTATTTTGTACCTTTGGGTCCTTTTTTTGTACAGACGCCCTCTTGCCTTTGGCTCACTTAGGCTCTTATCTGCCTAAGGTACCTTGGGATTTAAAGTCATTGCTTGGGTAACATTTCTTGCTTTGGTCCACTGAGCCTAAGGCAAAGAAATCACATACTGAGGGCCAGAACATTGAGGAATGTAACTAGGCGAGCAACTGGGATGCAAGAATGTGCAAGACAACATCAACCATCATCTTTTAACACACAAACTCTCACAACTCTTTCTGCAGCTTTGGCACGTATGTTGTTTTACCTCGGACTCCCTTGCCATCAACAAGTGAATGCTGGTATGCTAGAAAGGACATTGGATACGACTAACATATATAACCTTACATATGAACTCTGAGTTTGGTTCCTTCTATGCAATATTAGTGCACATAAACATAAATATCATGCTTTTAGCTATCAGGAAGTGAATGCTGTCTCCAGCTCCCCCTTAAACACCACCCAGCCCTCGTTAGTTAGTTATTTCTGACACTACCAATCAACATCTAAGTAACTTCTGTCTTTTCTAGCTAAAAAGAGCTAATTTAGTATTTAGAAACCTTGTTGCTACTCACAGCCTCTTGCTCCTCACTTTTGCTTGGGCTTTCAAACCCCTCTTCAAAGAGGTCGTCTGCAGCAGGATCACTGGTATGAGATGCTGATGATTTTGATGGAGAACTCTGTCTGGGTGCAGGGGTTGGAGCTAAACAAAGATTAAGGTAACAGTAACAGAATACGTATCTGTTAATTTGTTCAGAAAGACACAGCAGCACAAAATTTCCTCATGCTTTAGAGCCCTCAACTCTTATTACCCCAAAAATTATTTTCTGACGAGGAGCTGTAAGAGATAAATTTGAACACAGTAGTCATTATCAATTCCATATATTTTATTTCATTCAGCAGTTTCCAAATTAAGTTTGGCTGCATCTGGTATATGTCTTTAGGAACCAGGGAGACACACTCCATTATATTAAGAATGCATGAGTCGCCTGCCCTATGGCAGGTAAGCCAAACAGAAGGTCTCCAGCTGGCCCCTGGTAAATCTGTGTCTCCTGAATTCCTCTTTTCAGCAATCTGAAAAATCCCACATCTCCATGCTACGAACACGATAAACTTGTTTTACAGCCCTTCACTGAATTACCTCACCTGTCCGATACATCAAGCTATTAAAATAAATACCCATCCCCTAATTTCTGCAAAGTATGGCTTGAATGGGAGATAAGTGAAACCATTTGTGCGGTTGAATGTCATGGGCATTTTCCAACCAGCTCGCGTGTCTCTAGCACAGAACATATATTACTGTCTTCTTAGAAATTAAATTTCAGACTGCAGCTATTGAGGCTCTGAAATTCCTCTCTGATACTTTTCATTATGGCTGGAACACATCTAATAAGCTAGACCATGCATGAAGGTTCTCAGTCCATATCTGTGTTGCAATTTACTGTATGAAAAAAAAAATAAAAAAGAAATGCTTTGAGGAGCAGTCACGTCTGAGGAAAGGTATGGCTGAAAGCATATAAATACTCACGTGAATTTGTAGAGGGTGTCGTGGAAGTCACAGGAGTCAAATTTAACTGAGAGATGTCAAAGTCATCACAATCATCTGCTTCCTGTGCCATCCCAACTTTGCTAAAGTAACTTGAGAAGGCCTCTGAGGTACAACTGAGGGAAGGCTGATCTGGTTTTCTTGATGGCACCGGTGGAGGCTGAGCCATCTGGAAATCTTTAAACATTTCTTTTCCCATTTTCTGTCTGGGCCTGTCTGTCTGTGGACTTGATCTGTTGGAATCACTTGTGGGTGGAACAGTAGCTATAGGAGCAATGGTACCTTGAAACATGGCTGCTTGTAAAGGCAAAACAGTTTGTGTTGGCATGAAGGCAGTTGGTTGGAACTGACCGGCTACAGATGGCCACGGTTGCTGAGTAGGAGGAAAAATACCGGGTTGGCCCCACGCTATCGGCTGTCCTCCCTGCATCACCTGAGCAACTGGAGGCTGAGCACCCATGGCCAACTGCTGTTGAACAAGTGGTTGCTGTCCCCAGAATGAGGGCAGAACAGCTCCCATGGCAACATAACCTTCAAAGAACAGAGAGCAGGGGGGGGGAAAAAAAAAAAGAAAGATTTTAACACTACTGTCAAGAGCATGCAGAAAAAGCTACACAATAAATCAGAAACACGCAGGCTACATTAGTGTCCCCAGAGCTTCAGTGCACTTAAAAAGCAAACTGGAAGACATGGTTGAATGCACATCACTGAACAAATACTTGTATACAAAACCACAAATTGGTGGATATTGGCAATAATCCTTCCCCTCATCCGAACAAAGAAGTTCTTCCCTTCCTCAGTGAGTACCCGCTTTGGTCTGTGAAGACCTGTGCGCATGGACCTCGTTGGCGGCTTGCCATCTGGCAGCTCCCTTCCCCAGGGCTCTGTCTTTGACACAGCTGGGATCAGTTTGGTCAAACCATGTACCAGAACCACAGGAGCTCCCAAAACATTCCCTAAACTCACCCCCTTGCAGCACAATCCTGCTCCTCACCACTGAGGCTCTCCTTGCCACCCTGATGGGGGATGTCCTCTGCCCTTCCCCTCTGCCTGTCCCGTTGCTCTTGGGACAAGAATTGCTGGGACTGCACGTGATGCGCTGTGTCAGGCTGGGATGGAGCTCATCTTTTCACAGCAGCCCACGCGCTGCTAAAAGATGAGATGCCAGAGCAAGCAGAAGGAAGGAAGAGGACGCCCAGGACTCCCTCGCCTCTGCGTAGCTTTGCCACAATTCCTCATCCTTATTTTTAATTCTTTGCTGGGGAGAGTGACTCGAACACCAGCCAACTGCTGCCAATGGCATAGCGACAAAACCAGTTCTAAGTTACAGGGAAGCACCTTCGTATATGTTGGATAACAGCTCAAGGACCCTCTAATGACAGTGCGACCTTCTTGCAAGAGAAAGACTCTGTGCCATCTCTTCTGATACGGGCACAGCTCAAACCGTTGGGACTCTGAAGAGCAAAGCAAGTATCTCAAATTGCATAATAAAAAGACGGAGCCCAGATGAATTCAGCTTAAAAAAAACCCACATTTGGTTATTACCCAGTTACTTGAGAATGTCAAAAAGGTCCTGAGCTTCTCCTGTACTACATACCTGATAACAACAAACTGCTTCAGGTATTATGTTAGCATAAAACCTCTCTAGTTGGGGAAGAAATTAAAGATTAAAACTAAAATTATAATTGCTTCTTGTCAGACCCGAACCCTCTTTTCAAGCTACCAAGAGTCTGACTGTGTAGAAATTGTATGATCAGGTGCTTTGTTATTTACAATGAAAAAAACCACTCTGAAACTGAAACTGCTGTAAAAAATGTTACAAATTAAACCACGTAATACAATTATATTCCACTGATAGAAGTATTGTGCTTTACAGATATGCCGTTTCAGGTTTAAATTAATGATTTACTGCTAATACTTTACAATATGAAAACCTCTTTTACTTTTTAATACTGTCGCAGCTTTAAAACTCCTCTTGCTAACCTGAGTGTGTTTCTGAGTCCTCCTGTACCTTTTCCTCTTTGCTTTATTTCTAGGCTGTTCTGTAACACTAAATGTAAGGATGGTTGCAGAATCATAAAGGGAAAAGCCAAAAATAAAAATAAAATAGAAAAAGAACTTTGAAAGACTAAATTAATGAGCGATGAAAGAACAGTAACTTTGATATATATCTGTTTCAATAGATGGCTATGATGGATTCTCCAGATGTCCTTTTATCTTGCCTGCACTCTAACCTCATCCAAGTGAGGGTTTTCATCTGACGTTATCCCCAAACACTTCACTATCAGTGTAACCTTTCTGAGATGCAGTGGCTAATCTGATGCTGCAATGCAGCCCATCAGAGAAGGACTTAACCAACTAGAAAGTCGCCGTTGAATGATTCAAGGCACTCTTCCTCCTTTTTTTTTTTCCGTAAGTGGAGCTGCGAGTGCTGCTCTTGCAGTGCTCCCAGTATCCCAGGGAGAGATCAGCAGTCAAAACCACATGTCTTGCGTGTCTGTGCGGAATGCTACACAGCTTTTGAATTTTGAGCACTTTGAGGAATACAGAAAAGTCTAAAGGAAATATCAGGATTTGACTAACTGGAATACCTTTGAAATGCAAGCAAATTCTCAACATCTAATTCTTTATTTGCTGGAGACAGCACAGGATATTCATTGCTACCGTAAAAAACTCAAAGCTAAACTAAATGCTTTTTTCTGTCTTGCTACTACTGTACCTAGAAGGTATGTTATCCAGATGGCTGAACTGTGGTTGAACTTCCAGTGACTGTTTTGGCTTTTGTTTTAAAAAACAGGGGTAAATTCAAGTTAATGTACTCCCTGCTTGTTAAAGACTTGTTTTGCCTTGCCCTGCAGCACTGTCCTCAAAATCCTTCCCCACTTCCACTGTACTAAATTAATGCCCGGAGTACTGAAATGCAAACCAGAGCTGAGAACTGATCACCAAATTTGAGTCGAGCCTGTATTTCCAGTAGATTTCCTACCTGAGGGTACGGCAGCAGTACTGAAAGGTACAGAACCAAACACGTCTGTACTAGCAGGAAGTGACTGGGATGAAGATGGGATAAAGGCATCACCTGGAGTAGCAGGAGTCTGCAAGAGACAGGAGTAAAATACAATGAGGACATATCAAGCTGCGGCTTCTGCAGCACATACTTTGCTGTCACATCATCTGTAACTCTAAAAATACAGATTTGGAGGGAAGAAAGAGAAAGAAAAAGAATGGAAAGATGTAGAAGGAAAGAAGCAATAGAAATAACAGAATTTTCTGGAGACAGGAGAAAAAGAAAGAAAGCGGGAGACTTTGTACCAGAGGAAAGAACAAAAATAAAATTTACCTGGAATACATCACATGCAAAATCCTGACATCATTTATTTCTCCAGAACACACAGACTTGTGATTCTGTGTGTTAGGTGAAAACCAGTAGAGGCAGAAGACCAAGGCATTAATGTAAGAAACAGTAAAGGCAAATGAAATATCTGCAGGATTTATGTTGCTTCCGATTAACCAACAGGACCAGAACCATAGGTCTACATTAAAGAAGAAATCCAATCTAACTGAGCAAGCTAAGGATGAGGAGACAGGACTTCGAACATCTAGTCCCAGACATGCTCCAGAATACCTGGGAGATCTGAGGCTGATGACTTCACAGCACCTCAATTTTCTCAGTATATTCATAGTCCCCTACAGCTTAATGTAAGGTTCAAAAACTTTACAGGAAAATGAGTTTTTTCATTTTATGATGCAGAAAAGCACATTGACAAAATCTTGTTTGCCCTCAAAACACATTCAGTCCTCTCTGCCTTTACTGTTTTGTCTTCCTTCTTTTAACAGCAGTTCTGGGCTATGTGCTTGGTGGAACCAAAGAGACACGATATATAAGGCTTTAACTGGATCTTCCTGCTGTGCAGTGGAGAGACAGAGTGCAGTGAAGCATGCACCTCTGATAAACACCAGGGAAGGAGATCTGCAGCTCAGGTTATATCTTATGTGACACCTAGCCCTATATCAGCAAAATAAAAATTGAAAATATTTTCGCACATCATCGTGAAGCAGTGACTCCACATTCAATTTGCTTCACTTTTATTTTCTCGCAACATAAAAACTACTTCGAAATCCTCCCTACTGGAATGGCTGATGACCTGAATTGTAAATGCGCTCAATAAATGCGCTGAAAATAGCACATAGAAAAATGCACAGTTCAGTTTCCCTGGATACTCACTGGGGGAGAGGTTACATCAGGAGGAGTGGACATGTCCCCAAAAAGCTCTAGTTGGGTAACAGCCTGTAGAGAGAAAAAAAATAATTCCGTTTATCTGTTGAGGAGAAGAAACTGTGAGTTAACTAGTTACAACTTGTAAACTTAACTAGTAACAGCTAGCAATACAAAGCCCCCAAAAGCCATGTAGGCTTCAAATGTCAAGTCCCACAGGAGGAAGCACATGGCTTCAAGCTGTGGGATTTTCATATTGCTGATGGACCCAAATAGCCAGCAGCTGACCCTGCAAAATGATTCTGTAGGGAATTCTCCACCATAAAAAAAAAATAAATTAATAAAGCATGAAAAAACTATCCCGAATGGGACTGGATGCATTACTGCTCTGCCCTGAACATCAGTGAGCACCAAGCATGATTTATGGCCAGTCCTTTTCCCTGGCTCCTTTTCTAAACCCTCATTTCAAGGTCTTAAAACACAGCAGCAGACTGTGGAAGTGACAGAAGGATACAGAAGGGAAGGGCTTTTAAAGTGCTGCCTTATTTCCCCTTGCCCATGGGACAGGTGTGACCTGGATAAGTGGACTTGAAAGAGGATGCACAACTGGGTTATTATAAGTTTGTAGCTCTACATTTAACTCATGCTAGAAATGTTTTCTCAGGGTGTCCTTCAGTTTGATCTCAAAATAGGTCACCCATACAGGCCTCACTCAACTGGACCAGAAGAGAATAAGCACTTTCGTAAGAAGCAGCACCTTGAGTGGCTGCATAATCAAAGGTCCTTCACATGTTCTGGAGTAAAATGACTCTGTTCCACCCATCTGCATCTGCAAATCCATTCATCTGGAGTCCAGGGACGGTAAAGCATGGATCCCTTACAGCTCCATAGGAAACCTAAAATCCATCTACCATCCTTGTAAGGGTGGCTATACTGGAAAACTTTGATGGGAACTCAAGAACTACTCCTTCCCCACTACCTTTCTTCTGCTTACTGGCTTTCCTTCTTCCCTGTATCATACCCAATCACACCCACACACGTGGGAAGCCACAGTTCTCATTATGAAGGAGATTTAATGTAAATTTTAGTTCAGTTCATTGAATCTCCTCCTCAGCTTAGGCACATAAACCTCGTAGCCTCCTATCACATGTATAGGCTTGAAATTCATTGAATCTTGACCTGCAAATGTAGCCAACGCTCAGCGGTTTGGACATTAACCCCACTGGCTGGTCAGTCTTTACAACCTAACAAAGGAACAAGACTGCCCTAAGACTTTCCCCCTAACCTTCTATTATAAGTGATACTTTAAGAAATAAGACTATCATTCAAAATATACTAATTTCAGAGGTTTATATGTTTTTGCAATGCAATCTCTATTCTCATATACAAAAGCAATGCTACAATCGGTTAGACCTGGAATTTGTCTAGCAGCTTGGATGATTCTCAGCTTTATGTCTAATGATGTACATCGGGAAGAATTATTTCACATTTCCTCACATCATGTCTTACATTAAATAGATCACATTGCTTTAGTGATACAACAATATACTTTCTTCTTATGGGCTTATATATCCCTCTAAGTATCTGCGTGGGAAGAGAAGAAGGAAGAAAGGAAGTCCACCTTTTCTTAAGGGTGCATCGATTCTCTTGTACGTTACTAAAATACTGCTAGAAGTAGCTTCTGCAAAAAAAAGCCCATAAGTCACTTCTGCAGTGCGTGCAAACACACTAGGCAAGCATTGTTAAAATGCCCAGAAAAGTTGGAATAATGACAACAGCAGCACTCATTTGGAAATCACTTCAAGCCTCCTGTAGGCACTACTGACTCAAGAGCTGCCAGGTGACACCAAATCACTGAAAGAGCCACTTTCTTCTCATCTCTCCAAATTGCTTGTTCAGTACCACCACTAAATCTGCCCTTTTCCTGAATGACTGGTGAGCTTTTCACTATTTTCTCCTCTCTGGCCTGCTAAGAAATAGCTTGTGTCCTTTCAAGGATGCCATGAGCAAAGGCTCCTGCAGTGCTTCCATCCCAGGTGAGGAATTGCAGAATCACAGAATCACCGGGGTTGGAAGGGAAGGGACCTCTAGAGATCATCTAGTCCAACCCCCCTGCCAGAGCAGGATCACCTAGTAGCAGGTTGGACAGGAACACATCCAGGCAGGTTTTGAAGATCTCCAGAGAAGGAGACACCACCACCTCTCTGGGCAGCCTGTGCCAGTGCTCTACCACCCTGAAAGTAAAGAAGTTTTTCCTCATGTTCAGATGGAATTTCCTGTGTTCCAGTTTGTGCCCGTTGCCCCTTGTCCTGTCACTGGGCACCACTGAAAAGAGTCTGGCCCCATCCTCTTGACACCCACCCTTCAGATATTGGTAAGCATTGATGAGATCCCCTCTCAGTCTTCTCTTCTCCAGGCTGAACAGACCCAGGTCTCTCAGCCTTTCCTCATAAGAGGTGCTCTGTTCCCTCGATCATCTTTGTAGCCCTCTGCTGGACTCCCTCCAGTAGTTCCTTGTCTTTCGTGAACTGGGGAGCCCAGAGCTGGGCACAGTACTGCAGATGTGGCCTCACCAGGGCAGAGTAGAGGGGGAGGATGACCTCCCCTGACCTGCTGGCAACACTCTTTCCAATGCACCCCAGGATACCATTGGCCTTCTTGGCCACAAGGGCACATTGCTGGCTCATGGAAGCTGGAGAGCAAGCCAGAGGGGATGTGAAAGAGCTGGGCACACGTGGTTACACAGGCTAAGAGGAAGTGTCTGTGAAGTTATACATTTTTTGTGGGGAAAAAAAAAAATAATTAGACATTTCATATCAATACTGAAAATTGATAGTGAGTATACTTTTGAACTCGGGATTATACAACATGTATTTGAAAGGTGGCAACTCAGATCTCTGTGCCTTAATGCTCCTGTAAAAGGGGAATAATAATACTTTTCAGAGTGCTTCAAAGTGATGGATCTTTGGAAACTCTTCACAGATCTAATTCTGTTAAAGCTCTTAAGAGAAACTCCGCAGATGGATTTCTCAACAGGCAGCTGGAGAGAGTGATAGGAAAGACAACTTCACTATTTGTTGTAATAAACCCTCATTCACAATATCGCCCAAGAAAAAGGAATATATTTAAAGGGGAGTTATTTCTTACGGAATAGCAACCTTATATGCAACAGGAGCTACAGAACCACATCAGAGAATGTGCATGGAAATTTAGTGGGAACACAACTTCATCATTTACTTACTAGAGACAGCTTTAAACAGCAACACTTGGAGGTGGGATTTTAAAAGTCCCAAATGGTTCAGATCTGGATTTTGGTCTAGTTTTTTTCTATAACCCAATTCTCGGCCTGAATAAATGAACACATCTTCTCTGACACAGATGTAGTTTTATCCACTTGCAGCATATGAGATTCTGGACACCAAATAGTTATCTTTTATTTTTGTGATTTCACTGTCACTACGGAACTGATTCCACCCATTATGCTTTTTTTAAATTATTCACATCTGATATTAGCTACGTTCCAGTGAAGTTAATCCCAAGATGAACATTTTCAAATTGCACTATTCCTATAGAAGATTTAATCTATATTTCCTTAAAACATTTTTAGTGTCACAACCTTACCTGAGTGACTGAAACAAGATTTTCATCAATGTCCAGCAATAAGTTTCCATTCTGCAGCTGTAAAGCATGATTTATGAAATGAAATGAATGATTTATGAAAATGACATGAATTTCTGAGCATGAAAATGATAACCTCCATAATTATTGACTTCAGCATTGAAATGAAAACCCTTTCCATCTTGCAGTGAGCACAGATATGAAATCACGCAGTCAAAACAGTGACTTTGAATGCTGCTGGGATGTGGGGTAAACATACACTTTATTTGTGCTAAATCTCATCTTCCGGTGTATGAGGCAATTTTACCGCTTGAATCCTAACTATTTGTTTTCCCAGATATTTATTAATTCAGCAATAGCATACCCAGCGAGCTCTGATCCTGCTTACATTAATGGAACTTTTCACTGGCTTGGTGAAAGAAAGGACTTAACATCCTCAGGGGGGGAAAAAAATTGAGTTTTGGACAGCAAAAGCTCTAAAAGCAAGTATTTGCAGATAAATACAGCTTCCTCTTAACTAGGAGAACTAGAATATCAATGTAAACATATTTAAGATTAATATTTTCTTTCCACAGTAATTTTTAAAATTGCTTACATAAGTTAATTCAAGTTAAATGTAAATCCATAGTTTGTGTGTGTGTAAATATAAGTGGGAGTATACTTCGCACATATGCATACATATTTACATCCATCTACATATTTAACACAAATTATCACTTCAGTGTCCTCAGAATGCTGTATTTGAGATAACATTTATTGTAGTGTTGGAGACTTCATTTCGTAAGAAACAAACATAACAGCAAGTTATCGAAAATCAGATCTTAGATGACTGAGAAGCTTCATACATGTTGCCAGCCGCTAATCCCATGCCATTTTAAAACAAAGAAGTTTAAAAATCTCAGAAACAGCTTAGAATACTTTTTTTTACCCCCTTATCTCATCATAGATGTGAAGGAAAAAAAAAAAAAAAAAAAAAAAACTGGTAAAAGGCAAAGCTAAAGGAAGAAAATGCTAACGTGCACAACCAGGAGAGGACCCAGTCCTGCTCCTTCTTGGAGCTGAGAGCATGTCCCCCCAGCCCTGGGTAAAGAAAGTATGAAAAAAGCTGTGTCCTTTTATTCAAAGAATTCCACAGACCTTGAAAATTTTCTTAAAATAAAACCAGAAGGGTTTACACCTTCAGGAGGGACCAGTTTTGGCCACTAGTAAATCACTTTTTGTTCTGACAGCCCCTTCGTTTAACCCCCCACCCTCCAGCACCCAGGGATGCAGCTCGCGTCGCTCTGAAGGGGACGCTGCCCCCAGCCACACCGATGGCTCTGTGAAACCAGCTGAGCAATAACCGTGTCTCAGCACGGAAGAAACATGTGCGCAGCGTTCAACGGGCCATTAGAAATTCCCACCTGTGCTACCGCAGGACCTTGCAGAAAACATTTGCCCAACATGTCACGGCACATCCCCAAGTGCCCAATTATCATGTAGCACTTGAGCCGCATCTTCCATCAGCTCGTGTTCTGCATCACACGCTGGCGAGGAGACACTTCCTAAGGGTGAAATATCCCTGGCTATTAGAGCATGGAACAGCCTTCAATGGCGACTGTGCCGAGGCTGCAACACGGCTACCAAGGGCAGAATTTGGCCCTCTGAGCCTTCCTCCAGTTCAGCTTTTTGATACAAAGCGCTTAACCTTCGCAATTAAAGTCAACAACCCTCTCCCTCCTTCCCCAGAGCGCGAGAGAAAATAACCAGAAGCCTGGAAAGATGCTCCAGTCCTTGATCTTCCTCTAGGATTGCTGTCTGTGGATTTCTCCACAGAGTGATGTAAAAGCTTGCTTTAATTATTCAAAAATGCGTCTCCTTGAATACGAAAACGCCCCTACAGCTTTGTCACCCAGGAACACACCAGTCACCAGCAACCAGCCGCGCAGACCGAGGCGGAGGAAAGAGTATTAATCCTTGTATCGCGGTGACATTAAACCTATAATGAAAGCTCCATCTCTCTATACAGGCACGTGAGACACACTGTAAATCTTTTAAACATGAAGTATGTAAATCTGGCTTCTTAAAGCAGCAGCAGGCTTTTTAAACCACTCCAGCCCATAATGAAATTCCTCGTGACGCTTTTCAGAATTCACTAAAGAAAAACATATTGTCCAAGAGATGGAGAAAAACCAAGAGTACAGAAGCAATGAGAAGAGATAAGTAAACTGCAGCTTTCATAAACCCAAATCGAAAACGATCCACCTCCACTACAGTAGTATTCCCTCTGATTGCAAGTACTCAGAAAAATATCTTTTCTAAGCAATGCAAAAGTTCAGATTTTAAAAGGAAAAACTCAGACAGGCCTCTTGCGCTCATAAAAATGTGAAGCACCTTACTTCTTTCACACCTATATATATAACAAGCCAGAATATTCAACTGCTGTTACTCAGGCTGGTTTTACCAAAGGCAAGCGATCTACACTGACTTACAGCATGAGAAAACCTGCTTAATATTGCTATTCTTTTACAAATGAGATGATAAAAGTAATGTCTTACAAAATGCTGAAATCTCAGAGAATGAAGCAAAGATGGTGCTTAAAAAGCATGCAGAAAAATACCCAGTAATTAACTTCTACTCTGATACAGAGTTCAGCAAGTAAAAAAAAAGAGTATGAAGGATACTAAATATAGAAAATAACCAGCAATTAGTAATTAACCTCTGAGCTGGGTATTAGCTATTCAAATCTTTTAAGACAGCAGAGAGATTTAAACTTGGTTTCCTGCACTCTGGGTAAGTGCCCTACCACTCGTCCTAGCAGACAAAAGAGGGATCGTCCAACCACGCTGCCTCTCTGCATTTCCAATTCCCTTTTTCTAAGATGTATTTTACGCTGGAAGTCTAATGACAAGTCAAAAGGTTAGTCAAACTAAAGATTTTTGTTCTTTTTTCAGTTGAAAACGTAAATATTTCGGCTATGTCAAATATTTTTTCTGATGGTTCGAATCTTTACTTTAGTTAAGCAAAGCTTTAGTTATTTGCACAACCTTATACAACAAGTGTTGGTATTACTGTGAGCTCCATGAGCTGCAAGCAGCTTGCTAATTAACTACAATTCATTCTAAGAAACAATTAGAACTGTAACGAAGGAGCACATCAGAATCGTGACGGAACCAATCATTAGTCAAACCACGTCTAGTAGGTTGAGACACACTGAAAACAACAAACAGACATATTGTTTTCCTGTAAAACTACTGTTGGATTAATGGAGTAGCATGATAACTCAACAAAGAATTGCTCAATTACTTCCTAATTAAAGAGAATACACTGAAGAATATGCGTGTGAAGAAAAAATTGGCAATGCCTTCGCAATCTTCAGCCTCCTACAGATCCTAATGATCCTCAAATGCCGTAACCTTTCCCAGTTACAGAGGTAACAGCAGCCACAACGTTACCATCAGCCCAGATTAATACAAGTATAGCCGAGCACAACCTTTTAATTGTAAGGCTGCTATGAATATTTAGGGTGACTCCCAAGCTGTACGGTCACATCAGCCACATGGGCTGCCATAAAACTACATTGACTTTTATCCAAAATACATGCATTCGGGTATCCATCACTTACACAAGGTTCAAATCCAGTGCTCAGAATCCCGTGGGACGCGGGAACCCTCCTGTTTAAAGCTTCTCTTTGGAGTTTCATAGGGCAACTCTTACTTGTCAGGAGCACTCTTCTTCAGGTAATTCTCCTCTGTATTTTTATTTGAAGTAATAAACCCAAGTACTGACTTTGGTATGATCTACCCAACTACAGGGTAGACTTGAGCTTCATCACGTTCACCAACTGTCCAGTTTCCTTTGCTTCTTCACTGGCAGGCGCTGGATGTGCTGGTTAAAAAAGCTGTTAGTGAACCCCGTGCAGCTAAAGAGGTGGGATGGTTAAGGATAATTGACATAATAGATTATCGAGAATGTTTGAGTGAATTGCTTCACTGTTGCTCAATAGCTTCCTTTAAATAAAGGATCTCTTCATATCATCAAAACATATGCTAACTCATTTGTTTATTTTCTCTTCATTTGAAAGGAACTTAATTTTGAATTCCATGTGTACTTTAGGTATTTACTCTTATACGAAATGGTATTTCAAATGCTTCAATTACCACTTTTCTCTGACAGACTCTAATAAATCAAGAGTCCAAAAGAGCGACTCCAGCTTAGAGCCAGACCATGCTGCTTCCAGGCAACACAACACCTGAGATAATTAAACTTCCCAGAGCACAGAGGATGCTGGTGCAAAGGTCTGAGCCACATGGTCACCTCCTCCATATCTTCTCCAAACCCCACGTGGTGGGTTCAGAGAGCATGGTATACACCATGGTATACACCAGTCACATCACATATATTTAAAAGAAATGCTGCAAGTCTAGAAATATCACTGTGTTGTTGAACCAAGCACTGAGGCTTTCAAAATGTTGACACAAGCTACAAAAGCTGCTGTAATTTACCTTTACTAAGCACTAACAGGCCCTGACATCCGTCTTCTAGAAACATAAGCCTGGCTTTAGATTTAGGTAGCTTTACAAATACGCGCAATTTATTGCATGCAGCTGACGCAATGCAAAGACATTAAAACGAAACATATTTTTCCATTCAACAGAAAACTGGAAACAAAGGGGAAGAGCAAAACATTTTGGCTAATGGAGGGACAAAATTTCATTTCAGCAGGAGGAAAGGTGTCTGAGCAGGAAAATCAGGGACCAAGGACAAGCTGCTGGCTGGTTCAACATCAGCATCAGCTGCGGCCAGGTTTCCATCCAGACTCATTGCAGACACATTCATTGGCATTTCTTGCCTGAAGATCTATTTCTGAAAGTAATGCCCCTTTTGTTCCCAGCGCGTAGCTCCACCAGTTCTCCCTGGTGAAAATGGGGATGAGGACAGTGACACAGGACATGGTAAGAGCTCAGATGGCGAAAGCTGAACTCTTTAATGTCAGGAGGCTACGGCACCGCCCGGGTGGCACAGTGCAGCCAGCCATGGTGACATGTGATGGCTTTCTTTAACTGTAGATTCAAGAGACAAGCAATGACGAGAATCCAAACTTCCACATGAGAGCAAAACTCAACTTCTAGACTGTGCCAGCAGAGAAACCTTTGGATGCTTGCAGGGAATAAACTTATCAATGGAAGGGAATTAGAAATAACCTCAAATTTACTACTTTCAAAAACAAGGCACCATTATACAGGTCTATCTAATGGTTTTCAAAACAACAGGTGACTGGAGCTATAAGCAAGAAACGCATTATTTCTACCTTCATTATTGAATACCACATCATCATGGTACTCTTGAAACCTGAAATCACCTTGTAACATGCCTGAGGGTGGCTAGTTCCTCTCCTTGGAAAAGAGACACGGGGGTTTGAACAAAGTCTCAGACCTGGCCTCTCACCTCAGCTGAAGCTGAACAGAGCCTGCTAGTGAAAATTCAGGTGTTTATGTGTTTTTTTGCTGTGGATCCACTCCAAACTATCAGCTGCATAGCTGTTTATGCCAGTGCTGAGTGAGGGTAAAAGGCTTTTATTCAGCATTTTTACTTGCATTTCATGCAGGTATAAACAGAAGCAGAAAGTATAAAACAGCAGAAGATGAGGCCCATGGGTCTTGCTAAAAGGAAGAAAAAAACACCTTGACACATCTCAGTGACCTTTTACAATGCAGAATTAATTAAATCACAGATAATGACAGACCTTGACGAGTAACACGCATACCTAATGCAAAACCCAAACGCAACAGATGTGTCAGCTACCTGCCCAACGTACCAAACCTGCCTCACAGCGTCGAGGGATCCGCCTTTCCCGCATCAGCCAGACCTGGCGGAATGCAGGACCCTCTGACCCCAAAGGAAGGAAGAAAAACCCCACAGAAACAAGTATCTTAAGACATGATAGTGCCATGTGAGCAACATCGCTGGAGATCACCTAGCAGCATCCACCACGATTGCCCAGATGATAACATGGGGCAGGGGATGCAGGTCGCAAAGGGGATGGTACCCACACAAATGGAAACTAACGGCTGATGTGTGGAGAGGATGTTATAATAAGGGCGTCCTGCTGGAGCACAAGTCTCACTCTTGGAGACACGTATGTGACAACAACATCTCACCTTCAGGGCTCAGATGTTACCTTTGGCATGCTGCTGTTTCCATTACAAGCCAGCATCAGCATCAGTATCAGAGTTAACATTGCTATTAAATCAAAAGGCAAGCTGGGAGGAGGTGCACATGGCACAGAGGTGCTTCCATCGCCGCACAAGATCTTCTCAGAATAGCTAGTGTAACATCTACACTACAGATACTGGAATGTATATCCACCTCTATCTAAAAAAATAGCAACGGCCCACTAAAACATCAAAGAAACTCATGCCACACAACATTATCATAACAAACTCCTATATTTTCAAACTTTGCAACAAGTAGCTGTGTCTGTTAAAAATGCACATTCCGCACCACAATGTTAAACCTCAGACATGGGGTTTAATTGAGTGTAACTAAGTCAGGGCATTTGAACACAGGTGCGTCTTTTAGCAAAGGTAAATAAAAATGGATGGCTTTACCAGCACAGGTGGTCAGAGACTGAGTGTGTGCATTCTCCTTCTTCTCATGTTTGAAAATTTGATCTTGAAGGCCTGATTGTGGAGGCTGAAGTCAACGTCACCAGTCCGCAAGCTGTTTCTGTAAAGTCACTGATGCAAACTCAGGGAAAAGCCAGAGTTTCCAAGCTCTTCTCCAGACCAAGTGTCATGGAAAGAATTCACTTTGTAGAGGATGGTGAGTTATCTGGAAAGCTGCTCCGAACTACTTTATTGCCAGACATTTTGGTATGCCATTTCTCCAGGGACTGACTTTCCGTGTGAGCTGGTGGAGCCCAGGGCTGCCCATGCCTTCCAGATGTCCCCAGGCACAAGTCCTCTGACATGAGACCTGAACAAATCAGACCTGCAAATGGCACGGCAATCCCAGGCAGAATTAAAAGTGAGTTTTCCCAAAGGCAGCTTCCTAGTTCGGGCAGAAGGGTCAGGCCGCCCTTATGGCTTCTAGACCTGAGCGTGTTCGTCTGCTCCTCCCATGCCTTGCCCCTAGGGCAGCCAAATTCCTCCCTGTCCGTTCCACCCTGGTTTGTTAACGTTTTCCACCTCGTTGGTACTAGCCAGATGACTAGCCTGCATTGTAAGGCATCAGCTGTAAAGCCTTGAATCTTTATACGGCAGTGAGATGAGTTGTTTGAAAGCCTTCATAAAATTGTAAGCAGATAGTTTAGACATTTTGATGAGACGAGAAGGTTTTATTGTGATGTGACTGACAGTCTCCATGAAGGGTATTTACAGTCTGACTCTTATTACTAAAAACACCATGACAGGTAGAACTTGATGCGGATGTATAATGGGGAGACGATGGGAAATTATGACAAAAAGAGCTCATTAAACACTTCACTTTTTTAGAACAGTTAATTTCACATACAGAACTACAATGTCTAAGTGGAGCGTGTACCACTTAACACAAGCTCTTTGGAGTAAGCTTGCTTTCTTTGTCTGGCTTGATGTCTATTCTAAGCGAACAGAGAATAGGAGAACTGGTCTAAGGGAGGAGCAGAGAGAAAATAGGAATGAATACAAGAAATGTGAGTTGATACAGAGGAAGGGAGAGATACTGGGACAATACTGGATATCATGAAAAGTGTGTGTTTGGAGCTGAGCTGCACGCCCAGCACAGGAACTCTACAGGACAGTAGGATTTGCTGGGAAGGGATGCAGCAAAGAGATGGGGAAATACACGAATTATACTGACTAAGCAATCTTTTCATCCCAATGTCAGAGAAGTGACTTGGCAACCAGCCACCACTCATAACTGATTTCAGTGGGTACGTTCAAATCCTGAGGTCCGAGACTCGTTCCTTTCCGCCTCATTTGCACCCTGTTTACATTACTTGATATCAGAGATCATGAGGATTCACGCTATAAAGTACTTTGACACCTTCTGACAAATGGCCTCGCACAACGGCATGGCGTTCTGTAAGTATGTCGGCTATCTCGATGCGTACACAATGTTGGATACTTCTGCTCCATGGCACCATCAGGAAGATGCTTCATGCCTTCAGCCCCCATGGGATCCCATACGCACAGAGAAAGCAATATTTGCCCAAACGGTCCAGGTTTCTTAAGCTATATCTTATTGAAAACCAGTATGAATTATGCTTCCCAGTTTCAAAGTAACCTTTGGAAAATAGATTCTGGGTTTTAGTTTTCACACTGTGCTAGGCCTCACCGCACCTAAGCCTAACTATTTAGAAGTTATCATACCTGCAAGTCATTTAAAGTTCCTCTGCAGCCACGAAAGAACAATGTCCAAACGTACATTTATGTCCACCTGAGAGGGACACCTCACGCAGACAGGAGGAACTTCCCCGTGAAGCAGCTGTTTCTCTCCACTGGCTTCAGAGAGACAAGGGTGGAGGGCACCTAGATGACTACTGCAGTATCCCTCACCCTTATGTGCGGAGACTAGAGATGACTTGCCTGAGAACACACCAGAGGAAAACAATCCCAAGATGGAAAATTGATCTCTGTCCAGGGAACGTGAGCAGTTCCGTTTGAACTCAAGCAAAACTTGCTGCATTTTTATTGTGTTATATCTGTTGTCGGGAAAGAGAAATCATGCTGCCTGAAACCTATTAGGAGCTACAAAAAGTTTCTCACTTTATTCATCCATTATGAAATTAATGAAAGCAGGACCTCCTAATAAAGAAAGTGTCCTTATATGTTTAAACCAGGTAGATGAGCTACATTATTTGCCCTGAGATTGAATTTTAGAGGTTTATATAATAATGACAGCTATAAATTGAAAAAAAAATTATGGCAAGTGTCTCAATGACAGAGAGCCTCAGATGTGGAAGGGTGAGCAATAAATCAGATGGGCAGTGGAATATTAAATTGCTAATTTTAAGAGCTATTGCTGCTTGTCTTTTTTTTTTTTTTAATACATACTAATAAAAAGGTGAAACAAAAGTCTCAGCTACATATTTCTTCCTCTTCTCTTTTCTTTTTCTTCATAAAGTACATAACTTGTTTGGACAAAAAGCTCTAATGGCTTTAAATTTAACCATGAAATGGGAAAAAAAAAAAAAAATCAGGTCTGCAACCAGCTTCATGGAGATGACAGATTAAATATATTTGATGATTACAGAGTAGGTTCCATATGCCCTATATCTCACAGTCATGCTCTTTACCAGGACAGTCTAATACCAAAGTGTCTGCAGACATGATTACAAGTGCACTGTACGCCCAGTCATACTGCAGCTACCTAAATTACAGACTGTACCCAGAGTAAATTTGAAACATCGCTGAAGGAATAATAAAAAAGTCACAGGAAATGTACAGTGGAAAAATTGTAACACTGAACTATATGAGAAATGAGTGAAAAATCTACAGCTATTCCTTGTCCACAAATACCTTAATTAGTTATGCAACATGAGTTATTTTACTAGATTTTCCCAGGCAACACACTGATGCCTCCCTCCTCCCACTGGCTTATCATGAAATATTTATGGCAAGTTTTGTTTGTTTGTGCAAACCGCAGAAGTGTCACAATTCAGGCCCCCATCCAGCCCCTCCCCAGCATTTATCTTTTTTATTCCACATCTTGGTCTCCATGCTCAGCCCAAGCTGTGCGATTTACCACATCCTTACGTGAAAGGAGTCTCTTTCTCTCTCTTGAATACAGGCATTTTTCCCATGCCTACAGCAGACTGAAATTCCTGACCTTCTCCTTTGTTTTTCTCCTTCTCACACAAATCCTCAAAAGTACTGATTTTGCATACAACTAATGCAATCAAACAATTTCCAGAGGTATTTATAGCACAAATTTATATTAAACAGCATAACCTGCCCTTCAGCAAATGCATGCCTTATTGCTAAGGCATCTGTCACTCCACTTCTCTCAACCACTTGTTACCATTCCTTATACATTCTGGGGAAAAATGCTTCACCTCTTCAAAATGCCAATTTACAGAAAGGGAATGGTGCCATTTGGATACAACAGCATATTACCCCTATTTTTGAATAGAGTCAACTATGCATGCAAGGCACGGGACAGAAAGAATTAAGTTTACAGTCTGTATTGACCCTTAGCCTCCTGTATACTTAGAGTACTACGGAAACAATACATAGCAATATTGGGAGGAAATCTCCTTGTGCTGACTACAGCCCATAATAATCAGGAAAGCAATGCGATACCCAGAGCAAAGACTCTGCCACTCAGGAATTTACTGAGCAAGGTCTTTTTGCACGCTGTTTAAACCAATGACAACTACAGGGATCTCTGCCCTACAACTCTACAGCACTTACTAAGCTATCATACAAGTTGGTTTTACTGGAAAAATAGTTGCTCTTCAACAGTGTATGTTAGGTTGGATTTTGATGTAACTTGTTTGGTTGGTTTTGGTTTGGTTTGGTTTGGTTTTTTTTTCCCAAATGACAGAAAAGTAATTCTAATGCAAATTCCCACTTTTTGGGTAACATTTGATTTGAAGCTCCTTACGGAATCTTTACCTATCAGCACGCTGTATTCACCAGGAGGTCTTCTGAGAGATGTAGACATTATAGCCACAGCAAATCACCATAGAGGTCACAGACAATGTTCTGACATACCTTTTCCTAATGCTACATCTCTCGACCTCCTCTCTATCCAGACCTTGCCTCCCCTGCTGTCCTACTACAGCAAGCTGTAAGGAGCACAATCGATAAAGTACAGCTCCGACAGAGCACACAGGGCAGAAGAGGCAGCCCAGCCTCACTCAGAGTGAGCAGCCTCGTACAGTGTTGGGTAATAGAGGAAGCCTCCTAATCCAGGCAGCAACGATTCATGCACTAACACGACTTAACCACAGGTAACGCATTTATAAATGGCGGCTTCCATAAGAATGAGTCGGAAAAGACAGAAAGGAGATTTAAGCAATGAACGAGATGGAGGTTAAGTGACATTACCATCCTGGTTACTCTGAACCAACCTAATCAACCCATAACACATCACTGACAAAATTCCCCTCAGGAGGAACGTATCAAATGTTACACACAACAATGGAAGTCACAGAAGCTCAGAAACACATCTTCTTTACTGCATATAAATAGGGAAGGTACTTACACTTACAGGTTGACTTTTTGGCACATCATAAACACCTTCCTTCTTTTGGCTGGTAGGAACCTGCAACAGCAAATGAAAACGAAGGTCATTACCCAAGCAGGTTTGATGAAAAATTGAAAACTGCAACTGACATTTTTGTGCAGGGTAGTCATTTAATACTAATGAAATCAGGGATGGCTCCCTTTTCATCCAAGCAGTACCGTTAATGGAGGCGATACTGAAGAAGTAAAACATCTATCTGCATTTTTTAAATCCTAAAGCCCAGTAGTGTTTAGAAATGAGATCATCATTCTCAGTTAGGTTCGGTTGCATTAAGTCCAGGTGCACTTGGGTCTCCTTCCTACTTAAATGGTTGTGGCTTTCATTTTACTCGGGGGTTAGAAGATGCACATGGAAGTCATGATCAGGTCAGTATGTCATCTTCCTCCATGGCAGAGATGCAGAGTAGAGCTACCGATCTGAGGGAAAGAGATGTTTGGCCTATGGCGTTAGGATTTATTCCTTCTAATTCATTTAAGAATCTACGTCAAGTAAAGTCATAACACATACCCGTGCAGTGAAGGGGCCCTGCGGCTGCTCTAAGTGATGTTTGGTTACAATTCTGCAATTTTACTACAGAATTACTGGCCTGTCAGAGTCTGACACCGCCAGGGAGCTGAAGTCAACAGTCTCGCATGGACAGGGGACAACACACTTAGAAAACTTCAGACGAGTCTTTAGTTAAGTCAACAGTCATGATTTACACCTTGGGAACTTATAACCTGCTCATGTAAATTCAGTTGCTTTGTAATACTGGGCTTTGCCTGCCTAAGGACTGCCAGTTTACATATTTATCATTTATGATTATGTTTCTTTTCCTTCCTAGAAGCACTGAATGTCTATTGTAAATGACACAAGCAAAAAGAACAGTAAAAACATACGCTAAACAGACACGAAATAAGTAAGTCAGTGCTACTTTTCCACTGAACAATGGCATTCAGAATAAGAAGGCTACGTTTCAGACATTAATGAAACCTCACAGGTTAACAGCAGAAATAATTCTGCAGCTATGACCAAAAAGTGATTACGTTGTTTTCTAAGAAAATAAATATCTTAGAGTTCTGATATTAGATGAAGTCTGGTTTAGGGGAAGCTGAAGGAATGTTACTCATTCATTGAGATGTGCTATTGTTTCTTATTCTATATAATATATCAAAACCTCTTTCTACTGTTCAAATATTCTCTTGCCCATGTTTAAGTGTCAAAGCGTTCATGGGAAACATTGCACCTTTAACTTGGTGCACAGTGCAGAAGTTTTTCAAGAGCCTGAGTGCAGAACCCTCATGGAAACTGAAAGAGCTTTTTAAAAGATCTTCTCCTATGCCGGGAACGACTTGCTTGCCTTGGTTTTCTCAAAGCACTGTCTTCTTCCACTAAAACCACCTACGACATTAGATAACATCAAACTGGTAAGAGTGGAACAATTGAATTTCATGGAAATAAAGTGCTCTCTTTTACAGACTGTTAAGTGACAGTGCAAGAGCAGAAATCAAGAATGGTGTACTTAGTAAGTCATTGGGAAGTTTAGTCTTCATAAAAAGAGGACAAATGTGGTAAGATAAACTAATCATAAACTATCAGCAGCACATATTTTTCTTTTCTCTCTGGAAAGTTTCCCCATCAGTCAACTTCTCCGTGAAGCCACTCCAGTTTGCACACTCCTATCCACAGCTTATTACGGAATGAGCCTTTCCTGCACTATTGATCCCCCCACTCTTACTCCAGCATATAATTATATTAGAGAAAAGCTTCTGACTCCTAATATCAAGACAGAGAAACTTTTCTGAAAGATGTTTTTCTCTCCCAACTCGACACCGCCTGTCTTCCTGTTGTCTTTACTTGCCATGTACCATCACGCTTTTTTACATCCCTACTAAGACTGGGGGTCTGCAAGGGATTTCTCCTGTTTTTCCTTTGATTAGGAATATCAGCAAAGGGGTACCAGCACTATTGCTGCTGACAGCTGTGGCTCTGTGACAGGCTGTGAACCATTTTGACGTACTCAAATCTCACCAGCAATACAAGCACCGCAGCTCAGAAACCCCCATCTCAGATTGTCACCTCCTGATGGAGCAGCAGAACTTGCCACTCCACGGAGACCAGTGCTGCTGGATACACAATACAAAACCACCTAGCAAAATCCCAGCCCCACCTCATGAAAACAACAGGCAGGAAAAGAGATGCTATTAAGAAATCTGTCACTAGGTGAGAGGATTAGTACATGCTCAGGGATCAAATCCTTGCATAACTCACACATTAGAGCAACTTACACAGACAGACAATATTAAAGGAGGAGACAGACACAGACAGTCTTTGGGGTAATGTATCCAAGAAAGGTGACAGACAGAAAAAGAATGCTTAAAAAGAAAATTGTGACCTCTACTATGTTAAAAAGAAATAGAAATCCTCACTTTTGGCACATATCTTCCACCTCCAGTTACCCACCGGGTAGGGGTCTTTTCCACCAAGGGAGAAGTGAATTCTTTGCATACCAGCTCTTGGACCAGAGCAGCACCGGGAGAAAGATTTGGTGAGGCTGAAGCGAGGATGCGTGAGGTTACTGAGCAGATGCATGTTTATCGAAGTGCAGTATGGGGAAGGCTTTGTAGTAAATAACAGAAGCTGGCACAGATTTGCATCAAACTAAAAAAAACCCCACACCAAACAAAAAAACTGGACCTTTTCTAATTTCATTTTTAATAGTAGCCTGGATGGTTCTGAGATCATCACGATCTTGTAAGAGAAACAATTTTGCCAGTGATCTGTGTGTAAGATCTGAGCTGAGGGAACCTAGATTTAGAGCAAGCCAAGAGCTCATGACGTCCATGGGAACTCGTAAGCTTGCGGCTCCGGGCAAGTCTACGGTAGCAATAATTCAGCATCTGTCAATTACAACAGATAACAGAAACAGACTCCCAGCTCCCTAATCTCAGCATTTGCTGTGCTCAAGGTATTGCCTGTAGTAAATACAGAAAATGACAATGCTAGATTGCATATACTGAGAGCATGGCATAGTAATGACGGATATTTTCTGTGCACCACTGCGGGAGGAAACACTTCTTCCCATCCAGATACTGTGAAATGAAGCCTTGAGCAATTCTCTGGTGGCTTACAGGACAGTAACAGCAGCACCTCAAGATGAGGCAAGACCTCACTTGTCTGCTTGTCAGCTTCTATTTCCATTTTAAGAAAAAGAAACTGTCCAAAAAGTCCTCCTGGTCTTCAGGCCATTCCTCAGAACACAGTTCCTACTTCTTCCCCATCCACCAGTTTGCTCTAAGATCTCCAAACACCGGGAGAGATGACACCGTTTTCCTTGCTTCCACTGGTACTTCTCTACAATGTCACTAAAAGTTCTGCACTTTGAGGAACAACGATCAGAAATTTCTCATCTGAATGTAGCTGTCATAAGAATTTTGTTTCTAGCACAAAACTGACAACTAGAGTAGTCATTTATTAAGAGATTGCTTTCCTGAAAACAGTCAAACTTTTGACACTATGAAACACTAGAAAACTTCCCACCTTTGGCACACTCTCACCTTGAGAGCTTTGCACGTCTTGGTCTACAGATGCAGAAAGATGCAGATTCTAGCGTGCATGGTGGGATATCAGGAAGTCAACAGAGACAGGTTAAATGAATCTCATCTTAATGACCCTGTGACGGGGTCTATAAGCTGGTTATTTTCTAATGTTTAACTTGCATTTCCCTTTCCCACTTTGCTTCTTTCTATTTTGGCTCACAGCTACTCTAGCCTTCCATTTTTTTTATCATCTTCCTACCTTTTCTATTACTTAAAAAGATACTTTTCCCTTTTTTTTCTTGCTCTATCCTTGCTCCTGCCTACCTTAAAAAAGCTTCTCCTATTAGCAGATCAACCTCTAGTACAGCTAGATGAAATGCTTAATCAATGCTTGAATCTCCTTCCCCTCCATACTAAATGATTTCCTCAAATCACAGTTTTCTTAGAGCATACAGAGATTTCTGTCTATCTCCAGATTTGCCTCTAGTGTGTGATACAAAATGAATTACATTGTATTTTAATAAACCCTGTACCAATCCCTTGAGGATAAATTGAATGACAAAAGATTATTTTATATTGCTTTCAATGCAATTTTTTGTCAGCGTGAAGAATGCAAGCTTGGGCTCTAACATAACATACACACTCTGAAAATATTTTCCCCAGTCTGGGGGATATCCATTGAGAGCTCATAGGTTTTGCTCAGTTATTTCCTTGGTTAGCCAGGAAGAAGAGCACTACCATCAAAGTATCTTTCCAAGAATTGCGTGGATGGTCTGCCCTCCACGAGATTTCAGTATTCGTTTCTTAGAACAGGTGTAAAAAGTTTCAAAAAATCAACAGGGAAAAAAGAGAATCCACTATTTACCACCTTATATGGTGTACTCAAAAGTTTAAGACCCTTCATAAGTTGACAAAGTTAATAAAATTTGCAAAAGCTGAAATGACAAACAACAGAAAAAAAAAATCACACTGAGACTGGGCAGATTATTCATGTTATGTCACCAGAATGAAACGCCAGACATTTTTGTGATGAATGAAAACTAATAAAAGTGAACTATATATGAAATGTACTTTACTAAATGCTCGCAATCGTTGCAATGAAAACACCGAAGTTAACGATTTTATACCTGATAAATGTTTTCTTCCGTTTCAGGCTCACGGATTGGCTCGTGTCCAGCCTCAAACACAATGTACTATTACACCAGCCGCCAGAGAGGAAAAGTCAAAGATGAAACAGAAGGGAAAAAGGCGATTTGGAATTCCACATAAAAACATAGGCAGGCATTAAAGAAACAAGTTCAAAGTACAGGCTGGCAGCAGGACAATGGGTTTGTTGAAAAGCGCAGAGTAAGGTTGTTTCATATTTCATAAACCGGCAATGAATAGACCTAAATCTCCTCTAAGGATCATTAGAGTAACTTCCTAATTCTTTCTCAGTAGGGAGACCGCCTGTGGCCCAATATTAATTTTCTGAAGTCAACGTGAATTTTGCCTCTTTTACATAATGACAATTATTTCCACATATATTTATTATCTACAAATAAAAAAGCTAAATCCAAACAGGCTGGTGCTCACCTCACAGGCCATGTGGCAAAAGGCTGTCACAACACTTTTCATTTTCAGGTTCTTGCTTTATTGTGAAGAGCACAAAGTAAAACTCCTGACATTATAAAAGCTGAATAGTAATTTAGGGCATCCTAATTCTTATCATCTTTCTTGTTGCACCTTAGGCACTGTTCAATATTCACTAATGGTTGAATCAGTTTTTGCAGTGTGCCTCCCACTGACATGCCTAAGTGGAAGAACATAAAATCTCCAGGAAAAAAAAAGTAAACTATCATGTATTTTGTTTCAGCACAAAAACGTGAGAATGAAATTACATCGTTTTCTTCTTCACACTCAGTAGGGTATCGGACATGAATATATTGACATATTTCTGATATCATCTTTGCTCACAGACATTTTGCTTGGATGAAACAAGACTTAAATTTCAGATCTATTATTAAATCATAGCCCAAATGCCAACAAGGGAGTGTGTTACAACATCAGTTTCACTGTTGTTTTTTTCCAAATATTCACCCTCTGAATTAAATTCTGGCCCCATAGAAGCCAAACCCAAAATGACAATTTATTGCTATCAGAACAAGATGCCACCTTCCTTATTCTCAAAGTAACTCCCTTTCCGTCAGAGTTTATACTAAAAAATGACGACAAATCTCATTTGGAAACTTAAAATCTGGACTCACAAGCCACATTGTAGGAAATATTTAATCTAATATTTCTATCGGACATATTGTGCTATTACTTACAGCTTAATCTCTAAATATGCTACTTTCTGTAAAAATCTTACAATTTCCTCAGAAGACCTATCTCAGTAAATTTCAAAACATCTTGTTAAAGGTTTTGGCTATGCTTGAAGATAACATATATCTAGTTATTTCTGAAACTCCAAGGCCGTACAGCTTCAGAAATTACCTGGTATACAGGATCTTCTACATCTTCTTCCAAAATTGTCTACAGCAAAGTAAGAGGACAGGCAGTAAAAGCAAAGAACATAAACGGTAGAGATAAAAGAACTGTATTCAGAAATTAAAGGACAGCAAAGAAATAAGCAAAATCAGCAGGTAAGTATAAAGTTTTCTTTCTTTAGTATACAGATGAAGTCACATTATTGTACAAAGTAACTTTATTCAAGGTTCATCCAAGTTCAACAATCTGCACCTTATTTGATTTGGTTCAAAAACACACATTCAGAAGTATATTGAATCTTCCCTAAAGTATCAGACAATGTTAAAAACCTGACTTACAACACACTGACCTTTGTTAAAATTTTCCTCCTGAATTAGAAGAAATACTACCTGGGAAATGAATAGATCATTTCCAGTTGCTAGACATGTTCATCACACCCCAAGTGATAGCTTTCATCACTGTTTAATCCTACTTCTGAGCTCACGATGGCTGTTGTTAGGTTCATATTTGTCCATTTGAAGCTAGCACCGTTAAGAAATGCTGAGGATGCCCAGTGCCTCTTTGGAGCAACTTTGGGGGGATACTTCAAACCATATTTTTCTTGGCAGTAGTCTAAGCTTATGCGTGTACCTGGTATACCGCTTGTTCACACTGCTTGTCCTTTTGTGCCTTTTTTTCCATTTCTTCCCTTTGTTTCAGTTCATAGATGAGCTGAAACAGGTCTCGCAAGTCCAGAATTACAGGTTCAGCCTATGGAAGCAAAAACAGGAAGGAACGTTTCTATGTGGGGAAATACACTCCTCTTATCCCATCCTGCTGATAGAGCAGCTACAGCATCTGCACAGTTAGAGAGAACTTCATACAGAATTAATTTCTCCCTTAGCATCCAGGCTCGGGTTAATTTCTATCAAATTAACGATATTTGCAAATTAATAATAATTATAATTATTAATATAAAAGGCATTATGAATATAAAAGGCATATCTATGAACATAAAGGTGTATTTATGAGTGGTTTCTCATACAATGAAATGATGGTAGACTATATGCAAAGTAGCTATTCAATATCTCTCGCTTTCTGTTTAAATGCATATAGGAATAAACCCAAACTTATCTGTACCCAGTCTAGTTTAGTTAGAAAGGAAAACAATAACTAATTATACTAAATTACAAAATGAAAAATTGGAAATGGTGAAATACATTCCTTTTTTCCCAGTCTGGTTTCGTTAATTTGCACATAAGCAGACACTTGTGACAAGTCTAGCCCAATCATAAACAACACAAGATTGGCCTCTTGAACAGCTTCATGTGAACATGGCTTTTCTACTGAGTTCCATTGTAGAAAATGACAGTGATCTGATACTTACTGCCTGGGCTGTTTTTATTGCCACAAATCTATGATTTCCCTCCTTTCCACATACATATCCAAACGCTCGATGGTCTGTGATATCCTTTGCGATGTATGAAATTTCATGAACTGCATGGTGGTGCTGTAGTAGCTATTAAAAAAACAACAACACAATAAGAAATAGCCATGAAAACGTTCTATTAAAAAAACTGTATAATTTCTCTTTCATCAGTGCTTTACCTGAATCTCAATACACCTATGGAATTAAACCAAACAAACATAACCTAGTATCAAAATCAATTAACATCTCAACTCTTTAAGCCTATTCTCTTTTCAAAATCTAGCCAAACTTGACTTGCTTTAATAATTTGACTAAAAGCTTCAACAGAATATTTTTCTTGGTATCTTTCGGTGAGATATAATTCCATAGAAAACATCATGGCACCTAGTTAGCACCTACACAGCATCCTAGGTACGGGATCAATGTTTGTAGGTGTCTAAAAGAAGCAGCAGCAGCAGATACCTGTAGCTTCCTACAGGGCGAGCCTGGGGAGAGGCTGATCTGCAGGGGCTGCAGAGCTAGAGCTGAGATATCCAATCTCTCTAACAACCGACACCACACTTGCTTTATCTCTGCAAGGCTCAGCATCAGCCAGCAAGCCATGTTTCATTTAAAGCAGTACCAGAACTCCAAAAATGTGTTTTTTTCCCCAGAAACTTCATGGAAATGTAATAATCCAACTTGAAATCAATGCTAGATGCGAAAGTTCATGTTTTATTTAAAATCCTACTTTGGTTAATTGTAATTATAAAAAGCCTCAATTTTGTTTTAAATGTATGAGTAAAACCCTCCCCGGAGCCAGGACAGGAATCTGAGACTCCTATAAGCATGTCTCAAAGTGCCAGCATCTTTCTCACTTCGGCCTAAATAGTATTCTATTACCAAACTGACACTGAAGTATTTCTACTTAGAATAACGTCCTTGAAGAGTTTATCTAAAACAATCTATTAGTATGAATTTCTACCTTCTGATATATTGACCTGCTCTTGATATCATCTAAGGATAATGCTATTTCTGAGAGCAGGCAAAGCCTCACAAAGAATTCTTTTGAGGTCCAGATTCCTGCTGGTTTTGAGAAAAGCACATTTTGAAAACCAGCATGGTATCCAGGCAATCTCTAAACAACCAGTTATTTTTAGAGTTTAAAAAAAAAAAGCCAAACAAAAAAAAAAACATTTTAAAATTCAAAACCGGAGAGGATGTGTGTGTGTGTAGAAGAGAAAAGGCTGAGCGTGTGCAGGGCAAGTGACAAGCAGCGAGACTTCCAGTAGAACACAGACCGAAATTTAAAGTAGAGGCGGCATGCAAGAGACAGATGAGTACATATGACTGGACGTGTTTCATTTTCATTTCGTAGTAAATGACTCCTAACTTCCCAAGATCAAGATTGCTCGCTCGTAGGAAAATGGAAGTGTTGCCGTTGACTTCAGGCTGAACGTGGCTACGCTGAAGGTGCGCTTCAGATGCTCCCAACGTGTTAAGCGTTTAAAATTAATGATGGGATCTTACTTAGATAATACAGGGATATTGATTTATTAGGTTTTTCTGAAAACCAAGTTGCACGCTATCTGTTACAATGAAATGAAATGTACTCATCTCTCTATTCTGCATATGACAGGGAACGTTATCTCTGGCTCCTATTAAATCAAAGTTCTTTGACATTGCTTTATTGATTGCAAGACAGCATTTTGCACTGAAATTAAACTGTGATCAGATTTCTTCCTCACGGAATTCAATTTGAAGATCATTCTACCATGGAAAACTATCACCCACAATGTAAAACAGCAGATGGAGACGCTCCAATTTATTTGGGAACCCTCATTAACCGATCGAAAATCATTACATTTTTAATGGTTCTGATACTTTACATACCGTACCAATAGATGTACAAATTAAGTAAAGGTGACCGCAACATTATCCTTTTACACATTTTACTGTACGGAGCGTTTAGCAAGAGTTTTTGATTTGTTTGAGGGATATCGAGTTGAAACATACACATGAAACGCAACGTTGCATACACACATCCGTACTCAAATGTAGATACAAACACTCCTGCGAACCTGCGTTTTCACAGCCCTCGATTCATCTAATGTGTCCTCTCTACATATTCCAACACTTCATTCCAAATACCTACTTAAACGAGTGCCTGATCTTTTGCTCATCATAAAGCAGAAATGAGACTCCTGTTGCAGTCAGCAGAGATTTCCCACCATAAAATGCAAGATCAGAACTGCACCCCTCTTTGGAAATTTTTGGTTTTGGGAGGCAGCCTGCCCAGCACCCCACGCAGCCCTTCACGGCAGCGAGATGTGCACTAGAGTCAAGGACAGCAGAAGGGACAGCACGAGGAGGAACACCATCTCACCCAGCCACCCAACAGAGACTTACAATTGAGGCTATCTATAAATACACCGTCTTGGCGTGTTTTGATTAGATTTGCATCTGGTGCATTCGCATAGATTAATCTGCCCCATAAAATAAGACCAACCAATAGAAATGTCATCTTTATCCCTCAGTTTGTAACTGCTTGCATGTAGCCAACCCCTCGATACTCGATATGAACAGGCCCAGAAGGAAATGAAACAAAAGCCATATAGAACTGTTTATAGCAGAACTGCTGGTCAGTGCTCAACAGGTCATATTCGCAAATTGATCTGCCCCTCTCTCTCCCCAGCCTCTTTTTGTGGTTTGGGTTTTTTTTTTTCCAACATCTTCACGATTTTACCATGGCTTAATCCTGTCCCTGGTAGGTCAGAAGCACATAAAAGAAGTATTTCATAACTCAGGGATGTTTATGACACCCCCGTATGCCCATGCTGATGGATTCCATCACACGCTATTTGATGTTTTTACTGTATCTTTGCTGAGTGCTGTTACGAGCCATTTACCAATCCATAAGTGAGGTATCAAATTGTTTTGGAGGGCTGCAGTACGACAGAACAAATTATAGAGAAGACTTAATTTGTATTATGGTTCAATACAGTCAATTAAATATTGCACAGATTAGAAAGTAATTTAACATTTAAGCTTCAGTTGTTAAAAAATCCACTGTACTTAGCCTCCAAATTATTTTAGGTCTCCTGCGACTTTAGTCACTTGCAAACGTTGAGGATTTTAAATGCAAGCACAGATAAAGTCTCAAACTGGATAAATAAGACAGTCCCATGATGCATAGGTCCTTCTTTTTAAACATGATGTCATGATTATATTTTATTCATACATTAGAAAGTTTTTTCCTGGTCTTAAACTTAAAGAAGTCCAAAATACTCACCTCCATCCAGGCTGCCGTCTTCCCTCTTCCCCTTAAGTTTGCTCTTGTCTCTCCCACTAGCCATTATTTTCTCTCCTTTTCTCCATTCTATCCCCCTGCTTCTCCTCTTCCCCCCGGTTGCTCCCTGTACATCACATGGAATTGATTTAGCTGCCTCTGAGATCTGTAGCATTTCTAATTTCCCTCAGGCTGCTTGGCACCTATCATAAATTTTTTCACCCCTTATCCTCATCTTGCCCCTTTATTTCCATGCTGTAGCCTCCAGTGCCACTAAATCAATTAAGTCAATCAATTAAGTACTTGGAGGGTCCAGCAATCATGTCAAATATGTGAGTTAGATGGCATGAGAAAGTCACTGCTTTACTATAGCTATTTCTCTTTTAATGAGGTTGTCTATTTAGTGGAGCCTGGGGCACAGTGTTAAGAGCCACAACAAAAAATATCCTGCAAGCTGCAAAGCCTCCTATAAAAGCTGCCCCACCGAAAGCAGGAAGCATGTACCATACAATATTCTAGCCATACGGACAAGTTTCACAGGGATTTAAGCTGCACAGCCTTTCACCTTGAGTAACTAAACGGTGAGCCCGTTTTCAGATGGGTGCTATCAACTGACAGCTCCGCTGTTACCGTTTCCAGGCTACCGATACTGGGATGTGGGTGACAGACATGGCCTGAGCATCTTCTGCATTTCTATTCCTGTCCGTTCACTTCTATCACAGTTGAATAAGCAAGAATATACTTAGCGTGTCACATAAAGCTCCCCAAACGTCAAAGTTACCCACCAAACCACAAAATCCTTAATGTACTCATAATAAAATAACTTGATGAACTACAGTTTTAGTTATGCTACTGGCCACACGCAAGTCCTCCATATGCCAACTGATGTTGTGACTGCCCAGCAGCACATTAGGAAATCAGGCCTTTGTATGTTCAGGAAGACTACTGAACAAGTCGTAGAACCTGAATCTAACGTGGAAAATTATGGCAATGCCAGCAGTGCCATAGTCCACTCGCCATTATCTACTGCAACACACCGAGTGAAAACAATGAATTGTAAAACACGTGAGTGGTTCTGAGATGAGTTTGGTCTCATTGCTGCAAGGAATGCCGGAGTGATACCGATATGCGGCCATGTGCGTTAGTGGTGCTCAGGACGCGCATACTATGGCACTTTGTCAAATGTTCTTCATGGCCATTTCCTTGCAGTTCCTGTTTAGTTTAGCCGAGATTTGCAGGGACCGTGGGGACAATGACTGGTCACAAGCCTTTCTCTAATTGCCTGTGTTTGTGCTGCAAAGCTTCTCTGCTGTTTTGTTAAAATGCACTTAGCAGAGGTGGTCTGGAGCTGCTCATCTCCACCACAAACACCCCACAGTCCAAATACACGCTTAAGGAGCAGACACGAAACATCTAAATTCTCTACAGCTGCAGATTCTAATCCCAGACCCGTCTAGTTTTATCACTTTCAGGCAAGGATGAAGAGCAGTCCCCTATATGTAGACAATTAAAAAAAAAAACCACCCAAACCCCCCAAAAAACCTTGCTGGCATGGAGTTTTCCCCGGTACCCATTAACGGTGCATGTTAAGCAGTTGTGAACCTTTCAACTTCCTTTCTCCCTAGAGACAAGTGCGTTTCAATGGGACTGTGTACAGACAATTTGGGGAAAAAGTCAGCGATCTCAAATGTCAGTGAAATGGAAAATGAGTCAGTAAATTGTATTTGCACCACAAACTTTCCCATGTTGTTCTCTGGAACTTAGTATTTGGGTGGCAGATGGGGTGGCGAGGCATCAGCCTACCGAGATACACAGGGGATGAGTAGGCAGGGGAAACGCAACAAGCCTTCCCCTAACCACTGCCGAAATTTTCAGCTTAATCTGAAATAGCGAAGAGGAGGCAGCTTGGTGTGTTTCAGAGCTACTGTTACCAACGACACACCCCTGGAGGTATTTAAAAGATGGGCAGACGTGGTGCTGAGGGACATGGTTTAGTGGTGGTTTTGGCATTATTAGGTTAATGGTTGGACTTGATGACCTTAAAGGTCTCTTCCAACCTAGGTGATTCTGTTCTATGATTCTGTGTATTACTGCTGGACACAGCACTGGGTGACCAAGAGCAGGGGTGGCGACAGAGCTCATCCAGCCAAAAAGCCAATTGCTCCCCCAGTGCCATCAGCGCGTTCACGCACAGCCTTTCCCTGCCTCCCTGGCGGTTCCTGGGCACTTGGTGCAGTATCAAAACATTTCACTGACACCCACAAGTGTCGCTGATTTCTCAATTAGTGACTTTCACAATTAGTAATTTCTCAATGCCCCATCCCTGGCGGTGTTCAAGGTCAGGTTGGACAGGGCTTTGATCAACCTGGTCTAGTGGGAGGTGTCCCTGCCCATGGCAGGGGGTTTGGAACTAGATGATCTTTAAGGTGCCCTCCAACCTAAACCATTCTATGATTCTATGACAGGCTGCTACAAATCATGGGGTTGCTGCTGCAGTCTCCTCTGCCTCCACTAGGCAGATGCTTTCCATTATCATTTTTCTCTTCTATTATTTTGGCCCATTTTCCAAAGATGACTACAAAAAATTCTTTGGATTTTGCTCCAATGTGTCAGAAAGGCAAGAGGGGGCAGTTCACCCAGGCCATATAATACAAAAGGGGATGTTTGAGGAAAGGGGTGAAAAACACTCACAAGAGGAACAGCTTTATAAGCTATGTGTCTAAACAAAATGCAAGAGAGGAAACATCATATTTCAAATCTGACAGGCCTTTCCCACCATGATGAGTACTCCAGTTGCATGTCCATGGGGAGAGAAGAGCAGAATGAACAATATATGACAGATGACAGTAATTTGGCTTAAATGTGGTAGTGGTTGGTGTGGGTAAACACTCGATAGACAAAAAAATCTGTTATATAAACATTTGCTACAACACGTGGAAAATTTAATCTAGTTTGATCTAGAAAAGGAAGAGAGCAGTAGACTTTAAGCTTAGCAAACTATCAAAATACTGAATTCCTACTAGAACAGCAAGCACTCTTGGAACAAAGATCATTTCACAGAATCACAGAGTGGTAGGGGTTGGAAGGAACCTCTAGAGATCATCTAGTCCAACCCCCCTGCCAAAGCAGGTTCACCTACAGCAGGTTGGACAGGAACTCATCCAGGCAGGTTTTGAAGATCTCCAGAGAAGGAGACTCCACAACCTCTCTTGGCAGCCTGTGCCAGTGCTCAGCTTTCAAAAACAAATGTCACCTATGAATACCTGACAAGCAAAACCCACTAGAAACCTCTTGTGGTTATGGCCATCTCCACATTCAGAGGCATTTCCAGGCACCAGCCAAGTTTTGTACAAAAAAGAGTATAAACTGAATATTCTAGCATGGAGTGAGAAAAAAGCATATGGTGAGGATAACAACAATAGGGTTATTGCAGCACACACTGCAGAAAGGTCTTGGAAGCCGGAGCTTTGAGTGTGAATAGGACTGAACCCTTCTGCTGAAGGAGACTGAACATGTGCTACGTACTACACAGCCGAAATGAACGGTCTAGCCCTGAATCTTTTTTGACCCAAAGCCACTCATGGAGTTTGGGCTGAGCAATAGGTTATAGACTTTCCATCTGCAAAAAACCCCAAGAATAGGAGCAGAAAAGGAAAACGTAACCCCTGGAGTGTCCTCCAAGCCTGAAGGGATTTCTCAGACAGCAGCCTTTAAGCATGTCTTCATGACGAGAAGAAAATAAGTCTCTCTAATGCCTGTGCTTCTTCCATACACACTGATGTTGCAGACAATAACCTAATGACTGACTTTTCCAAGTGCCAACTTCTAAAAGGCATTTCCGTGCACAAGCTTTGCAATAAAAACACTTTGCATGAAAAGCACACTTTCAGATTATACGCAGATCAAAGCTTGGTCTACGTATCACAAAGGGGCACATAAAATATGGTGCTGATAAAGAAAAGAATCAAGACAGATTTAGCCCCCGTTATCACAGACTCAGGCCCTCCAGAGTGTCAGCAGTCTGGCTGTGACACAGCAAAGGACCCAAAAGATAGATAAATGTAATTTCCTCTTAATAACAATAATAATAAACTCTTGAGAGCCGTTCTCTTTCTGCAGCTGAGGAGACTGAAGCAAAAACCAGACTATGTGACTTCCCAAGCTTACACAGCAACGTGCAGCTGAGGCAGGAAGGACAAAAGTCAGCGAGCATAATCGCACGTGTAAGGATCACCACGTCTTCAAGCGAAGTGCTAGACTAAGCTCAATCTGTACACTCCAATTCACCCTATATAAAGGCAAGCATTTAGTGAAAGTACCCCCAGGTAGGAGCCTGTTCAGTTGGACTCAGGAAGACGGCTTAAAAGGGTACTGCAGCCTCACCTAAAATGTGAATTAATTCTTATCATTTCCTTTGCTTGATGAATAAAGTATCCCGCTCCTGTCTGTATCTTACCTGGGGAGCAAGAGCAGCAAATTCTTCAGCGAGCAAATGCGAGTGTCCTTGTTTGTGCCTCCTGTGACGAGCACGCACAGTGGTGCTCTCCACTGGCCTGGAGTTGTCCTCAGCCGAGACCCCCGGCATACACCCGGAGTCAATTAAGTTGGCGGGACTGAACTTTGCCAGCGCAGCAGTCTAATTGTGATGAATGGATCTATGATATTGAGCTAGCTGGATGTTCCAAGAACCTAATTTGTGAAAGAGAACACCACTAAGGTAATAAACTTCTGTCTGGCTCTCATAATTTGTAATAATGTCTGACAAAGACCAGATATGAATTTAGTTATTGTTCATTGTCTTAGGAAGCAAATGCTAAGTTGCTCATGCAGAAGATCCATTTATTAGATATATGAACTTGTGAAAGGAACAAAGCAAAACTGGAACACACACATAGCCAATTTTGTATCTTCGCTTTGAAGGTTTTCCAATTTTTTATTGCACCAGGAGTGAGAGCAGCTAGCTAAATCTAAACGCCTTGTCCAATTACTATTAATCCCAAGTTATATTTTAAATGTGTACTTGCAAATATTGCTCCGGGACAAAGAAAATCCTAAAGGGCAAGGAAACATTTTCATAGAGCTTTGGAAAAACAGATGTGCTACACTAAAGCTGTGATGCTGGAACTCCCATGAGTCCTGTACTATTTTCTTATTGTTTCTGCATCAGACACGGTCATTGTTTTATCAGGATGGTTAAAAAAAAAAGAAGGATTCGCACAGGGCTATCAAGAAGCAGCAAACCTGATGCTTGATACCAAAGTCAATGGCCCCACTAGGCCCTCATCAGCTCAGTAATGCCATATGGCCCTACACTGCGACTGGAGGGGACCACCTACAGACGACAACACATTGTTTTACCTTGCCATTTCACTATTTCAATGTGGTGTACAAGTAACAATACTTGCCTATAACGATATTATTTTATTCTTTAGGATGGCAGCCGCCCAGTGGCCACTGCTGGGTTTCCAGGGCTGTAACACACCTGTCCGAGTGTATTCCCCCTTCGCCCCTACCTCATCACCTTCTGCAAAACGGTCAGGAGATGGAAATAGCCATAAACACGCCAATATTGCCCTCTGTTCTCAAGCCAAAGCTTGCACACAGCCTAAGCGTAGCACCTCTGACCATGCCTTGTATTTTTTCCTGATATACTCTGAAGTTTGTAAGACTCTTATTGATTAAACCTTGAATTTGAGGGAGCACACTATTCAATAATGAGACACTCAGTCTGTTACAGTATCAGTGAACTTCTCCATATTTTTACTGCATTCATCTTTACAGCCTGTGAATGTCTTTTGAGAAGCCTTTACTTTTACAAGGTTCTTTTGTTCCTTCACACCAATATTCCTCACCTCCTGAAATGCTTTTGATTAACATGAACAGCACAAGAAATTCCTTCATACAACTCCTAGGAGCTTTGGAGGTAATTTTTGGCTTGAACTGTCTCAGATCTTAACTGCTTCAGATTCAGCAAGCATTATGACCCACCCTCTTCTTGTAGCCTGTGATTTGAAAAGCTCATCAGTGAAAACCAGCCTCTGATTCTCTTGATTTGTCATGCAAACCCTATAAAGCAGAATTTGCGAAGATCACAAAAACCCTGCTCATACTGGCAATATTAAAATTTAAGTTGCACTGGATAGTCATCAAACAGCAACTTTCTTTAAGCATAAATCTACTTCCATAATGTTACAAACTTCTCTGGAAAAGGGGAAAAAGGACGAGAAGAATTTATTTTATATTTATCTATCTGTCTCCCACATACTCATACCAATTTAATATGAATTGAAAGGGGCCTGAGGGAAAGCACATGTACAGAGAAGAATAAGAAAAGGACTCTACAGATTCCCAAACTGTGTATAACCATTATGTCACCTTCACGAGCCAACTGAAAATTAAAGCAAAAAAAGTTGAGAACTTCACGTGACACAATGTTTTATATCTTTCAAATACAAAAGTGATTTCATAATCAGAAATAAACCAAAGCATACAAACAAGAAATCCCTTGTTCCACAACGATAGATCGGTTTCCAGTGGCACAGTATCGAACTGGACAAAATCTACTCAGTTCAACTCTTCATCTCTAATGGCTTAATTTTCTAGTGGCCAGTATAAAAATATACAAGTAAAGGAGACATCTGGAATGTCCCCTAACGCAAGCATCGGTTTGCATATGAGAAACGCTTGAATTTACCTTTTCTATACCATAAACGGGTAAGCTTTTCATCCTGGGGTCACCCTTCTCTACTGCTACATTCTCTGAAATACATTATCATAAGAAATCCTCCTGTTTCCAAGCAGAGATGTTTGAGCTGCTGGATATTCTTCCCAACGCAGAACTGGCCTGTGAGGCTCTGGCAGAATCTTTGAAAAGACTAAGGAACAACTTCTATCAATATTCTAAGATCTCAGATTATTCCGTAACTGGAGGTGTACGATCACAGAGCATTATGACGCCACCTGCGCTGAAGGTGCCTGAAGGCTGCTGATGGACTCAGTGTACCTGCAGGTTGGCAAAAGATGACTCTGGAGAGATGAGCTTTACAATTCAAAAACCCTACCATTAACTACCTATCCTGGTCATAAATAGCATGCTGGCACTTCGTGCTATTTTATTTTCAGTTTTCCTACAGAAAAAGAGAGGAAATCATTTCTCTGAGTTACAGTTGCCTGTATAAACGAACTTCAGATAATCCCATAAATGTGCCACTCCTTCATTTGCTCAGGTCCCACAAAAGACACTTAACCTAGGATATAAAGCATCTGTAGCAACACGAGTGTGTGCAGTATTCCAGCCCTACGATAAGAATAAAATAAAATGTAAAAGGCAAACCTCAAAGAGACCCTAAAAAAGAACAAAGAACTTGCAGGTATTTTTTGGCTTGATTTGGGTTTTTTTTTCTCCCTGCATTATCCCGAGGTAGGAATTTCTGGAGTCGCACTCAGTACGTCCTTGGCACATTGTGTGACAACACTTCTACATTTCAACTCAGGCAACGGAGAGTATTTCTAAGTTCTGCCCTGGCACCCTCCAAAAGGGAGCCCTAAAGCTCTCATCTGCGTGTTTTAATGCCCAGAGCTGTTTCTTCCATGCTCATTTTCATGTGAAGCAGGCTGAATGTTTGGTTTTTAGTCTTCTCCAGCTAATCGAAATCTCCAAAAAGCAAATGTTGATTAAACAGCCCGCACGCAGACGTGGCCCAGCAGAGAGCACGGCTCAACTAGACGTGCTTTTCTCTCTCCTTGCCTTGCTCTTCTGTGCTGGCAGTGGGTGTCACGCAGGCTCTGCCGTTCAGAAAAGCGGCCAGGCAGTGCTGCCCTCACCTTCTACTTAAATGCACGCAGCAGAGTCTTTCACAGCTTTGATGCGTGGATGCTGGATTCTGTTTCCTACTACTTATTCCTTTAGTCTTCCGTGCACAGCATGTCTTCTACTTCTCCTAATCAAAACTGAACTCCCTCATTACTTCACCCTCAGCACTGCTCAGCACTACGCCTTATGCATGTAGAGGTTACACGCTCACGTGCTCTACGCTTTAAAACCCTTCCAAATTCCTGTATCATTACAGGAGCGCATTTGGCTAACTGAAGATCCCATAAGGCTATAAAACCTTCTACAAACCAACACAGCCTTTTTAAAAGCAAGGACACAATCAAAAAAATTGGATTCAGATCCATATTTTGACTACCTAAAAAGAAAAAAACCAATATACTCGGAGCTATGCAGAACAGGGGCCAGGAGCCACATGCAATATTTTCAGCTAACCAGACTTTTCACTTGCTTTAAATGTCAAGGCACTCAAATTCATTAGTGCTCTGCCTCACCTATTTCACAACGCTCCCTTTAAAGTCCACGGGAATGTAGCTGCTTGCTTCATTGGGAGTACGACAATGCAGAATCAGGATGGGAACCACAAAGGATTAAAAAAGTATAGGTAGAGTCCATTAAATGCTGCTTTTCCTAGAGGAGTGCTACAATGTAGGGACACGTTGGGCACTGCTGTAATTCCAGGCTTACCACCAGGTGCTGGGTAGCACAACGGGAGACGCTGTTCCAGCCCTTCGGCTCCGTGACACGTGGCTGTCTGCATGCTGAGCACACAGTGTGCAAACCAGAAAGGTTACGAGTACAATTATCTCATTTAGGGAGACAACTTTTATGAATAGTTATTTATATATTAAGCAAAGATCTACCGGCATCTGAAATGTATTACTTACTCAACTGAATGACAGGGATAAAAGCAGGTATTTGTGCTGGGTAACTTGACAAATAAGAGCATCCAGTGGGCAACCACTGTCATTCCTCCTCTTGTCCTTCCACGTATTACACAAACTAAGCAGAAGAAAAGGCATTTACTTGTCCACCTGAACTATCAGATTGAACAAGGCTCTTGCCGACTTCCTTGTAAACACAAACGTGTTCCTGAGGGCAGAACATCATCCACTGATTTTATTGCCAATAGAGATCTATTACTATCATCCTGCAAACTCCGGGTAACTTTAAAAGTAAACCTTCCTGTAGTTTCCCTCTCCCATTACACTGACAGCGAAGGTCATCGGTCTCCCTTGCATCTGACCCCAGCAATAGGAGAGGTTAAACAGCCTACAAGTTAGCACAGGAATTCAGAAATGTCGCCGGTAGTATTGCTATTACCAGGGCAAACGGGAAATTGCAGAGCAGCCTACCAGATAAAATGCACGGAATAGGCAGGAAAATCACCAGCACACCTGGAGCGTAATGCTTCCCAGCCATCTCCAAGAGGAAGGAGTGGCGGATTGCAAAGGGGGACGTAAGTTTCTGTTACGGCACCCGCTGAAGGTCCCCCACCGCTCTCCAGGGAGGTTTCAGTGCATCTCAGCTGCCTGCACTATTATTATGTCAGCATTTCTCTTGCTAAATCCTTCCTGAGCAGTTTGAAATCCAGCCATTATAGTTCAGCGTGTGCTGAAAATAGGCCTGATTTTTTTTTTTTCTTCTAGTGTTTTTTTTTCTTTCATTTTTCTTGTTAATGCATTAACCTGGCTTAAACATATCAGTACCTGCAAACAACTCCCCCGCCCCAAGCAACTCTGTATTTTCGGGTGCTCTTCTACAAGGCCAAATCACAGCTGGAGTCAGAGGGACTACAATGTGGCTTTCTTATCCTAAATTATTTATCTGAATCACAAAAGGGTAGTGATTATAGGCAAAAAAATCCCAATGTAACTCTATACTTTGTGTTTTCTGCTGTGGGACAATATCTCCCCAGAGGGATGCAGTGCAGCACCACTATATAATGGGATCCATAACAACAAACATTTTCTATAACCAAAAGCTGACTTCGGAGTTTTTAGGAAAATTCACCTCAAATTTTGTTTAAGCATACCAAACATTAAAACTAGACAAAAGCGCAAGTGTTTACAGAGTAATTTTTACTACAACAGCTCTCTAGACAGACACCCACCTCCATAGGCAATGGAGGCCAAACGGCAATTGGGAGCATGCATATAGTGAGGTTCCCCATACCATAACACACGATGCAGGCAGCAGCACCTCCCTTTCTTAAATCCATCCCAGGCTGCTCGGATTAAACAACAGGAAGCCAAATACAGCCAAATGAGACTATCACTAAAGTCATAAAATCTAATTTTCTGCCTTTTTGAAAGCAATCAAATTTTTTACCCTTTTCGCACCGAAAAATACTACTACAACAAATTCCCACAAACTATTTCAGTTTGGCTAAAACGTCTGGAATAGTTTTATCTTCATGCCAGTTAGCGTCAGAAATCTCACAAGGCAGTTCCTGTGGATACTCACTACCAGAAGGCTGAAGTCAGCTGTAGAGGAGAGCATTTCCAGATGAGAGGAAGGAGAGAAATTTCAGCCTTCCGCTGTATGCCAAGTGTAAGGAAGAAAGACATAAAGTTCAAACCAAAGCTCTAGATCCCCAAACCCTCAGAATTCACAATGTGCAAAATCACACCCGAGTTTTGCCTTTTGGGATCTTTTTTTTTTTTTTTTTTTTTTACAGTGACAAAACCGCCGTAATATATCACAAGGCTTTTGCCATCTTCATGCAGCAAACTGGGCATCTATGAAATGTATCTCGATGAGCTTGTGCCTATTAAAAATCCCCGTGGAGCACTCTGAACCCTCTAAACTGTCTAGGGCACAGTTTGGAAGACCAATAAGAAATGAATTACAATAGTCAACAAGGGATGTAATTATGGAAGTAGGTTCTTCTGACATTTACATTTTGCTAACTGTCAAATAATATTTATGAAATGTGTTATTGTTTCCCTTTTGAAGTATCAGAAGACTATATATACTTTATAAGAGTAATACGCAGTGTTTTTAATTCCCCTACTCTGCCATATTCTAATTAGATATATTTATTGCATGTAGAACAGTAAATGCCATGTCTTAGTATTCATATTTACGAGTAGAAAGACGGGAAACTGCCAAGCAGTAGGGCAAGACTCCCAGTTGGCCAGAGAAATCTTTCGCAGGCAGAAGCTGTGGACAATGCATTCTCATCCCTGTAAGGCCTAAGAATGGCCCCAAATATCATGATTTTCAAATGTATGTGCAGAATTTGACTTGGCTGTTTTTCAGTATGCTCTTTATTGTTATTACGTAATATTTTTATCACTGTAGTCTTTATAAGTCCTCAGCATGCTCCAAGAGCAAACATTTCTTACAAAAAGTTCCTATAAACAGATAATTCCTATTAAAAAAAAAAAAAAAGAAAAAAAAAAAATTAAAAGGTAAACCCAGAGAATTTATACTTTAATCCCAACCTGTGAAAGCTAAGGGCCAGAGGCCCCTTGGGACATCTCTGAGCTGCCTGACTGGAGTAGCTCCTCCTCATAAACCCTCAGGCATGGAGAAGTCCTTCACTCACTGTCCTGGCAGATGCCTTCCATCGCTCCTCCGTCCCTTCCTCCCGGGTGAGTATGCTGCGGGTGGCTCACCCTTGAAATGCCAGGCTGACACGGTAGAAGGCATGGTTGATTTGATCTGTGGAACCGTTCCCCAAGCCACACCTCTGCAAGGTCACAACAGGAACGATGGATTGCCAGAAGAATAAGTTCAGGGGCTGGATCTACAAGTCACTAGGATGGGCTGTCCTCATCCCAGGCAAATGACATCACGGTGACTACAAGAAGCAGCACAGCTCTGCTGTGATCACAGGGTACCAGCAGTCTCAGCATCATGGAGTTTTAACAAGTTTCTAGCATGGGAGTGTTTTAAGGAGGGATTGGAAGATAAAATAAAGAGGTACTGCATGAATATGTGCAAAGTATGATGGGCAGGATGGGAAGAGGCTCGGAGTCATTTATTTGAAAACTGAATAAATGGAATGATGAAAGTTGGTAGGCTGGGATGACTCCTTGAAAGCAGATGAAGAGTAAAGGCAGCCATGAAGACCCTGAGAAGAAAAACCAGTTAGACAATGGGCTGATAAAATAGAGAAGGCAGATTCACCATAGGAATGCAAAGAAAAGTGTGACATGATCAAAAGAATAAGCCTAGACAGCAATCTTGGCAGTCACGATGGATTTCAGAAATAAAAGTCACATTTGTCAAGGACAAAGACAAGGATAACAATTGAGACGCAAGATGAAGAGAGGCAGGACTGGGTTTTAACTGTAAGCATGACAATAAATGCTGTATTTCAGAGCAGTTAAGAAGAATCTGCAAGATCTGGAGTTACCCTGGCTGTGACAATCGAAAACAAGCTTCAGTCAAAAAAGGCTGCTGAGTTTACGGGGCTGAATAATAGATGATGCTGGTACTTTCTTCGGCACTCCAAAAAGGAGGTCAGAGAAAGACCTTTGGGAGTCAGGATTAAAAGACCCCATTTAGCCACGTTAAGCTTGAACTATTGGCTAAACATGTAAGGAGAGGGCTGGAGAGACAGGTCAAGATTTGAACTAGAAGGAGACGGGGCTGGCATCATTTGGTTTGACACAATAACCAAATTTGTATTTGCAAATGAAGTAACTGATAGAAAGCATAGCAGGAAGAAAAAGAGATCAAGGACAGAGAGCACCCAGGAAATCCCAGATGAAAACTGCAGGAGAGAGAAGGAGAAATTAGAAACACAGGGGTGAAATCCAGAGACAAGCGTCATGGAGGCCAGGTGGAAGGACTTTATTCAAAATCAGCTGACGAGTTGAGGATGCTAACAAAGTGCTGCACCTGAGATCAACCCTGAAGAGGCCAGCAGGGACTTTGGGAAGATCGGTTTCAAGGAAATGAAGGGGATAAAACCCACCTGTGGGAGCTTCTGGCCTGGAGCTGGAAGGAGCTCCAGGCAGGGACCGTTAACAATCTTCTGGCCAATACCACCCTCTGGCAAACACAAATATTCAGTGAATTAACCACACCATCTCTCCTGCTCACTGCAGAGCGAGTAGAGTGCAGATAAAATTAATTCTTCCTTTTATTTCTATTTTTAAATATTCAGAGATGCTCAGTGATAGAGACTTGACAGTTTGACATTTCATCTGCTCCAGCACATGTGCTTCAAGGAATAACGACAGATCCATAATCGTACCTCGATTTCTGGTCAAAGATGCCAGAACCAACAGATTTCCAGTAAAGTCAAGTAGTACCTTTGGTACATTTTAGATGAGGTATCCTCTGCCAACAGTGAGAATTTTAATCTTGCTAAAATTTTCTTTCAGCCAAGTTTAGCTGTCCTGTTAGCAATCTATCAACATAATTAACACTATCATTCACATCAAATGGAGAAGAGCAGCAAATCCAGGGGTTATCAGCACAAACCTGATAAAGTCCCAGAACAAGCTGGAAAACGCTTTACAGAAGCCTTAGTGACAACTTTGAAAAATCTGTGCACTAGAAGTTCAAGAGAGCTTAAAAGGTCAGGAAGATGGGCAAGACGTAGGCTTCTAAAACAGTGGCTGGATCATATCACAGCCATAACATTACCTCACTAGAAGAGAACAATCTGAGGCCAGCAGGATTATAACCATTATAACCACCCACTACATGTATTATTTAACTGGACATCGTTAAGAGTTAAAGCAGAAACGCAATCACTAGTTCTGTGGCCAGCATGAAAAGGCAAATTAATTTTTTTGTACAAAATGCTGCAGGTAAGGTCTGGTCCCCCGCTCCATGGAACAGGCAGGTATTACACACTGAGTAACAGCTTCTCAGGTAGGTAAACCCTGCTCTGCAGGAGAGTCACATAATCCTCCCCACAGATAATGAAGGTTAGAGTAAGGGATGGATAACAAGAATGAGAATAGATAGTCAACACGAAATACATATGTTTATACATACAGTTTTCCCTCCTGGATTTCATACTGATAGCCTGAAGAAAATGGCTACAGATTAAATTCATAACATCAGTAACACACTGCAATACTTCTCTGCAATACTGTAACCCAATCAGACGCTTACAGTATTCCTAGAAATTTTACAATCCCATAGGCTGTGCCCAATTCCTGTGCTTTGATAAAGATATGGGTCAACATCTTCGAAAGACTGGCCAGTCTCTCCCAAGAACATAACAGACAATGCAAATGAAACCCACTTTAACAGAAATAATGCTTTACTTAAAGCCAAATAGTAATTTTTTTCTTTCATCTTACTTCTCTTTCACAGTGTCTGGGTTTTCCATTAAAGTCAACAGGATTTTGCAATTAGAAAGAACAAGAGTTTAAAAGTATACTTCATTACATGAATGTAGAAGAAAATGTTTTCCCAAGTATTTTATAGAATTTAATTATTATTTTTAAATACATTTTTGGAAAGTAACCTACAGTAAACAAAGATTTATTGTTACATAAATAAACAATGAGACAATTACAGCCTCTGTATGGAGACCATATTAGTTATGCATGTCTAATGAAGCATTACTAAGCTATCACAGGGAGATAGCCTGATGTGTGTGATTAACAAAATAATACTCATAAATAGCTAACAAACAATGATGGTCCTTTAAAAATTTTGCATATCTTACTGTACTGAGAGTTATGGTTTTTGTCGCTTTCTAAGGAACACAGTAACCACTAAGATCCACCCTGAAAAGGAGAGTATTAAATAGCACAATGCAACTATTGGCATTTTTGCCTCCTACAGACCATGTTTTTGAAAAAATAAAAGAACTCTCATGAAAGTCTACTAATGAAGAATACATTTCAGCTTGTGCCGTACTGCATTTGAAAGATGACATCCTGAGATGTCACCAGGGTGCAGGAGGAATACTGACAGAACAAATGATCAAAAATTATTTTCATTTATTATGGAGCCATGATATCCCTGAAGTGGTATTAGGTAGAAAAAGCCTGGGTTTAGTAATAATTGTGGTAGATTTTTTATGTTAAAAAAAAAAAAAGTATTTTATTCAGGTGAGGTATATATTTGGCAAACCTACTCTGGAGAAGGCAAGTGGGATGGATGGCCAATATACGACAGTAGACAAAAAAGGTACATTTATCAGAAAAAATAGGGTCAAACCCCATGTGTAATGACAATTTTTGACATACAACAGGAGAAGATCCTGTCAGTCACATTAAATCCAATTTTGGATTATACAGCTAATGTCGGGACTCTAACAGCAGCACAATTTGTGGTGTCCCGCCTACATGAGCAGGCTCCTCCAGCAGACGAGCAAGACTACATAGCTGTATACGCAAACCTCAGGGTGAACTCTGCTAAGCAGGGCTCTTCTATCACGTTCTAAATACATTGGCAACTATTTGAAAAGTGGTATGAACGGACCGATTTAGATTAGTCCATGGAATAGAATGATGAAATGTAGGAGAGGACTGTTATTATCTCAATTGCAGTGCTATAGATGAACTAAATTGTATCGCATCTACAGTGCAAACTCACAGCAAATCCTTCTTGTATTTTTCTTGCTGAGATAAATTCTTCCCAAATTATATTCCACCCTCAACCTAATCTCCTTCATGGATAAATTTACTCAACGGGTAGAATTCCTGATGGCTGGAATAACAGCATTATTACAATCAATATTTTTTGATGACTATTAGGTCTGGAATGTATTAAAGAGAGCTATAAAGTACAGGGGGAAAAATCTTGCTTATCATTTTCAGCAGTAACCCCGCTACAGCCCTTCATCTGTAATGAATTACGGAGCAATGCCCTTAAATCATCTGTATGAAGTCAGCTATGACACTCCCAATTTTAAAAAATTTGCTAGTTTTGAGCTACAAATTGATTTTGTATTGTGATAAATTAAAATCCAATAGTAGCCTACAAGATACTGAACACACAGAAGCCTACGTTTTTTCAGAATATTTTTTTCTCTTTTCCATCACATCAGACTGCCATTGTGCCAGACATGATAGCAATAGCTAACAATAAAAGTTAAGAAAGGACACTCTAGAGAGGTGAATAACCTTTCCAAATAAACAATAAATGAGCACTGTGGCCCAATATATCCTTTTGGGAATTCCAAAACCATGGGAACACAACTAAGGGAGAAAGCGTTGTGGGGGATAGGGAGGGCAGTTAAAGGAGGAGAAAGTGAATGCAAGATTAGCCAGGCTGTTCCCTATTAACAGCGTATTTTTCTCCCTGTTGCACAAATGTGAACATCAGTCTCCAAATTTTATGAACTCTTAAGTTTAACATGGATGTCAGAAGATCTGTGTGAGCAAAACATAACTGTTTTGCAAACCCTTTTGCTTCCTTCCCATCAAAAGAGCCAGGCCGAGCAATCGTACGTCCCCAGTTTTGCCAGCTCGGGGGATTTCCCTTGTTGTTTCTAAATCAAGAATGGGATTATCAGTGTCCTGCATCACCTAATTGCATCATCCTTGTTTTGCCTTATAGGAGGCTCCACATTATAGCGGTAACGCAGCTTTCTTTGGGGCTGACTTTAGCACACAGGTCTCGACGTGAGACTACGCAGACGGTATTACTTACTATGACCACAGCTGACATCTCTTAGCATTACACCACGACGAGCCAAAGCCAACGGGATGAGCCACAGTGCGTCATCCCTAAATATCTGTCTCTTGTGCTGTGGGGAGCACCTTGCCTTAGTGGTGCTCCTGCAGGCTCAGAGAGCCCAGAGACACTGTTGGGGTCTGTTCATGACCCGTGGCTGATGTTAGACAGAGTATTTCAGATGCTGAGATTGTACATGACTACCAGCAGGAATGGGAATGAGATGACAACTGTAGGTGGATGAAGCAGAGACAGGCTGGATGAGTGAGACTATGAAAAGAGTGGGTCAAGGATGTGAAACTTTGGGACACAGAGAGACCCAAGCTGGTGAAAAAGCCAAAGGGATGGTGGCTGTGAAGAACTGGCAGAGTTCAGGCACCCCTGCTTCAAAAGCTTGGCAGGGAAAGCACGATTCTCCTGCTTTCACAAAAACACGTAAAAACTGATGTTAAAAGCTCCCCACATCCCTCTGCCACAGTGCTGTTTCAAGAAGGGTAACTCAATACTCCTGTCCATCACTCCGGCGGCTCAGGGGCAGACATCTGGAAGGTGGATTTAAAGGTTTCAGTCTGAGCCTCAGTGAGTGAGTGACAGGGTTACTATCAGGATGATACAGTTATGTCAGATTTATAGTATAGGGTGTCAAAGTTATGAAATGAAAGAGATTCGTTCTCATGTCCCCACCTCGCTAGTTGCAGATAGGAGAGCGTGCGGGACGGTGCAGGAAAGGCAATTTGGCTCAACCACACATTTGTTTCCAAACGCATCCCCTTTTCCCTCTTTATTTTATGAAAATAAAACTTATATTTGAGAAACATTCAGAGACAAGTGCCACAGGACAAGCCTCTGTCTCTTTCTTCTCCTTTACTTTCCCAACAAAAAGACTTCAGTCTTAGGAAAGGAACCGTGGCCGCAGTGCAATTTGTGGATGAAAAAAGAAAACAAAACATTACTATATTGTTCGCTGTATTACACTCTCTTCTGTACACTGAATGAAGCTGGTATTCTCTGGCCAAAAAAAGGTATGTCATCGCATACTTAAGTACTACCGTAATATCTATTTATTGGAGGACCCAACCATGATTGCACTGGCAGCCCTAATTCTGATATTTCCTATCTTCTGAGCACAGACTGTAACCTCAGCCGTGTTCCCTTAAACATTGCTTTTGTATGAATACTTTACACATGCTGTACACAACACATTCCAAATGAGCTTTTCATTACTAACTACTTATATTATGTATCAGTGAGCTCAATGACATTGATTTTCTAATAATATAAATTAACTGGCAAAGATAATTTCATCTATCATCAGTAGGGTTTTATTTCTGGCATCATGTTAAATAGTTAATCTCTCAAAAGATTAAATCAAGAGCTTTTTAAAATTCAAGGCAGAGCTTAAACTGCTGTAAAAATCTTCTTAATTAGGATTAAAACAGTTTGTGTGTTGTCGCTTTATATCTAAGTAGTATAGTGTTTTGCTTAGGTTTCTTCTTTCACAGCAATTTAAAAAATCAAACACGATATTGCTGAAGCAAAAACCGTGTAAGGCATGGAAGTCTCCTGCAACTTCCTCAACCGGATGCTACTGGACAAGTTGCTGCTTGGCAACCTCAAACAGCAACCTCAAACTTTCCAATTATCATTTACCTCCAATTCCATACAATATATACTTTTTCTACCGTTGATGATACAAAAGCTCTGATTCTTACGGTTACAGTGTACCTCATCGAAGACCATCATTGCTGTTAACGGGAATATATTGCATTATGGTGACCATGACTGTGTTCATGTAACTATGGACATGATAGAAATTCCTAGGATTCCCCTGGGACTTCTTCAGGGCAATCCCAGCTAAGCAAGTGCCGCTCCCAGGAGCTCCCCAGCTCCCGCTGTCCCTCCTTTTCTCTGTAGTTCAGGCACCAGTGGGGAAAACAAGCTTCACTCTCCTGGGACTGTCTGCGGCTCCCTGTTCCAGCTTGTTTTCTTCCCCTCAGCTTCCCATGACACAAAGGGCCCAATCCAAGACAATCCTAGCCTCTAATCCCAATCCCGTGTCATCAGACTCTCAAAAGCCACTTGGTACTGCTGAGGAGCCTTAACCAGCGTGCAGAGGACTGGTGCAGCTGGGCTCCGGCTGGATGAGAAAACCCACCTGGGCACAGGCAGCAGTCTGTACCATGGACTGCTAAAAACAGCGGGCTGATATTTCCAAGAAGCGACTTTTTTTTAATCTGGCAGAAGGAAAACAAATCCCTCTTGCCACTTTCTGGACTCAGAGCTGTGAGTGTTTATGCAGGTAAGGAGCATCTGTGTACTCCAGTAACTGGCTCTGCAGAAGTCTCCAGGACAAGGCTTTACAATAAACCACGTCCCCATGCTACACTTTACACCTCAGACATCTAATGGCTTGCTCTGATATATCATAACCCTTTATCAAGCTTGTCAGATGCTGTTTCATGTGTGCTCACACCGGTGAGATATCACTGCACAGCTAGGAAATGCTTTTAAAGAAATACTTGTGAAAAGATTCAATTTTGTTCCATCACATGATTGTTTTACTTACCCCTGTCTTTTCATCAAAGATTTTGATTCCCCCAAAGGAGACCGTTAAGAAGATTTTTTGTTTATGTTCTCCTTTCGAACGAGCCGCAGCAACAATTCCCTGTTGAAACAAAGAACAGTTTGGCTGGTTTCATTACTCTTCTAGGTGCCGCAGCAGAGAGCAGAGATTTTCTAGGAAAACTTAAGGGCTTTCCAGGAACCGTCCCCCTCTTCCTTCTGGCTTCCTCCCTTTTTTCAAGGTACCACATCTCTTTACGCTACCCAGATGGCATGTCAAACGTGCTCCCACTTCCAACCCCTCCACTAGCTAATCCTCCATGAAATTTGTTTTCATGGAAGCTGAAGGTCATTTCTAAGAGACTTTTGCCAGCTATAAGCTGGGGGGTTTTTTGTTTTTGTTTTTCTTTTTTTTTTTTCCCCAAGAAAAAACCCACAACATGCAGTGGAGGAAAAAAACTGCCAACTTTAGCTTACTTCATTGGCACACTTATCTGGAATAAGCAAACTGAGCTTTTTATAGAAGAAGAATATTCTTCTCAAAATCAAACTATACGTCTGCTGTAAAAAACTGGTATTGAGGGTTAGGTTTTTTTCCTGATCTCAGGCTTTTGCTTCGTAAGTGAACTTGCTGATAAGCATCTCTTGTATTATTCTCCCACAGTATAAGTATAATAGTAACTTCTATTTCCACCTTCTCAGGAGCCTGTCCTGATCAATGATACTGTACTAAAATGAAATGTAATTAAGTGCACTAGTAAATAAATGAAAATATTTAGCCTTTATCTGGTACCCTGCAATTTCAACATCTTTTAACAACCACTGACTTATGTTTTAAGACCTTCATGAGGTCGTTGTTCTCATTACACAGACATGAAAATGAAAGAGAAAAAAACGGAGTCATTTGTCAAAAGTCAAATTGAGTAATTTGTCAAAACTTTATGCCTGGCCTTAAAACTCATGTCGCTAGACACTAGGTTGCAAGAGCCCACAACTTCATGCTATGCTGCCTTACATACAAACATGAATTTCTAACACTCCCTTCCCTTAATAGTTTTAGTCATCTCACAACACTGTTTAGCTCAATTCTGCCCCTTTGCAAACAGGTATCAGGCATCCGGGAGATGGGGAAACGGTAATCCATGGAGGAGAGAGACAAAAAGGCTTCTGCAGCAGAACAGTGACAATTCTCCCAAACTGCTTCTAGGAACTATGAAATGATGACAAATATCCAGTATACAATTAAACCAGATAGGAATATTGTGGCAGGTGTGATAACTCAACAGTGCACCTTTTCGAACAGATTAGTTTTTGCTTGTCGTAAAATGTTCGTAACTGATTTGTAAATTATCTACCAGATCTTGCTTTTAGATTATTGGACCATAAAATGCATGTCACCCTTTGCTGTTTATTCCTGAACAATCACCTATTCCTCCCAGTTCTTCGGGACTGGAACCCTGCTAGAGCTGGTAGTGTAAAGGATACTATTTAGTGATTTCTCCTCCTGAAAAAATTAGTAATGGGAAATCCATCAGCTTTCTTGAGGGAGAGGAGTGGAAAGAAAAAAACAGGAAAAAGACTGTGGAAGGTTTACTCCCAGACCTAGCTTGTAACCCTGCAGTGCAGATGGGAAGCCAACAGCCAACACCGCACAAGAAAAACACAGTCTTTCCTTCCTCCTCAACCACTGCAGCTCTTCCACATTTCCCAGGGCCACATAAAGGATGCTTCCCATAGACACCTCTTACGCTCTTCGAGGGTTGTAAGAAAAGACTGTGCCAGAGAGAGATGTCTAGCGTGCTCCAGAAAGCCCACCCTCCTACACCACTAGCGCTTTCAGACCCTGCCTACTCTTTAGGTTTGCAGTCTACACAAAATCTGCTTTTGTCACTGCTCCACTTCTTTCCCAAAACTTGGGAGACTCCTCTTTATCTTCTCATGCTCTGCCCTCTCAGTCCACTGCCTCCTGGTTTTGTAAACCAGCAATTCTGCCATTACAGGTGCAAGATGTTATCCTCCCAGTGAGGACACCAGTTTCCCCCTGTAACTGGAGACCTACACCCCACAGTGTCACTCACCCCTTCCTGCCTGTCCCGACAGGAGATAATGGTCAAAGGTAGGGCTGTAGTTGATTAGCACTGTCATATAAAATGTTCTGATATACCATTTTTCTTCATAGTGGTTTACCTCCCCTTTTGCATAATAAAATTATTCAATTTGCAGATGTGTTGTTTATAATTTGTGGACAAATTGCAATGGTGCCAATCATGAATAACTACTGAACTCAGAGATAATGTATTAAAATTCAACTGGGATAAGCAATACCAGCCAGGAGTTCATGTAAAATTGACTGATTTCAATACATAATTAACCAGAGTGTGACTCCGTGTCACGAAAAGAGAATGAGTAAAAGTTCAAGCTGAAATCCGCTCCCCTTGACTCCATAATATTAAACATTAAAAGTTTCACCGCACCTTGAGCTTCATCATGGAGTCTTGGCATAACTTGTCTCCTCGTGCGGCTGAAACCTCATCTATCCCAATCAGTTTTGCTTTGTATCGGACACCGTCACCTTTAAACCTCTTTATTAAAGTGGCTTCGCTGCGATCCTGACCTGGAAAGACAGAAGGGAAATGATCAAATTTGTGTGAGTGCAAAGGAAAATAAACAAATAAATACTTGCAATTAAGTGGCAAATTAGATCTAACTCCTACCTCAACACCTAAACATGCGAACACTTCGATAAAATCAGAAGAAAACTACTAGTTCAATAAAACCTTTTGCCCTTACTACCTCAAACGAACTCGCAGTGGAATTGTTGCCATACAAAAGCTTCTGCACGAAATTTGCACACAAATTAGCTTTACAGAAATAAGAGATAAGCCTGAATCAGACCTCATGGATCTGAAAACTTCTGATCTGTACGGGTTGTTTTAATCCCAATACACTTGAGAATTTTTAATTTTGCAGACAAAAGTCTAATAGAAACATGCCACTATTTCCTCGTATACTGACTTATCTAACCGTATCAGCAATATTTACACTATTACCATTTGAATGATGAAAAAACAAATGATGTTATTTGCCTATAGAATATTGCTGCTCTAAAATCTCTACAAAAAAATACTGTTCTCCTTGTTCTATTCTTTCTGCTTATATATATATACACACATATATATATACAGAAAAAACATAACCAGCAACATCGGCTCTCACAGGCTCACCCTGAGAAGCTTAAAAAATGGCACAAGATGTTTCTTAATAAAAAAAGCAATCAGGGAGTAAGATAGCACAGTACCGATAGGGCCAATGTACATAAATTACACCGCTCAGACTAGCCTGAACCACACGACGCTGACACTCCAGCAATCCACGAAAAGGATAGTTTTGTCAGGAAGACTGCTTCCCTGAGTATCCGCAGAAGAGTTTATTCTGTGTCTCAGCAGGAAGAAATATGTTAGTTAGGGAATAAGTCTTCCTAAAATGGATTAAAGGTATATTTTGCAGCTGCCTGTGGAACTTCTTGCTAGGATCTCAAAAAACCAGCAGTGAACTGTAAATATTTGCAACCAAACAAGTAACGAAATAAACAACTTCCAAGGAACAAAGAAGCAAGCAAAAATGTGAGATCTTAAAGAATTTGAAGTTTCTGGGGCCCAACAGATTCTACCAAAAAAACTTGCCTAAACACGGACTGAGGTTGCTAAAATTTATACTATTAGCACCTAGGAGCTGTAGTCACAGATTTTGCCCCATCCTTCAAGCTATTGTAAAAAACGAACAAAGAGCTAGAGCCTGTTATAAATAAACCATAGGTAAGAATCTAGCATTGGACACCTACATTTCAGAATTTTGGCCCAACTCTTCTCCAAAGCTCATCCCTATTTGAAAAGTCGGATTAAAGCACAGAAAAATAATAAAATCTGCTTCCGTGCAGCTGATTTTTGATAAGCAGAAGTACAGAGGCTTTGGGGGAAAAGGCTATTTTGTTTTACATTTCTAGTAATTTTTTTCAGCAGTCAACACTTGGGTCAACTTTGCTACTGTTACACACCCATCAAGGGGATGAATAAACTAGGTTGAAAACTATGGAATTGGAATTTTTACAATACCATTATAGGAAAAACTAGAGAGCATAAATGACCAATGAAGAGTACTTCCAAATGAAGATACTAATTTGGTTCTGCTTCCCCCAGAGTACAGCACAGTCCACGCTGTGAACTAATGATGGACTAAATGTATGTTAAAAATGGAGCTATTTTAAGCTTATTGAGATCTTCGTGTGTTTGAGCACATAAATACTATTTCTTTCAATAAAAAATATCAGATCAATGTTTTAATGCCTCATTTCTAGCCCCTTAAAAATAAGGCAGCTGATAAGTGTTGTTGTGACAGCTCAGTGGCCACCCAACTCTTTCCCTCGATTCATTTTCACTCCTGCTCCCTCAAAAAGAATTAAACAGAGGGCTGAAACTTCATTGTATTTTATTTAAAAAAAAAATAAATCTAAGGAGACACAAATGATAAATCAGAAACTCGAAGCAGTGCTAATACCATTCCCCAGGGAAATGTCAAGGCAGATGTTGGCACCGTCAGCTAAAAACAATGAAAAACCATTTTCCATTTTCAGCTCCAGAGTGGGGCAGGAGGGAGAACATCTGGAGACACAACAAAGTACAACGATAACAGTGGACTTTCCCATATGTCTTTTATACTTGCAAAGGTATCCTGTTGATTTGCAGCAAATGAAATCCAATTCCAACAGCTTTCTTGCCAACAATTTTCAACCTTACGTCTTCATTCCAGCCGAAGGCAGCTGTTAGCTAATGGCACGAGCATGTAAGTGCTCAAGAGCGTCTCCTGGGTCCGAGTCGTGATAGCGACCTTGCATTCATCAATTATTGGAACATTTATACTTATCCCAACCTCCGATCTGTTTTCCTGCACTTAAGTAAATCCCTGACATTAATAGCCCATTGAAACACAACTTATGGCTATGTTTGCTTACGCACAAGTCCCATGTCAATTATGACCCAGATTAAGTAGGATAAAGTGCTTTTGGGATAAATGACTGGGAAAAATCATCAACCTGAAAATGATGTAGATATTTTAAACTGCGATGGAAACGGCAAATTACTAGAGACTACAAATTCATCCGTAAAACCCTAGAGCATATGTCCCATGAAAAAGCATAGAGAACGCACACACACGCTGCCCTATATTACAAATCAGCCATCCGCAACAGTCACCATTTCTCATCATACATCCAGATCTCCCCCGATCTATGTTCATACCGTATTTCCAAATTTTGGTGCTGTAATTAGCACTGAAAAACTTTCTACCTCCTTGGAAAATTACCACAGGACAAACACTGTCAGTATGGTTGACTTTACAGCACTCAGGAGATGTGAGATTTATGTGGGGTGATACTTCATTTGCACACTGGACACTTACAAGGCAGATAGTCCAGACTCTCATAAACATCTCATCATTAAAACAAAAAAGTTGAGGCTTTTTTTTTTTTTTTTTCCTTAATGACAGTTCTTGAACAAGGTTCTTTCTGTGTTTGAAACAGCATGAATAAGAGATGCCTGAATTACGAGGCTGTAACTCTTCTTAAGCTTCAGAGGAGGCTGAGTGCTAACATGAAACCACTAAACCAGAGAGCTGTGCCTGTGCCAGAAATCCGCCCAGGAAAAGTGCTGCCTCTTTCTCCCCGTGTAACAAGCGGAGTCAATCTTTTCTTCTCCACAGCTCCCACCTTTGTCAGCGGAGACCCGCTGTCGCGCTCGGCTCCCCAGCCACCCCCTGCCACCGCACTTGCTCGGTCCCAGCCTGCGGGAAGGAGGATTATCCTGGATGCGGGGCTGCACTCCCTGCTGGAGCTCAGTTTTATTTGAATAACGAAAAGCCGCATCTTGGGGCTTTCGTTCCCAGCTTGCCTTCCTCAAACTACAAATAACATCTCAAGGGCAGGACGGGGGATGTTCACAAACCAACTATGAAGATTTCAGGGAAAACTGAAGCCTGAGGTCTCAAATCATTACTACACCATAATCTACAGCAAAATTAAAAGCATGTGTTTAATGACAACCGCTTTTTTCCACAACACGTGTTTCCTGAGATCTCATTTTAGGAGTTCTTGACTGCAGAGAAGACCACAGCTGCCAAAGCCACACCAGATGAGCAGCTGATGCCCATCTCAGTTGTCCATTGTACCCTGCGCAGGTAGGGATCTGCCCAGCGTTCTTCATCAGAGGACTAGCACCGCTAGGTCATTCTAAGATGATCCTAAATTAAATTTTTTTCTTAAAACTTCTTTAACTTCGAGACCAATGAATATTTTCCAATGGTTTGCTCTAAAATGCTTTCATAAATATCTTTTCATAAGTAAAGAAATATCCTAAGCACTTGTTTGCCACTTGACGCAAGCACTTCACAATCCAAAATGGAACCAAATTACCAACAAAACTAAAACCAATTTGATTCTCATGCCCTAATCTGAGAAAAAATGCAAAAGCTAAAAACCCACTAACAACAACGTCACACAAATTCAATTTAGAAAGGTGATCCCTTTTAATTAGAAAATGTGCTGCTGTTGACACAGGCAACGAAATGTTTTGTTTGCAGCATATAGATTTATAATTCTCAGAGGCCCTTAAAATGTAAATGGAAGAGTAATTATTTTCTCTACTTCTATAGATGTCACCGTTCACCTTTAAGCCACATGTGTTCCAGCCGGAGCCACTGCTCCCGCATAAGTGGGAAAACATGACCTTTGCTGCCGAGTTGTGACATTGCACTTGGACTTCCACTGTCTTTTAAGAGAACAGTAAGTCCCCAGAGCTGGGTGATGCAACGTGCTTCTGAGTTTGCATCTAAAGTATAGAGAGGCTTATCATCGTGATCAGCATTAAGGTATTTTATTCATCTCAGTAAATATACTGTAAAAGTAATAAGGTTTTTAACACAGTCATTTTTATTCGAGGCAGTATACCTTAATTAAACTCTGATTCTGTAAAGCAAACTGGAGACAGACTTGAACTCAAAACCCCAAGTACTCAACCCAAGTACCTCAAGTGCATTCAATCCCAAGATGTGACTGGTAAACAGTCCAAGAGGAGCATAAGCTGTTGGGGCAGATCCAGGCGACAGCAGCCCAAGTTGAGTGCCGGAGGCAGATGCTTCCCAGGCCGTGCCCATCAGCAATGGTCTCTGGAGCTGCTCGGGGGACATTACCATCCCAGCAGCCCACCAGCTGCCATTCAACCCTGACTTTGACATCCAGAGGGAGAGCTAGCTGTGTTCGCATTAGGTTATCCGGCCCCAAGTAATGCTCTTAACTTTGCAGACTTAAGCTCACGCAAGGTTTTCTTCCCAGGCACCATGCATTCTGGTGTCTCAAGAAGACTTAACCTCACTCTTGGTACAAGTCAAGGATTACACTTGATTTCAGCTCGTAGCACAACAGACCACCAAGCTAACATTGTATTAATATGCTAACATTCAGAGCAAACGCTGTTCATTCTCCCAGGGGACCTGTAAGTAAGTGCATTTCATAAATAAAAAAAGAAAATAAACCAAAGCATCACCACAATAAGCACACTGTTGCTTTTTCTCTATGTCCTTAGAACACACTATGCATTCTTCACAGCACCCGCTAATCTAAACCAATAGCCCTGGAAATGGCTATATCCTTTATTTAAATGTGTGAAACCCTCAGGGCATAATCTGAATTTCCTGATTTTACGACTGTAAAATATATAATGATATTATCACCAAAGTCAATAACATGCTCCTGGCAATCAATTCGCTGAAGAACGACACACCACTATCTTTTTTTTTTTTTTCTTTTGTAGCTAATAAACTGTCAAAGTTGTATCCATCACACATTCAAATTATAAACCTGAAATAACACCTCCTTATATCTCGCAGGGCTGAAAAACAATCACATACGCACTTATAAACAGCCTACATCTTCATGGGGACAATTAGCATTTTTATAGCACCAATGCAGGGGAAAATACAAAACACTGCGGTGCAGAATGACCTCTAAGATGCCACGCACACTGAAGACTAGTGAATTAATTACTACGTGAAAGATATTTCCCATTAGCTGTGTATATATATGCCCCTATATCCACATATATACACATCCATAATTTTATGTATTTGCACATATGCATACACACATGGCGCACAGCTTCATTTGGTATCAATTATCTGAAGAAAATTCACGGTAATTTCAATCAACTACAGATTTCCCCAGGAAAAAAAAAAAGTACATATGCAGGTGTTAAAGAGAAAATATTCATACATAATTATATGTACCTTTCAGTACGGCAGCAACTAAACATTAATTCATGAAGGACTCATGAAAAGCTCAAGGAGATTATTCTCCTTGATGGCACATTTTTCCTCCATGGCTTCACAGAACCGCACGTCTGATGCAGAGGGCTCAAAACTCCATCACACAAAGGGATGGATCTTCATACCAAGACCACAGCACCTGCAATTCTTTCTTCATAGGCAGAAAAAAGTTCAGTGCAGCATGCTTATTTGGGATTTTAAAACTAAAAAAAAAAACCCACAAATTCTCAGATCCTCCTGCTACCTGTTAATCTAATTTTTGAACTTTTCTGCTAGAGGTAGAAAACATGGAGTTGCCAAGTCGTGTATTTGTCATTGTCTTTGGGAGTGCGACTGCCCAAACCCACTGTGCTGCACCTACAGATCTGACACAGAAAAATAAAATCCTCTCCCTTTTTTAACGTAACATTTTAGAAAAGAAAACACATCATATCTAGCACTGTATGTGCACACAATCTAACTTCTGGTGTTATCACTAGCATTCTCTTCCTCTAACAATATTTCTCAAGTGACTTTCTTGCAATTAGCCATTTTTAACTTTTTTTTTTTTTTTTAACAAGAGAGTTACTTGACAGTTTAATTTCAAGATCTGTAATTCATCTCAAGTGACCAGAGTACATTTGCAGCAAGATCTGCTCTCAACATCAATCATTGCTATGTTTTAAATGAAGACGTACTTTGAATTTCGCACTTTAATTCATTGATGAAGGCGAGTTCCTAGCAACTGAGAAACACCTACTGATGTAGTGAAATGCAATCTGTTTTGGGGGGGTGGGGTGGATTACAACCTTAAAAAGCATGTTAAAATTTTATAGGAAATAAGTACATCTTTTCTATATAGAACCCTATACAAAACCCCTGGTTACTGTATATGAGTACAACTTAAATGCAAACTTCTCCTTTCAACAACTGATTGGGAAACTCCTAAAAAGTCTGCATGACGTGTTCTGAGGTGCTTTTAGCTTACCCAGCTAGAGATAACTTGCTGTAGGGTCAACAAGTGAACCCTCTTGGGGTCTACCGTATTAAAAAAGTGATTTTGCCAAGGCTCAAGCACATAAAATCTCAGCAAACTACCTTTTAAATCTCTGCCTGCCAAGAGCCCTACCTCTTCCTATGAGCTGCCCTCGCCCAAGAGCGCCATCAGGGAGCATGTGAGCCTCCTAGCCCCAGGAACTAGAGGGAGAACCTCCCTTCCATCCTGCTGGTGCTTCGATCCTCTTGGTCCTTCTGCTCCGAAAAAGGTAAAAATGCCCCATTTTGACAGCAACGCAAACATTTGTCTTGAATGCAAAGACCAAGAGTATTTCTACGGAACATGATAAACCATTTAGAGAGGGGAAACAGCAACCATGCTGAAGGCTCAATGAACTTCTATTACAGTTAAATTTAAAAACATTACCTACAATTTTAAACACACATAAGGGCTCTCCAGGAAAACTCAATCATCATTCAGACTATCATCTCAGCAGTACTTCCCGATTGTTCAGCACTGCTATTCACAGTAACCTCCAACTGAGAGATTTTATGGCTTCTGGCATTATTAGCCCGCGAATTACTGTACTCGAAGACACCTACACATCCCCACTCTTCGAACCAAGTTTCCTATGGAAGTAAATAAGATGTTCCCATACTATTTGCTGTCTTTTATCAGAGGTTTATGAGCAGAGATGTCATTCACAAGGTGACACCAATTGCACTTGCCAAGCTTTTATCTTAACACTTTGTACACTACATGAGCTAATACAAAACAAGATGTACGTTTTACTGTTTCCAAAGCAAAGTGGTTGCATGGACTCAATTAAATTATTTCTTTATAGCACAAAGAAGTATGTGTGACTATGTCAAGAGAAGAATTCAATTATTTACAGAGATGGCCTCAGTACAAAGTAATGTTTGATTAAAATTTTGGGCAAATCTCAGTGATGGAGAGTCTAGGGTGAGCGCATGGGAGATGGCAGTGATTGAGCACATACATTCCACGGGCAGATGACAAAGCACTCATTTGAGTTTTAGCCAGAAGGCTCACTGATCAATTTTATTTTCTTAGATGGTCTTTGAGATGACAGTATATGGGCACATCCTCAGACACAGAAATGACCAAAAGCTGAATGTAATTAAACTTCCTTTCAGCCTCTGTACCATGCAAGTCTTCATAAATCTTTGAAAACCATTCTGTAGGCTGCCTTTTACAGGCTGGATGCAGAAGCAGCTAAAATCCCAAATTCTGCACTGATTTAAATTGAAATGAGCCACTGCAGCAAAACTTCGTTTTGGGGTACTAGCCTTGTTCAGCAAGCCTTAGGGAGAGACCAAAAGTGAAACAAGGAAAACTTGGTGGTCCCTTTTCTGCTCTTAGAGATTAATTTTCCACACAACTAGAGGAGAAGGGAGAGGACAGGTATTTGCAGATTCTTCTCTTTAAAAAACAGAAAATAGCTCAAACTTTGGGCACCTAATGTTTCAAAGCTGAGGTCAATGTTTAAATCAAGCAGATATCAAAATGTCAAGCAGACATCAAAATGTCAAGTAAATAAAGCCCTTGGGAAAACACGGTCATCAACCACTCCATTCCTTACCTGCTTGCCTGGATGTCAACATGGAATTGTTTGCTTCTGAGACAAAATCACTAAGAAAAGGTGATTGATATTATAGTGATCCTTAATTGGCATTAATATGTGCACTGCATTTGGACGGGGCATGGTAGAAGCCCAGACACTCGCGAAACCAAGAGACCCATCACAGCTGCGCTAATATGCCCAAGCCAAACAGCCCTAATGGGGCAGCCAGTAGATGCCGCCTACTGCCAAAAGTCTCCATAAAGGACTTCCGAAGCAGCGAGGAGAAGCCAGTCCAAATGGCGCTGCTAAATTACCTCAGAATGTGTCGTTTCCCAAACAAAAGTGAACTTGCTGGGGAAGAGCAAAGTAAGTAAGAATTGCCTTTCCTTCCAAGCTCCACCATAGCACTGAGAAGCTCCTTCAAGCAGCTGAAAAACCAGCCAACGTTAAGAAAACTGATCATTTAAAGATGAGCATCTAAATAATTATTTCGGTATGTGAACATGCAACAAGATTTGCAGAGTTGCTGAATTCCCCTGACTCTCTTTAATCCTACAAGAACTAAAAGTGCTCAGAATTTATGAAAAAAAAAAAAATCAAGCTGCTTTTATGTGTCTACCTATATCTGGCTTTAAGCATGTAGTTTTCAGGAACAATTTTAATGAGACTTTAACTAATCCAGGACACAGACATGCACGCACTTACACGCAGCGCCCCAAAGTCACGTTGAGACACACAAATTCACAATTTACACTTCAAAGCCTACAAATATATTCTGTTGATGAGTCTATCAAAGAGTTTAGTTTTTGTTATGTATAGAGAAAGACAAAGGGTGGAGAATCAGTTCACTTCATACAAATGCCAAATTCTTGTGCTGCCCCAAGATAAATGTTAATTCTCCGGGACTATAAAAAGAGCAAGTTAAGAAAAGGTTATGCCCTGCTGATTAACATTCCCAAATTTCTCACACGTTCAATAAGAGAAAAAATCTTTCTATTCAAGATAACTAATTACAGACACTAAAGTCCCCAAAGAAAAGAGCAATAGCCCGTAACGGCTAAAGCAGGAGGACAAAGCCATTCATTGATTTACACTTTACCCTCTCATGTCAACACTCTGGTCTCCTGCTGCATCAGTGCTGTGCGCACACAGAAACGGGACTGTGCACCACACTGGATGAAATCATGGCCCTGTACCAGGGCCACATCAGCATCAGGGCTGCAACGTTTCTCCTTGAGCCATCCTCTTTGTCAGTGCAGAACTCTATTTTGTTGGAGACTCATGCCAGTACGAGTTAAAACACTTACAAAACTGATGCAGTAGATCACAACAGGCTGCATCATGCACCATGCTGTGACCGTGTCCTGGTTTCAGCTGGGGTAGAGTTAATTTTCTTCTTAGTAGCTGGTACAGTGCTGGGGTTTGGATTTAGTATGAGAATAGTATTGCTAGCACATTGATGTTTTAGTTGTTGCTAAGCAGTGGTTATACTACATCAAGGACTTTTTAGCTTCTCATGCCCTGCCGGTGAAAAGGCTGGGGTGCACAAGAAGCTGGGAGGGGGCACAGCCAGGACAGCTGACCCCAACTGGCCAAAGGGATATTCCATACCATATGACGTCATGCTCAGCATATAGAATCATAGAATCACTTAGGTTGGAAGAGACCTTTAAGATCATCGAGTCCAACCATCAACCTAACACTGCCAAACCCACCACTAAGCCATGTCCCTCAGCACCACGTCTACCCGGCTTTTAAATACCTCCAGGGATGTGACTCCACCACTTCCCTGGGCAGCCTGTTCCAATGCTTGACAACCCTTTCCGTGAAGAAATTTTTCCTACTATCCAATCTAAACCTCCCCTGCCGCAACTTAAGGCATTTCCTCTTGTCCTATCACTTGTTACTTGAGAGAAGAGACCGACCTCACCTGGCTACAACCTCCTTTCAGGCAGTTGTAGAGAGCGACAAGGTCTCCCCTCAGCCTCCTTTTCTCCAGCTAAACAACCCCAGATCCCTCAGTCGCTCCTCGTAAGACTTGTGCTCTAGGCCCCTCACCAGCTTCGTTGCCCTTCTCTGGACACGCTCCAGCACCTCAGTGTCTTGAGGGACATAAACTGGGGGAAGCTGCTCAGGGTGGGCTGCTGCTGCTTGGGGAGAGGCTGGGCATTGGTTGGTTGGTGGTGAGCAATCATTTTTCATTTGCATCACTAATCTTCCTTGGGTTTTATTTCTCTCTTTTGATATTTTTCTTTCCATTACAACTTTTTCTTCTTATAATATTTTAATTCAATTACAAAACTGTTGGTATATTAACCCATGAGTTGTCTCACTTTTACTCTTCAGATTCTCTTCCCCATCCCATGGGAGGGGTGAGGGTGGGGAGGAAGGAGCGAGCAGTTGTGTGGTGCTTAGTTGCTGGCTGGGGTTAAACCATGACAGATGGCAACTACATCACTGACGTGATAGTGCAACTGCAGAACCAGCCTGCACCTTTCTTCCAATGGAATTATTGGCGCTGACAATTATGGCTGGATTTATTAGTTGTTCTGACGATATCTGGAACATGCAGATCCGTAAGCTTCTGGCTTAAAAAACTGGCTCCAAGGCCATGGAATTAGAGGCAGCATGTGGCCTCAGAAGGGAACTACCTACCCACCTTACAAAGCCTATTCTCATGCAGAAAAAGGAAAAGAATGAAAATTACATGTTAAAAACGCACAGTAAATAGATTTGTAGAAATTATCCCATGATCACATTAATTCAATAAGAAAAGCAGCTACTATTTATTTTCCATGGGCAAATGGAAATACCAGTATTCACTACATGGCAGTCAACAAAAAAACAAACTATTTCCTTGCTGAAATTGTTCACATTTTGCTATCCAATGTTTCAGGAAGGAAATTATTTTCATTTTGGCCTCCCACTGCCTCTGCAACATCAGAGAATGTCTCTCCCTGTTGGAAAAACAATAGGAGGCAAAGAGGAAAGCAGCTTTTTTCCTGAGACTTTGGGCTAAAAAACGCCATCAATTTCAAAATTACAACAGTGGCAAAGTGCTTCTTTCAATCTGGTCCTTTCATTTTTGCCTCCTGCTGCCGTTCCTATTGTCAAAGTGGCAGCAGGAGGCAGAAATGAAAAGACTACTGCCGGCAATCACCCTTGGGCAAAGCGTTAATAAGAAGTGAAACACCCCTGTGCCATAACGAATTCCAGAGGTAAGAAAGTGGGGTTTGCACATCTCTGGCGTGTGTAGCACCACGGAGGATCAGCCCATCAGGATAATTCTTCTGTTTCTGGAACTACATTGATCAGGCATCAAGGAGCCAGAATGTTTGGGCTAGTACTCCGGAAACTAAGAATGAAACAGAGTATTGTTAGAAAAGTAATAATATCCAACCAAACCAAACCAACAAAACCCTCCCAGTTGAGAAAATTACTCAACTGGGAAAAGTTGGGGCAGTTTTTCAAGACACTGGGTAAATGGTTGAGTTGCGTGAGCACAAAAACCCAACTGCCCGCCAAGCTAACCTAGAATGTTTGAACCCGAAAAGCCTGTTGGTACGCGAGGGGAAAAAGGAGAAAAGACCAAAGTCGAGTGCTTAGTGCTACCAAAATTTTTTTACAAATTTTAACAAATTTGCTGAGTCACCTGCAGACCAGTCCAGTATTCCAGAGCTATTCACCTAAAAAATGGCAGGAAGGTATAGTGGAACCAGAACCTCCTTCCAAACACCCTGCAAGCCAGAGAGAAGCTCTTGAAAAGGGTCACTATACCTAACCCAGCCAAATAATCACCTCTGTCTCGTGCCCTTTGGTGAAGTTTCCAAAGAACCCAAGTTGTGCAACTGCAAATCAGTGTCCTCCAAACATGACTTATTTAAAAGTGATGCCTTCATCATCTAAAAGGAGAAGCCTGGTCCCCAACTGAGCAGTACCTGAAGGTGTCCCTGCTTACAGCCTCCAAGGCTGTCTCTGGTATCTGGGCACTGCAAGGATGACCGAATTGTATCCTTTTCGGAACAAGTATGACTGTAAAAGGAATAACAGAATCGTAGAATACCAGGTTGGAAGGGATCTCAAGGATCATCTGGTCCAATCTTTCTTGGCAAAAGCACAGTCCAGACAAGACGGCCCACCACCCTGTCCAGCTGAATCTTAAAAGTGTTCAATGTTGGGGAATCCACATCTTCCCTGGGGAGATTATTCCAGTGGCTGATTGTTCTTATTGAGAAAAATTTTCCTCTTGTGTCCAATCGGAATTTCCCCAGCAGTAACTTGTACCCATTACCCCTCATCTTTTCCATGTGACTCCTTGTAAAAAGGGAGTCTCCATCTTCTTTGTAGCCACCCTTTAAATACTGGAACATGGTGATAAGGTCTCCCCTAAGCCTTCTTTTCTCAAGGCTGAACAAACCCAATTCTCTCAGCCTTTCCTCAGATGGTAGGCTTGCCAGTCCTTTGATCATCTTGGTGGCCCTTCTCTGGACCCTTTCCAGCCTGTCCACACCTTCTTTGTATAGCGGGGACCAAAACTGAACACAGTATTCCAGGTGTGGCCTGGCAAGTGCTGAGCAGAGTGGGATAATTACTTATTTATCTCTGCTGGTGATGCCGTTGTTGATGCAACCCAGCATCCTGTTGGCTTTCTTAGCCACTGCAGCACGCTGTTCACTCATACTGAGCTTGGATGGTTTAAAGCTAGTTCTAGGAAGTTTTAAGCAGCTGGAGTAAATCAAGTTAGAGGGTAGGAGCTGTGTCTGAGTCTGTCGCTGCTTAAGGCTTGAAAGAGAACATATTATTTGCCAAGATTATAAATCTGTTTTTACTACCTTTGTGGTAACAAGAGTTCATTACAAGAGAGCAAAATCATATTCCTCTGAAGACCTTGGGAAAAAAAGCGTGAAAAAAGCTGGCTTCATCTATGGAAGTTCTTTAAAAACAGAGAAAACAACTGGAAAGTGGATAAAGAAGCTAATGAAATTGAATATGATATTATTTTTCATTGCATGAATTAAATAAAAGAGAGGAGGGTTTTCGTCACTATCACTGAGCCAAGATAAAGTCACCTTTCTCCCATTAAAAATAAAAACCAGTGGTACTTCACAAATGAAAGCACTACTATTTCATGCACTAGACTTGAACTAGAAAAATTTATGAAGCTTGAAAAACTACACTCTGCGCAAAGTGCACCTCAACTGTTTCATCACCTCTGTTTCTTAAAATAATACAGGAAGACGATTTTAAAAAATTTCCAGATGAACTCAAAAGGAGGATAAGACTGTTTTATTCTTAGGTCAGAGTTCTTTATTGACTTAACCTGTATAAAATCCTTGTCATATTAACTTTAAGGACATGCAGACAAAATCCATCTGCTGAAATCAACACAGGCATAAAAAACAGCCTCAGGGGAAAAAAAACAGATTCTATTTAAACCATTAAAATATTACCACACTTTTAAAACACTATTATTCCTCTTGCAGTTGCGCTTATCTTCTGAAGACCATAAGACCTGTCTACTTGGTGCAATACTTTAGTTATTTGGTGGCTGGTACCATCAAGCTTTTCTGGCTATTTCTACGTCTAACAGTATTTTGCAAGACCATGCTGAAAACACTGATCAAATGATGCACAAGTCCTTCACTGCACCCCAATGCCTTCTCAGTAACTTGCCTATAACTTATTCATTTACAAACAAAATTGGCTGTGTCTAATCTCCGTGAAAAAAAGAAACAACAGTCTAATAATTTAATGTCTGTATGCAGCTTAGTGTATTATAAGATAGGGCATTGCTATGCCAGGTTAGTATGCTATTAGCTGGGGGATTCTCAAGCATCTGTCATGCAAAGTAGGTCAATTTCTAGCCATATAATTCTGATTATGTCAAAATATTTATTCATGAGTTTCCTAATTCAACATACTTCAAATAAGTCATATTTATGTAAAAAAAAATAAATCTAAATTATGGTTGCTAACAACTGGGTTATCGCAGCTTCAAACACTCTGGTAATCCAGAGACGTGGATAACATTTTTCCCTTACAAAGTACTATGTAGTCACAGAATTGTTTTTATTTCCTATTTGGCATTATTTTTAGTCTAGTTCCCCAAGGAAACAAGAGTAACACAACCACACTCTCTATGGGTGTATGTGGAAATGTGCAAAGCAACGGAAGCCCCCAGCCTCCTTTCTCACGGCCGTTCTTCCCTGCATGAACCTTTGGGCCAATTTCAGTCAAGTCTCATCTATATTATGAATTTTTCACTTTATCGATCAGGGGCAAATAGGTGGCTGAGTAGGTGAGAGACCCTATTAATGGATTTGCTGAGGACAGGCCACACTGTGAGCCTGTCTTTCCATAGAGTCCAGTATCCACACAGAAGATCAACATCAAGACCCAAGAAGCCAGGCTTCCCCAGTTCCTCAACTCACAAAAGTCTTTCCATGGAAATTAAAAGATTACCAGGAGGAAAGGGGGTACACAATGACTTAATCATCCACATGCTCGGCAAGATCTAACCCCTTCCAGTGAGAGATTAGGAATGACTCTGAGCTGCAGGAAATGCTCGTGCAATAACAGGGAGATTAAAAAGTTCATTACCCAACCAAGGCCATCTCTGACTCGTTGATTCTATAAAGACAAGAACAAACAGCAACTCTGAGGTTTTCAGTGCTACTGCAGGAAAAGAAAAGGTCCTCAGGATCACAATTTCCTTCATTTCACTGTACCCTGCTGCAGCATTCAGATTACCTCGGGATTTCTCCCGGCTTTTCCCAGTACTTGCTTTTCTCAGCACCCACATGATGGATTCCACTTTTTTTACCAACTGTATCCCTGTTAAATATCCTAAAAAATTCAGGTTTGGCAGAAGTAAAATCTTTTAACTTTCCTCCCCAAGTAAGTGCTGCCTAAACCTGTATTTCATCTTCTAATATACTGCCAGGAGGTGCAAATGAAAAATGTATAGTACTATCATTCCTAAGGCAAAAAAATGATGAGCCTAATTCTTTGCTTTACTATGTTTTCTTTTATGCCATTCTAGCACCATACTGGTAAGTCAAAATGAAGAGACACTCCTCAGAGCAATGCCCACAGCAAGATGCAAAAGGCACAAAGGCCACGTGCAGGTTCTCCTCCTGGGTCACATGGAATAGGTTATACATGTCTATAATTCATAGGATTCTTTGCTTCCGGGACAGAGAGGAAGGAACAGCTTCACCTTTCTTCAGTTAATAAGTTGTCCCTCAACAACAGAGAAAGACCCGCAAGCCTTAAACCCTTTTGATGGTCTACCACCTTTGTGTATTAACCAATCTTCAGGTTGCCCTGAAAACAACCAAGACAGAAAGGCTGAACATGAAAAAATTGTTAGAGGATGAAACTAATTCATCACCCACCCAGCTACTTTTATAAGCTTTTAAGTACAATGGTGCATTTCTGGCCACCATGCAATTTTTAGAAGCTGCGTACCACCCTTGAGAGTGCAGTCCTCCGGCACCTGCAGGAGCCGGACAAAGACCTGCGACATTACAGCCAATACTCCCGTATTTGCTCGCGGTATCACGTATGCACACAGCTATGTTCTGTCAATGACCTTTTTAATCAAAGAAAAGAAAAGCAAGGCATTAACACTTTTAAATGCTTTCAATTACCAGTGTCCTAATATTAATTTTCTAAATGTTCTTCTACAGGGGTAATCAAACCGCGATCTGTGTTCCCTTTGTCTGGCTGCTTCTCATGCTAGGATTTAAATGTTATGTTTTGTTTCATCTTAAATAGTTTTCCCTTAGACCTTTCTGGTGGAGTCTGCAGGCATTCAATATAATCTGATCGTTGATTATGTCCGTAGCAGTTATTTAACTGCCTATTGGGCTGATTTGAAAGAAACACAACAGTGGCTAACAAGACTAATCTGGGAACTACCATTTAAGAAAAATTCTTTTATAATTTAAATGCCAATTCTTTCTTCAGCCACATTCCTACGTGATACCACAAAAATAAAATCTATTCGATATTAAAAACACCAGCAGCGAGCCTCAAGTAGCAGATCAAAATATAAATTCAGATGTTGAAAAAATATTTCTACTTTATAATTTATTTATTTATATTTTATAGTTAAAAGACTCCTGTCATCTAAAAAAACCCTTCCGATTTTAGAACACCTAACAGTATAGAATCATAGAACCACAGAATCACTGAGTTTGGAAGAGACCTTTAAAGATCATCAAGTCCAACCATGAACCTAACACTGCCAAACCCACCACTAAGCCATGTCCCTCAGCTACCACGTCTACCCGGCTTTTAAATACCTCCAGGGATGGGGACTCCACCACTTCCCTGGGCAGCCTGTTCCAATGCTTGACAACCCTTTCCATGAAGAAATTTTTCCTACTATCCAATCTAAACCTCCCCTGCCGCAACTTGAGGCCATTTCCTCTTGTCCTATCACTTGTTACTTGGGAGAAGAGACTGACCCCGACCTGGCTACAACCTCCTTTCAGGCAGTTGTAGAGAGCGATAAGGTCTCCCCTCAGCCTCCTTTTCTCCAGGCTGAACAACCCCAGGTCCCTCAGCAAAGCAAGTTACAGCAGATGTTGTAAGACGAGGAAGACTTGATCCTTAGGACCATATTTTGGCAAGTGGCAATTTAAAAATTACACAGGCCTCATTATGCAAACGCTGACACTGCCTTTTGGTGGGTCTGCACTGCCTTTTCAACCCATTACTTGCTTACACAAATTTCAAGTTGTTTACCTAAAACTTCAATACTTTCCTTGGGAAAATGTGTGGGTTTGACTTTGTTTCTGATGATTTGATTTCACCTTTCCACAATCTCAAATCTTAGGCATTTGGAAAGCAGAGAGTGCAGACGCACGTGTGCGCGTACGAAAGGGAGACGTTTAGCTTGACTTCGATTAGAACCACTGGAAAGCTCAGCAAAGGAGTTAATAATAGTAGACAAAACAAGATTCATTTAATCAGCTCTGCATTTCTCTGATTACAACAAACAAAGAAACAAGATTGTATGACAATTTCACGAGCTTGGTAAACTTCAGCAGGGCCTTGTAATGAAGCCTTGGCAAGAAATAAGTGAAATACAAAGATTTTTCATATTGAGGCTGTGTAAACAGTTTCCACTTTTAGAAACGTATCCTAGCAACTCACAGAAATGGTTTTAAAAGACAGCTGGACAAAAACATAATTTGGAATAAAAACAGAAGTAATTGCTAAGCCAGCGAGCCTGGTGGTCCTGAACTGGTGTTGCAGCCACATCTCAGCTATGATTCAAGATGTTGGGAAAAGAAACACCCGGACAAACAGATGTTTTAAACCTAACATCTGCAGGAACAACTACAAAAAAATGCACCAGTCGGTGGAAATTATTTTGAATTTTGTATTCTTACCGAAGTAGGAAAACTCTTTGGTTTTCAGTAGAAGGGCCTGCCAGACATACACCTCGCCTTCTATATTTGCACGCTGTTAGACAGCGGTACAAGATGCACAACTGAATTTTATTTATCAGCTGCTCACTCAATTCCATTGCAAATCAATTTTTGTATTTATTTCATTTTTTTCAGGAGAAAACAGAAAGAAGTGATTTGTATAATAATGCACAGACCTTGATTAAATATCTAATCCATAATTCAACAGAAAGATTCTGCTGACATCACCAGCAACGAAAAACGTTCATAAAATCTATCACGAATACAAAAGGAGCCTAAACTATATGTCAGGATTAGTATTTAGACTACAATTGCATAAGCACTATTGGCAATGGGGATAAACCATGTTTATACACAACAGGTCACCATATAAAACCCCCCAGGAAGCTGAAACATGAGAGAAGAGCATCCTGAGATGCAAACAGAGAATACTCTGCAGAACACACTCAATTCTACTGTGGAGGATTATTTTGCTTTCCCACAACTGTTTACATGTGAACTACAGTACATGGCATATACAGAACAATTAACTATGAGGCTGTAAATTCAGATACCGTCAGGTAATTAGCTCAGTGACAAATCTTTGCAACTGCACTCCAAAGTGGTTGTAAATGGCAGCAGATTCCAGAAAGCGGGCCACGGGCTGGGTCTCGGTTTGGTGTTCAAGGACTGAGCAAGGGATTCTTCGGGAAGGAGGAAAAGTTGGGGCTGTTTTAGGGGGTGAACATGTTTTTAAGCCAACACTTACCATAAATTCCCCCGGGTACCTTAGCTACCAAGAGGAAAGTTTATTATACTGAACCTCTAATGGGTAAGAAGATTATTTTATTATTTTTTTAAACTCGCATAGATACATATAACTTCCTCAAAATTAACATTTAACAGTTTGCCAGAGGATATTTTTCCACAAGAAACATCAGTTAATTTTCAGTCTCACATGGCATCCTGAATATTCAGAGAGCCTCAACTAATTCTTTGATTTTTCATTTCTCCAAAGCCCGAGTTTTAGTAATTTTCTTATGAAGTTCGTCAACAGATACATTACCAAACCATTCATACGCACTGCAACATATTGCACATTTAATTCTGTTTCAGTTGATAAAATTCCCACCCTGTATGATACATTCTCCGGGTTACATACAAGGGGCCAACTCCTGAAATCTGCTTTTGATTCATAGAAAGGGAGTCATGATCTGACAGGCAGCAAGCTCTAGCTTCATTGAATCCATCTTTCTAGCGATATGAAGTAAACCATTTCGCTGAGAACACATTTCACACCTCTCTATTAATAATCACATTAATTGGACCTCTCTATTAATAATCACATGGGACCCCCCCACACCCCATCCTGGACACAGCATTATCTCAAGCAGAACCTCCATACCACAGCACCCTCCACTGAGGACCAACCACAATATAAATCGCCCTCTGGAGATGCACTGACTAGAGATGGACGCTGAGGCAATCAGCAGCCTGTTTCGAACACGTCAATAAAGTTCCTCACATTTGGTGGGATGGAAAAGCAGACAGTGACACCACCCTGAAACACCCTCCCAGACCCCCAGGATTCCTGGGCCAGAAGGGACAGCTTTGCAAATGAGTGGCCTCCCATGTATTTTTTAATTCATTGACCTTGCTGTTACGGTTTGAGAAACCCACAACAATTTATTGCCGTTTAGACAATTATTCTATCACCCGATGACCCCTCCCCACCCAGGAAGGGGAATCAGGGAAAAACAAGGAAACACAAGGGTTGAAATATAAATAGATTTAACAGGAGAAGACTAAATAATTAACAGTAATAACACCAAAGAACCAATATCGATCCCAATACCAATATAAAATATACCAGGATTATACTCCGCCCATTCTATCCGTAGGAAGCTGTGCACTCCCAGCAGTGGACAGCAAATGTCGGACACTGCGAGTGCTACGGCTTTGGGAGGAAGGGAAGGGCTCAGGGGTCCGGCACCGGGCCAAGAAGTTCTCTGGATCCCCGCCATCAAGGAATAGAGAGCAATTCGCAGCAAACTTCCTAATTTCTATTGAATGTGCTGTTCATGGTATGAAATAACCCTGTTGGCCAGCTTGGGTCAAGTGCCCAGGTCTTGCTCCTCCTCATCCCTGCACCTGGCGAGCTCAAAAAACACTGAGACCTTGACACCCGCCTACCATAGCTGGCTATAAAGTAAATATTTTCACAAATTCAGACACCGGAATCTTCTAAAAGCACAGTTTTCCCAAGCATTTGAAGAGAAATTAGTCCTGCGTCGCTCAAACCAGGACATTTGCCCAACTGCTTTTTCAACTTTAAGCAGCCGACACAACCCTACTGCCTAAACCATGTTGTTGCGCGGAGTCCCGGGCAATGCGGCGTACGAAGAACAGTGCTGTTCTGCCCCTTCCAAATCCGACTCCCATCAGCTCTCACCCGCCCCGCGCAGCTTCTGCCCAAAGGAACAGTGAACGCTTGGTTCACTTGGTTTGGTAGAACTAAACTTTCAGATGTCTTTCCAAAGTGGCGACTGAGAAATGAGAGCCCACCACTGCGCACATAAATTTATTACTATTTTTCCCCTCTATGTGCATTGTTTTACATTATCAGCATTGAATTGTATCTGCCTTTTCATTGCACAGTTACCCAATATCATCATACCTTTCAATGCTTCACTGCTATCTTTCATTTTTGCTGCTCTGGATAGTATTTTACTGCCGGCAAACATCGCTGCCTCTCTGCCTGCCCTCTTCCTGGCTTGTGATACCGGTTCAGGGTGATTGACATCAGTCCTCTGGCAATGCAAATTAAGATCACTTTTTTATCACCACTTCCCCTCTTTCTGAATTCATTTATTACTTCTGAACTTTAACACTTTTGGATTCATGCAAAATAAAAAAAAAAAAAAAAAATCAGATGAAGACTAAACTGAAATTCAAATGGAGAGCAGCACACCTAACACTATATTTGGATTTATTTTGGAAAAATCTTAAGATCTTTTGTTCCAAATAGAGTTACTGACCTAGAAACATATATTCATCTCTGGAAATAAATCAAAATTCCTCCTACATTAATCTAATTGCACCAGTGGAAGCTAAGTAGTCCCTTAAGTAATTTAAGTTTCCTTATTTGAGGGGAAGGAAAAAAAAAAAAAAAAAAAAATCAGACCTTCCCCATTGCTGGGAGTGTGTTTTGTAGAACAAGCCAGTTATGATTAATTTCTCTGTTTGCAGTAGTAAAGGCATTTTCCCTTAAAACGGGAATAGGTGTGAGCAGATAGTCTGGATGTTAGTGAGCATTTCATTAGCAAGTAAACGACTTCAAAGTATATAGAATAGCCTAGGTTTGTTTTGTTTTGTTTTTTTCACTGTCACTGCAATAAAACTCCCCACAAAAATTGAGCTTACTCTGTTTCAGAAATCAGCAGAAACTAGGAAGCTTTTTTAGAGGTAGCTGTAATGAAAGAAGTGGGAAGTTTAAAGAATTAATGATCCTGCTGGGTTTCTTACCTCCTGCTCCTGTAGTCATGAAGCTATTTTATAAAAGGGCAGCAGCACCAATCCTCAAAACCATCCCCCTTCTCCCGCCGTGCCAGTATGTAAAATAAAGGAGGAACCCTGGCTCTATGCCCAAAGAAAGGGTGCCAATCCCAGGAGGATTCAGGTCTCTTGTCTTAATTAGAGGCAAACGTAGCTGCGCAGCCTGGCACCAGGTACCTGAGATGTAGAGCAGGGCAGGATGTCAGACTCCTGGCTTGGTCTATCTATGGGCTCTTCCAAACCTCAGCCTCAGAGATTCAGCTCTCCCCATGGGATGCAGAAGGAGAGTGGGAGCTGGCGTAGTCTGGACTCCATCAGTAGAGTGAGGACATGGAAGACGATGCACCTTAAAGTGCATTTTGGTTTTTAGGAGTATTCTTCAGGTGTTTTAGCATATATACTGTACCATCATGTCTCTACGAACATGATATGAGGAACAAGGGGTAATGGGCACAAACTTGGAACACAGGAAATTCCACCTAAACATGAGGAGGAACCTCTTTCCTTTGAGGGTGGCAGAGCACTGGCACAGGCTGCCCAGAGAGGTGGTTGAGTCTCCAACTCTGCAGACATTCCAAACCTGCCTGGACACCATCCTGTGCAACCTGCTCTAGGTGACCCTGCTCTGGCAGGGGGGTTGGACTAGATGATCTCCAGAGGTCCCTTCCAACCCTGGTGATTCTGTGAACGCTTACACATCTTGTTATATGCAGGTCGCAAAATGACTTCTGGAGGCTGTGCAACCATGCCTTGTGGTTTGCTTAAGGACAAATGTAAACTCTTAGGAGAAGTCGTCTCCTCTCCCTTTTACCTGTCTGTTCAAAAAGTTCTCGCTCCTTTTCAAACACAAGGCTTAAGTACTGAGAATATGATTTCAAGCCCATGACCTCAAGGAAGAGGCATCTCCGTCGACAGAGGTACCATTCCCCTAGTAGCTGTTTAGCAGCATGACCCAGTTGTGATTTAAGATCAAGGACAACCAGGGAAACTCATGTCACAGAGCACCAGAGAATTTATTAGGGCCTGTGAGTTCTTGTGAATCCCTTTTCCTTAGACAAGATGTTCTCTACAAATAGCTCTTTGTCTACAGTAATTATTTGGGGATTAGGAAGAGCTAATAAAACCCTCTCTTGAAGGGCTAGATGAATTTGAGATGATAACAAGGTTGCGATGTGCCTAAGGGAGCAGGGGCATCTTTCTGATTGTAATTTAATCAACCTTGATTAAACGAAAGAAACATTTACCTGTACTCTATTCAATAAATTTTGATAGAAGTCTATATTCCAGCAGGTGGCCAATCTATTCTACCTAGTGTGCTTACTGCAAACATGCTAAACTCAGATTTCCTCTTCTTCTGCTCTACCCCAAGAAAACCAAAGCAAGACATCATGGTACACTATATACGCAGTATATATGCTAAAACCCCTGAAGAATACTCCTAAAAACCAAAACACAGGCATGAGCAGTGTTCTTGAGAGATACGGTCCTGATTTCCACTTTTTATGTACTCCAAATTCATATATCAGTATTGGGAATAACTGCTTGCTTAGATTAGGGATATATAGCTAGCAGAGCAGTACCGATGCACTTCAACCGCATTCAACGCTAAGCATCACCGCATTGGCGTGAAATTAGACTCGCAACTCAAAGGACTTTCCTTCTCCGAGTCTGCAGAGGAAGGACCACCGCCGAGCTTCTCGCTTCCTGCTCACCAACAGCATTTGGATAAAGTCTTCTGCAGCAGTGCAGACGACTCTTGATGAAGTGTTCCCACACTAATCATCTCTAACGGAAGAGTAATTTATATTAGCTACTTTTTCTTGATATGCTGCAGCTGAGGGGACAACAATAAATAGTAATTATCTGTACTCTTCCCAAAATATCGAGTCTCTGAAGTTCCAATTATTTGTTCTCATATATACCAGAGCTCACCATCAGTGTAAATATTTCTTTCCACCATTTCTTTCAGTCTTTGAAAGAAAAGCCTATGTAGCGAAAATCCAAGGATGCAATGGATTGAATATGAATAGCTTATTACTTCCTCAAAGTATCTTAATTATTGTAGGTCTTACTAATCCAGACAATTAAGGCTTGATTAGGCTAAAGTTATTTTTCCTACTTTAGTCATGTAGTTACATTTATTTACATCAAGAGCCCCAAGCTGCATAAACTTAAAAAGAAAGCAAAAGTCAAAGAAATACCTACCTTCCAAGTGAATGAGTAGAGAAATATATTAGTATTGCTTAATCAGAATAAACCCCAGCAATTGACTGTATTTTCCATATTCTTTACACAAGATGAAATAAGCCAATTCCTGTAAAATTTTAGACCCTGAGTTTAAACAGGTCAAAAAAATAAGAGCACTGAAAATTAAATACGCTCTGCACACAATACAAATTAACATATTGCAAAATCACCTTCACTAAATGCAAATGGGAGATGAGGTTCTGATATACTTACTCCAGTATTAATTTGAGTGTGACTGCTGATGAACTGAGGTGCTAATTAACTTGTAAAGCTACCAGTATTTGGCTTTAACTGATTGGCTGTATTACAGAAATCCTGGGATGCTCAGAACATGTCAAAAAAAGAAAAACAAAGCTAAAAATACTTAGGTTCTCACTGTTTTGAGATACTAGTGGTTTTAAAAGCAACAGAAGGGAAATCCAACAGATACGAACTGCTTCGCAAAATAATGAAGTAAATTAAACTATAGCTTGATGAAAATTGGTGAGAAAAACAGCACTAATGATGCTAAGAATGGAATCTAACATCTTTCTGACGACACCACACATTCAGTAAGCACACTGTGCACATAAAACAATGTAGTGAGTGCAATAAACATAAACCACCGTAAAAAGAGAATGTGCACTTTATATTAGGCAGTATACAGAAATCTAGGCCAATTATGTACATAAAATATTGGTATATGCTTCATACAGACACCAAGTACAAAAAACACAATGAGGAAAAAGCAGGGCAGCAGGCGACATTTTCAAGATGAAAAAAGTCCAAACCAGAACAACGGGAGCTAATTAAAGAGCACATGACATAGCAGGCTCTTCCTTCTCTCTTACCTTGTTTCAATACCCCTTCAAAACAGATTAAGCAACATCAAACGAGGCAGGAGATCATATGGCTTTTACTCTCTTTCCTGCTTATGAATATCAGCGTAAACTGACTGCCCAGAAGCTTTTGTTTTAAACACTTTTCCCCTTTCTACTTTTGACTCAGCAGCACCAGTTGGATACAGAAGACTCCCGAACAGGCACTTCCACATCTGGCACAGAATAAAGTTTAACATCTGGAAGGCAGAGGGGTATATCATCACCTGCTGAAAACTGCGGGGTGACAATACCGGGCAGGATTGGTGGCCCCACAAGCTGGGATCTGTATTAGAGTTTCATTATTTCACTGAAAAACCAGCAACCGGCAATTACAGCACAGCTAAAGGAAGGAACCCACCTGTTACTAGATCATTTATGCACCATTTTGTGTTAATTAAGGATCATCTATACCGTATTTTAAGCCTGGATGTCACACAGTTAATACTGAACAGAAGACAGTCACTAGCACAGGAAAGAAATATATAGGGAAACCAATTAGCAGGGGAAAAGCACCCTCAAAATTGTTAAATACAGATTCTTAAGTGTCTTATTACATAAATAGTTAATTAAGAATAATTCACAGAAACAATTATCATTACCATATTAACACTAATTGTTTTACACAGGAAGACAGCATTGTATAAAGCAAGATTGCCTGCCCGTTACTTCAGCTCATAAAAATGTCAAGGGACTTTCTTTGGTCTCCTTAATTCCTTTCCAGTCCTTTACCATCTCAAGACAGAAGGTCTCTAAAACAATTTCAGATAACGGGGGTTAACAAATTAAACACAGCGCCTGCCTACTTTTATTGAAGTATGTCAAGTTATTCTATTCAAAATATTCATCCTTTTTTCCCTTCCTTCATGAAAATGCATCACTTACAACCCTCCCCAGAAAAACGTGTCGTGGCTAATATTGTGTGGATAACAAGTAGTGAGATTAAGTAAATACGAAGCGACATAATTATGTCTACATACTGCTTAGGTCTTGAGATCTTAAATTCAGTGAAAAACTCTTCAAAGAGAAAAGAAACAGCTGATGTAAAGAAAAAAAAAAAGAGGGGAGAGAAGACTGTCAAAAATTAAACACAGGAGGGATGAAAAGGCGGCTTTCTGCTCCCATTTTTGATGCCAGCTTTGTTTTCTCAAACCCTATAGCTGGAAATAGAATTAAAGGCATGTATCTGAGGGCAGAATCTGGCCCTTCAGCTCAGGGCTGCCGTGCCTGATTGAGTTTAATTTAAGCCTTCTTCAAATTGCCTCCCCTGTTGCCTATCTGCCAGCAGCTCTCTGGGCACAGCGGGTCCTGCCTTCGGGGCAGGGAAGGAGGAGAGCCCCCGCCGCAGCTCGCATTAGCGCAGGATTTTCAGCTGCTGCAAAGGGTTGCAGCTCTCCGGGTTCCCACTCCTAAGAGCTAGTCGCCTTCTCGCCCACCGCTACCCAAACGTTACCTGCTTTCCATTATAAATCTGCTCCACTACAACAACTGTAGATGTGAACGTCTTCTCCTGGATCTCACATAGGATCAGACTTCCAAAATTTTTTTTGCATAGGAAAAACAGGGACTTTGAGATTGGAACTTCAAGCCAGGTGCCCCAATAAATCAATCCAAAACCCCCATGAACAAAAACATTACTAGAACAACCCCCTAAATACGGTCACCTTCTATTTACTCATTTAAAAGACAACCAGACCAGTGTCCTTGGAAATTTGAAGTAATATGCTACAAAAACAGTTGTTTTTTTCCCCTCAATCTGTATGGCAAAGATGTCTGCTATATCCTGTCTGCCAGTTCCAGGAAGAAACAAAAATTAGAAACAGAGTATTTATTTATATTTAGACTTCTTTTTCCTCAACTGGCATGTAAACTAGAGGGAGGTGTGGAAGGAAAACAGGTTGTTAACTTCTCATGGGCCAATTCCCTCACCTTCCACTGAAGTTAGACACATGCAGCACGAAGAGCTCTGTATAACCTGGTCAGGTTAGCTCTCACTTTCTCCAGATAAAAAAAGGAAACGTTTGCAGAAAACCGAGATGCACCCAATACTTTGAAAAAATATTTAGAAAGTTATTTGTTTCATGATGTCTAAATATTGAATAGTGACCCCAGAGCCTCACACAGGAGATTAAGAGAACTTTGTTTTTTTCCTTTTCGTCAACACCAAGATGGAAGAGGATAAAGCTGTTGTCAAAGTACATGCATGAAGGAGACGAACACCAGGAACGGCCTTACATAAAGACTATGTCAATGGACTTTGGATATTTAACATTTATGCTAGCAATTACAAGGGTGGTGATAATAGCTGGAACAAGGAGCTCCTAAAGCAGTTTTTCCCAGGAGTAGTGGGCATGTGGAAAGAAGGCAATACAAACTATTCAGTCGGGTATCTTCCTCTGAGGCTTCTTAGATTTATAGGGGAAATAAGGGAAGAAGGCTCTGGCAGATGATATGGTGATAGAAATCTGAGCAATCGGCCACAGGCTTGAGGATAAGAATATCTACTGTAGTGACCTACAGTAGGGACCAGGAGAGCTCAAGAAAAAAAAACCAGGAACTACGTTGTAGCTGGAAACTCATCTGCCTGACATACAACCATCCTGGTTGTTCCCAGCCTAGCCTAGCATATGCAGAAGGTAACTGGAAACAGCAACATGACACTGAAGAAGCAGGCTATAACAAACATCCACAGATATTTTGCATAATTATCTGTGACTGTGAGGGGTTGGACTCAAAGTTCCTCCCAATGCTCTCATGAAACAAAAAGTTTTAAGTTCTTGATGTAAGACGACAAATGAGCTTCAGTAGATCCTGATGCCTCCATACAGTCACAGAATCATAGAATGGTTTGGGTTGGAAGGGACCTTAAAGATCACCTAGTTCCACCACCTCCTGCCATGGGCAGGGACACCTCCCACTAGACCAGGTTGCTCAAAGCCCCGTCCAACCTGGCCTCGAACACCTCCAGGGATGGAGCAGTCAAGTCTCAATCACTAAAGCTATGCTTTTGAAGCTTACGGAGGTCCCAGTAACTACAGCAGCCCCAAACTCAGCGCTACATGTGCCATTCTCACTCAGTCCACAAGACAGGATTAGCCCAGTTTTTTTCTAATTTTTCTAATTACCGCCCAGGGTGGTGAGAACCTCTCCAGGCTGGCCCGTCACATGAGCTTTTGCTTGCAGGAATTAAGCTCTTTTACCTTGAATCTAAATCCACAGCCTAAACCTTCACATAATCTTTTCCTCACCACCACCTCTTCACCTCACCTATAATTAAAATGACAAACACTGGATCTTAAATAAATGCATCACCACAGTAGAAGAACAAAGCAGACTTTAATACTGTTTGCGCTAGTGCTGTCATTTCAAAATTTCTCAGACTTGAAAAAAGCAGTAGAAATATACACTCATTTTATACAAGGGCATCTGCTCACAGCAAGGCTAGACCTGTCATTATTATCCTCTACAACCTCATCCTTTGAATAATACTGGAAAATCGGAGAACAAACGCTAAAGATGGATGACTCAATTTTACTATTTCTTAGGTTCAAACACTTTCTGGTGCACACAAAAGCGTATACTTGTCCAGCAGCCACACACGCGCACGAGGAAATCCTGCACACACCAGCAGGCACTTTAAAGGGCCAGTTTCCCTGTTTGGCACATCTCTGTTGACAAATAGGATTTTCAGCCCAGCTTATTAATAATGATTCTGTGTGGAGCTATTGAATAATGAGGATAACTACTGAAAGTCATAACGTGCCTCCGGTCTCGGTGTTAGACCCCATCCGACTTCCGAGGCTCCCTTCACCGCTCTCCCGCAGCCTCCCCTCGTTACCTGCAAAGCGAGCAGCCGCTCGGTGTGCTGAAATCAGACCGCAGCATTTGAGAGCTTCACTCCAACAATGCTGGCTAATGAAAATGATGGCGGAGGAGAAGAGAGCGGTAATGAGACATTTCAAAGAAGTCACACGTGCTTGCTTTAAGGTGCGGAAGCACTGAGGTGCACTACCCTGGTTTTTTTTGGTTTTTTTTTCAAATAGATGGAAGTCTAATGACTTCTGTAACAACTGCAGAAGCTCCTATCCAGGTACCGGCACTTTCTGATTTAAAACAACTTGTAATGTGGAAGCAGCACTTGGAAAAACATGAAGCCTGTGCTGCCTCCTCTGCTTGCACGAGGCTCAAGGGGAAGATCACGGCGCGGGAGTGGGAAGGACGAGGACCGACCCACCAGCGCTGCAGAGCACCGGACTGAGCTTCTCACCCACAGGCAAAGGATCCCCACCAACCACAGGCTCCTGTTTCTCATCAGCAACTTTCATCCTTTGACTGCAATCTTTGCTGCTCCTGAGCAGTCAGCCTACCCACAGTGTGAAAAGGCGGAGGTGACCTTTTCCCACATGCCTACCGATTCAGAGAGTAATATTTAACATTTAAATGAGGCACAGTAGGTAAACATTCACAGCTGCCCTATCTCTGACTCTGTGCCTCGCTGGCTAACACACAAGTCTTTTGTCTCTCAATTCAGTCAATAGGTTTGCAAAACCCATTATCAGAAAGTCTCCGGATGTGACGGGACAGGATTTTGTTCCCTAAATGGAAAAAAATAAGAAAATAAAAAAAAGAAGAGCTATCCAGGTATTCAGAATAAGTGTCCATTATTTAAAGAGAAATTTTTCAGCACTCATGTCTTGCAGTGGTGAGTTCCATAAGACATACATAAATATCGTTTTTTTAAAACTTAAATTTACTGCTCTTCAGGTTTTACTTCTTGTTTGATCTTTTAGCATGAAGCATCTGATTTATCTTTGCCAACTCTCCACACCAACCACTCTAGTTTTATCCAACTTCTCTCATGTCTCTCCCTGCCTACCATCTTTTCTACTATACTTCCCTGTAGCATAGTGGCATCACAGAACTTTCGCAATTTTTTTTTTATTTATTCCACTTTCCAGACATAATATGATATTATCAGCATTAAGGAGCAGGTAATTAATTTTTCTCTGTATGGTTGGACAAGATAAGAAGAAATCAGCTAAATTTACAGGGCAGAGATTAAGGAAAACTTTCTGTCCTGCACTTGGACCATAGGAGCATGTACTTATTGATAACATGCTTCTTTCTTCTTAAAGATTTTATAAAAGCAGTTTAGACAAACATCTGCCTGGAATGGTCCAGGTCTTACCTCTGTGATTTCCCAAGGACTTCCGAGCCCTATAACTCTATAAAATTATACCAAATTCATTTTCTACTATCACTTAGGGTTTTTTTAAGCTAATGTTTTTAAAGGATAAATGGAAGCATTTGTAACTTACCCACCACACCCCCAGCTGCCAGGAATTCTAATGTATCAATTCCTAGAAGAACCTATAAAGCCAAGATGTTTCTATTTGAAGACTGAAAACTTAGTATCACCCATGACTTGAGTCAAAAAGTTTACAGCTTTCATCTTCAGCCTTTCTCCTGCAACTGTTCTTTGGAGTCCTCAATTCTAGAGATATTCTTTCTATTCCTTGGCATCAGTTTCCTGCGTTTCTTTCCGATGAAAAACATATCCAAGATGACTATTATCTCACTGAACTGCATAGGATTCAGCTGAAACAAAACAAGTACAATTATTTTTTGCTTCATTTTCTTAATAGCAATTATTCACTATGATTTTCCCAGGCACAGTGCTGACTCAAATGTAAATATAAAGTTATATGTAAAAGTAAATGTATAGCTTTATGTTTTGCCCTATGTAAAGGGAATTTCCCCAGAGTACCTTTAAGTAATGTCATTGTGGTTTGTCTTCTAACCCAAGACCTTCATTATGCTCCTGTGCAGGACAAATATATGGCCATGGCTATTCATCATTGAGCACCATCAATACTCTATTTCCTCTGTTAAGTTGGCAGTTTACAAGGCAAAGGATTTTACTGGTGGTTGGGTTTTTTTTTTCCTTAGTCATCCCTTTTCCATTCTTATGTTTCATAAGCTTGTTTCCTAAAGAGACTTGATGCCCAAACTTCTGTCTCTCTCATTAAAATGATTCGAACTACGAACTAATTGCAGTCAAATTCAATGGAATATGAAAGATATCAAGTTCCCATAGATTCTGTGAAGATCAGAAGCCAAAAAGAGGGGAAAGGTTCAAATGAAATTCTCCACTGAGAGAAAAGTTGCAACACCAGTTCCATCTCATCATTTAATGTTAAATAATCCAAGAGAAGTAAGAGAAAGTAAGACTCAGCTGACACAGAATTACTCAAATCCTCTTTTGCTGCCAGTCCTGGTCAGTTCATAACCTGGACAACAGACAACCAGAACAACTGATTTTCAAGATCTGCTTTGGGAACAAATGTTTCAAGAAAATTTTTTATAGCACACTGGAAACCAAACGTAAAACCTGAAAATCCTCTACAGAATCATATCCTCATTCTCACAACACAGACAAAAGCAAGAGCACTGGAAAATAAAGGTAAAGTCAATTTTCAGTTATAAATTGTATTTCATAATGACTTCATATTGACTTTCTTTTTCAAGTCCTTCACACATATATTTGTATTTATTAATTGCAGTCACACATCTAAGAAAGTTACAATTCAGCTTTGGGTTTTGGGTGTTGTTTTTTGGTTTTGATTTTTGTTTGGTTGGTTGGTTTGGTTTTTTGGTTTTGGGTTTTTTTTAAATTGAAGATATTTTTATTTGCCATTCTGTTATTTTTCTTCTTATTCTTTTTTAAGCTTCCCCCATTCCCCTTGCAGAGCAGCAGAGGTGAAGGAGGGCTGGTGCTTCGATCGCTCCCCATCTCCCAAAGGCTGCCAGCGGTACCCCCGCTCTCCCCCAGTCTGAACCTTTTCCCTCTACCTTGGTACTTGCTGTTCAGTGCCACTAGCACCTTTTTCTCAATCAAGAAGAAAGATGAACAGCCACCTGGGTAGTCAGGTTCAATTTCACTCCATAGATCAACTAACTAAGAGAGCTGCAGCGGAGTATAATTTACATCCCCCATCAAAAGTCTGAGTGTAGCTGACAGCCAACTTTACACAGCTCTGCCTGATCTACATCCATTCTTGCACTTTGAGTTTCAGCAGCAACCAACTCAGTCCAATTGAAACGTTTTCATGTCTAATCTACAATACAAATTGCTCACTTGCTACAGAAAAGCCTATTCTTTATTAAAAAAACCCCCAACGACAGACAAGGCAAAACATAGCACAGAGAAGTAATTCCAAAATACAGATTAAGCATTCAGCTCTTACCAACAAACGCACAGTGAAATCCAGGTGACTGCTACCCAGTAAACAAAAGGGCACATCTTCCCTAATTTTGATGGGTTTCATGTGATTTTTAAGAAGCGGGTGTTTGTCTTTTTTAATCACCTACAAGTCATTTCAGCTCCAAGTAAAGCATTCCCAAGTTTGCAGGTAGCACTGCCGGCACATCACTTAACTAGGCTGAGCATTTCCACTGTCACTGATGGCTCACCTAAAATGGGTCTTGCAATAAAATGATATCATTTACATCTAATACTCTGATACAGTGTTGATAAAGAAGAAGTACTAATGGGACGTGGAACTTGACACCCCAATGCCTTTCACTCTTGCGAACCCGACACGGCACCACTCGGAATGGCAGCATCGCGCCGAAGCTGTCACCTAAGGGGCTTGCATCCCGCCTTGGATTTTTCACAAAAGTGAAGCTGAGCAACAGTGAGGTAAAAATTCAGCTTTTAACTCACATTGGAGATTGGAAATGAAAACCTTATTTCATTCAGACCGATCCTTCCATAGAAACGGATACAACTCCTCCAGTCCTGAAATGCTTCAAGCCAGCAACACACAAAAACCTGAGAGTGATGCCTCCATAGAGGATAAAATACTTTACATGGAGGTAGTTTTTTTGGTATCATTTAATGCAGAAAAACAGCATTTTCTTTTGTAAAATTTGTTAAAACACAAGTAGGGTATCTACTCTCCACTGATACATAGGATAAACCACAGAACTTGGTAACAGATCATCAGAGAAACCACCTAAAGACATTCACATCGGGGAAGACTCATGTTCAGACAGAAGAATCTTTTTTCCCTTAACTCTGATGTTATTTAGTATCAAAGAAGCACAAAAGCCTAACTCTGAACACCGAGTCCATAATTTTACGTCTCTGGATTTCTAAGATTTACATCTGTCATAAATATCAGAAACATGAATCTTTGAAATCAAATATTAAAATGAGGGATGATACTGTAATGCGCTGCGGCATATGGTAAATTGCTGTCATTTCTGGAGAGGTGGCAGCATTTCAGTGGCGGCTGATTGCTTTATTATTTTTGCATTCATTGCCCAGCACTGATGGATGCAGGTTCATTTTCATTTTTAAAAAGTAGCTCTAAAATAAAATTTTAAAAAGCGCTGTTCACAATAGGCAGAGCGCACCCGTGATTTCTCGGCAGCATTCTGTGAATCTCGTCTCTATTTAGTTTTAAAGTTTGTACAATACTTTGAGATGTAGGATAAAAAAAGACAGAGCTCCATCTCCACAGACAGTATTTATAGATGTGCACAGCATCTCTACTAATTTTGTGTTCAAACATGCCATAAATATCTCCAGCAATGGAAAGCTCAAAATGTACATTAGCATTACTAGCTTCCCGTAAAGCAAGTTCTCAAAAACACTTTTTAAATGTATCAGGTTAGACTCAACATTTAGCAGCCCCTTCCATTCTACAGAAAAGGAAGTAAAAAACCCCAGTATTTTAAATTTTCAGTAAAATAAATTAATGGAAAAATACTTGCCTATATCCTGCATGTGAAGCATGCAAGGATGGAAAGCTGTTGTAGCACACTTTGTTACCATCAACTGGAATGTTCTTGGCTTCCCAATACATTTGTTTTTCACAGTGGCATCCAAACGTTCATCCCTCCCGTGTTTCTTTGTGTTTACTGGCCACTACGTTATCCTCCTTGTACACTAAAGGTTAGCCTGGAACCTCCTTATCCTCCTAGCTTATATCAGAGCTTTCTGTAAAAAGTGCCATTTTTGTGTCCCCCCAACGTTCTCCACTGTATCGTAACTTTCTGCAAGATTGAGAACTAAAACAATTCTGCATATGTTATCTTACCCACAAGGAATGGAAAAACGCCAACATCACAAGTCACAATTTCAAATTGGGACTTTAACAGAGCTCAAACTCCTCTGAGCCCATCAAAAAAGGCAGATGAGAGTCCACATATACACAATCACCTGGATTTGACATACTGGCTATTTGCTCTAAATCTTCATTTTTCTGCAACTCTGATCTCATTCTTCTATATTTTGTTTCTCTAACTGCAAAGGGAAGCAAGAAAAGTGGTTTTCTAGTTCAGCGTCAACACACATGACAGTGTAACACAGCCTTGCAGTCACTGAGTGCATACAGTCCTCAATCCTAAAAAGACCTTCTCAGTTACTAGTTCTCCTCCCTACACTGAGCCCAAATACTACAATCGTGGAAGCATTAGAACTCCATAACCACACAAATACCTAGTATCTGACAAAGCACACCATTATTATATGCCTACAAACCTTTGGTTTCCTACACAATGTGCAAAGGTAAGGGAAGACTATACAAAGGCACGCTTGAAGTTGCTATAAAGCATAGCTGTTTTTAAGCCATGCCTGAAAATTATCCTCAGCCTGAGTTCAATAAAGAGAAACCATTTTCAGGATCTTTTTATCAGGCTATTTTCAATTCCACAGTAGCAAGAAGATGCTTATTTTAAATAACAGGTTAATTCTGGACACTTTCATGGAAAGTGTATTATGGAAGAATAGGTATAGAATAAGTTTTTTCAAGCAAATCTCAGACTACTGTTAGCAAGGATGCAAGCATAAGAAGGATTGCGAGGAAGCTCATGGTGTCAGGATATGTGGGTATAATAGGGGAATAACAGAAGAGACTGAGGGCAAACCAGGTTTGCAGAAGGCCTCTAGGATCTAGTTAGAGAAACAATCCTTGCATGTGGCCAGCAACGCCTCTCAGGACACTGCTGTAAACCAGTTTTAGTGAGAAAATCCCAGCAATGAGGTCCAAAAAAAAAATCAGGACAGGGCTAATCAAAATAGGTGTTGCAGTTCACTGAAGCTCCTGACGCTTCAGGAAAAGAACCTGTTTCCATACTTGAAACAAATATACTGATGTGATGGGTGACTGACCAGTGTTTTAAGTTCTGAACTCAGTAACTATATGATGTTTTGTTTCACGATTACAAAATGCTTCCACTAGTAATTCATAAAAGTTCAGCTTTGGCTCTTTTCCATGAACCACGCTAAGCATTGTCTCTCATCCTTGGGAGACTGCACATGCATTATCATTTTCTATTCTGCATCACTCTTATTGCTCTTTACCTGCAGCCTCTGGAAAAGCATTGCAGAAACATTGTATTTAGACAGAAATGGAAACAAAACTGTAATGATGCCAACGAGCAGTAATTAAAGTGAAACAAATTAAATTGGGAAGACACTGAAAGACAATTCACTTGAAATACTGTATTTCAGGCCATCTAAAGAAAAAAACCAAACAACTAAACAGTTTTTCATTTAGAGCTATGGTTATTTAATTATGAAGGTAAACCCATAAAGATTAACAGCTGTACTAGAGAAATCTTCTGCCTGTGTATTTGCAAATACTGCGACTCCCATACTCCCAAAGTCACTTCTGGGCTGCCAGTTTTGATGGGGAGGTGAGGAAGAACGGAGCTTTTTCAGGAATATCCCACTAAATCTGAATTGAAAAGAAAAAATTTGATTTCAATTCAGACTATAAAAAGAGTTCAAGAAAACCAAAGTATTAAATGTGACAAATCCTGAACAGTCACATGTATTTACTTATTCTTCGGACTTCTAGTAAGGATGCTGCCCCAACCAACAAGTAGCCATGACGCAAAGTGGTTGTCCTGACAAAGGTTAAATCTTGTACAGCTATTCACAGTATCACAGAATGGTAGGGGTTGGAAGGGAGCTCTAGAGATCATCTAGTCCAACCCCCCTGACAAAGCAGGTTCACCTACAGCAAGAGTTGGACAGGAGCACATCCAGGCAGGTTTGGAAGATCTCCAGAGAAGGAGACTCCACCACCTCTCTGGGTAGCCTGTGCCAGTGCTCTGCCACCCTCAAAGGAAAGAAGTTTTTCCTCATGTTGAGACAGAATTTCCTGCGTTCCAGTTTGTGCCTGTTGCCACTTATCCTGTTGTTGGGCACCACTGAAAAGAGTCTGGTCCCATTCTCTTGACACTCGCCTTTTAGATATTGATAAGCATTGATGAGATCCCCTCTCAGTCTTCTCTTCTCCAGGCTAAACAGACCCAGGTCTCTCAGCCTTTCCTCATAAGAGAGATGCGCCGGTACCTTGATCATCTTCGTAGCCCTCTGCTGGACTCTCTCTGGTAGTTCCTTGTCTTTCTTGAACTAGGGAGCCCAGAACTGGACACAGTACTCCAGATATGGCCTCACCAGGGCAGAGTAGAGGGGGAGGATGACCTCCCTCGACCTGCTGGCCACACTCTTTTCAGTGCACCCCAGGATACTATTGGCCCTCTTGGCCACAAGGACACATTGCTGGCTCATGGTCAACTTGTTGTCCACTGGGACTCCCAGGTCCCTCTCTGCAGAGCTGGTTTCCAGCATGTCAACCCCTAACCTGTACTGGTGCATGGGGTTATTCCTCCCTAGGTGCAGGACCCTCCACTTGCCCTTGTTGAACTTCATTAGGTTCCTCTCCGACCAACTCTCCAGCCTGTCCAGGTCACGCTGACAGGCAGAACAGCCTTCTGATGAGTCAGCCACCCCTCCCAGTTTTGTGTTATCAGCAAACTTGCTGAGGGTACACTCTGACCCCTCATCCAGGTTCTTGATGAATATGTTGAACAAGACTGACCCCTGGGGAACACCACTAGTTACAGGCCTCCAACTAGACTCTATGCCACTAATCACAACCCTCTGAGCTCTTCTCAGTCCACCTCGCTGTCCACTCATCTAACCACACTCCCTAAGCTTACCTATGAGGATGTTATAGGAGACATCAGCAGGTGCTTCATTCCATCAAGAATAAATATATAATTAGCCTCAGAGTCTTATTTTGCAAACACAAACTCCTGCCTATAAACAGCCAAATTATAAAGCAAAAAACAATCGTGGAAAAGAGAAGGTTACCAACCGTCCCAGCTGTAAGCCAGGGCAGCAAGGGAGCGGAGCAGCTTTCCGCAGGCGCAGCCCCCAGCTCCTTTCCTTCAGATGGGCTGGAGCACATCTCAGAAGCAAGAGCACAGCCCTGCAGCCCTCACTATGATCAGACCTCCAACACCGGTGAAAAAATTCCCACTTGTATGTATTTGGATTACAATGGTATCTCGGCATACAAGGGATGTTAAGTATAAAGTGACAAATTTAAGCAGGTGTTTTGAAAGCAATCACTCAGTTCAGGAAAAAGGCAGCACTAAAAGTGCTTGATATGCTCCAGTAATACTTGTAAATAGTTTAAGGAAATACCTGAAATTACAGACCAGCTAGTATGTCTAATTTCAATTCAGCATGATGGTTTTCCTCAAGGGAAGACAAGTCATAAATATGAAACCGTCAGAAGTTCCTTAAAACTCAAGCATGATATAGCCTAAATCTGCCACACAGCTGAATAGAAGTGGAAGAAAAACTAAAAAAGAAACCCCAGAAAACAAGTCTGAAGTGATTCCTGTGTGCCTTTTGAAAAAAAGGAGGATTTTCTGCCAAAGTTATTTTTTCAAAAGTTGCTCAAATCCAAATTTCCGTTTTATCTGCCTTGGGCAGAATTCTCAATTCGCAAGCAGAGTCCAAAGTGTGTTTTAAGGCACAGTGACACCTTCAGAGCTGTGCAGATGCAACACGGGCTTCCTGAAGCCGCCTGTCATTTTCCCCGATGCCATCAACACACTTTTCCTACTTTTCTCTCTTTGTTAACTCATAAAGGGAAGCTGGAAAGCGAGCAGCTTCTGTTGCCGTGCCACAGACTGGATTCATTAGGAATGTCCTAAGACTGTGCTGCCAAACAAAGGGAAAAAAAATGGTTAAGAAATACAGTGAATATTTTTATATTTTAATTAAGTCACACTGCATATTTTACCTGCAGGAGATGAAAATATTTACAGCCTTTTATACCTTTACAGTAAGATGTATGGTTTTATCGGAGACTGAGGGAAAAAATGGGTCTAAAAAAGAGAAATAAAGGTTTATTTCAGTGAATATGGTTATGTTACATGACAGTGATGAACTTGCGTCAACACAGCGCAAGCAGTATTTACAAAGCACTGAAGTTCACAGTGGTTTGATTTCTGAAGCAGCTTTTCCGTTCTCCTCAGTAGCAATTTCATTCTATTTCTATGAAAATGAAGATTTTGGAGAAATTCCCATTTACTTGCACTCCATAATATCTCTGCCTTTTTCCACTAACAAAGAAAATAAAGTGTCTGCATGCTTAGCAGCTACTTGGTGTTAAATATTCACCCGCTCCTCTTCCAATGCACTTCCAGCATGGGGCTTCCCATGTCTCTCCTACTGCCGTAAGATTTTTCACAGCATTAAATTGCCACGTATACAACCCATATTACATTGACCAGTCTGAAAACTAGGCAAACCTTGCATTGTATATTTATTTACATTTAAGAGAGAACTAGAGAAATCGCTGATATTTATTTATTTTCCTCAAAGTATTTTGCATGACTCTAAGCAGCAGACCTGGAGTCATATGTGTTTATTCTTACAGCTGGGGACCAAAATCCCCTCGCAACAATAAGATATTTAAAACCTCCCCTCCCTAGAGAGCCAGCTTTATTTCAGGTATCTTAGAGAGAAAATCACATTCCCTTACCAGAGCGCTCCATTAAGAGCCTGGACGTGGCTGATGTGCTGCCCAGCAGCCAGCAATAAGTGGAATTTAAGGCTTTTAGCCAATCTGAGGCTTTGTCTACACTGTAACATCTTGTGGGTTTGTTGTCTAGCTGAGTGGAGAGGAGGAAAAGCCTTCATGTTGAGGATAGTGCTATTTTTTCAAATATTCTTTTATCAAAACCTTGTGCCACGGACAGACACGTGGGACATCAATTCCCTGAAATCACTGCCACGTCCCCTGCCCTAAGGAACTCCACCAGACCACTAACGAACAGATGCTGCTTGTCACTAATTTTTTTTTATTTTTTAAACTATTTTATCGGTTGCCTCTGAATTTCCTAGTAATGTTTAAATGCTTGTTTTGAACTGTAAATCCATAAATAGCTTGATCAGCAGCAACATCAACAAGCACGTCTTACCATCTTGCCTAAGGATACTGCCACTCTCTCAGCCAAAACACCCGCACAGGAACTGGTCACCTCCAAAATCTTCCGTGCAGGTGTGCGTAGCTTGAATTTAAAAAGGGTTACAGAAAAACGCTTGCCTTGTGCCAAAAGTAATAGTGCCAACATTTTTTACTTTCTCCAGGAACTTTCCAACATGAGCATGGAAGATTAAAGAATTTGCCCACCTAATGAAGAAAACAATTACGCACGTGTAATGGTTTCAAGAAACATATTTTACCTCCCAAAACACAAAAATAAAGTTTCATGAGGAAACTAATAAACCCACGAGGATCCTAGTTGCTGGACCAAAATCTATGTTATAACAGGCACACCGTAGTTTCCTAAGATGTTTATGTTTCCATAAAACAGTTAAAATCCAAACTATTGTTTATTTTCTGTAATTATCCGCTTTTCTACTCCAACAAAACCTTATGAATATCAATTTAGTGGCCAATTACTCAGAAAGAAAACTATAACAGCTAAAAACAACAAAAATAAACAAACCAGGCATATCAGCCCTAGCATGAAACGTTTCTGACTTCCGTTTTTCTACAATGTCAACAATTCTTACACATTTCAGCCAGTCTTAATTCAGATGGAATGGCAATTTTATCTTACAGTCTTATAAATATACAAAAATACAACAGCCCACCTCAAAATGTATGTTCTAGGAAAACACATTTCCATATTGAGGAAGTCTGATTTCAGCTAAGAGGAGATATAATTTAAAATATTGTCTTGGTTTGGTAACTTCTGGGAAGGTGGTCTGCACTGATTTCAGCAGATCTGTTTTGGAGTGACCGAGAGCTCAGCCCACCACATTTGCAAAACTTCTGCATTAGTTCCAACCCAGAGTCCACAGCAAATTTGCCTTAAGTGGGATAGCTCTAGCAAACTAAAAAATTAATTATCTCGTCTTAGTTTCCCACAAGAGTGTAAACATTTTGTGGTAGGTTTCTTGCTTACATGAAATCTCACCACAGATACTTCAGCCTGGAGCTTAATGAACGATACAGCACTTCAGATGGCATCCAGAGAGAATATATTTAGTGAACTGTCTTCTGATGAATCCACTACCTCAAAAGTCAATTTAAAACTGTGATTTTACAGAATCATGTTTATTCACCACATTAAAATCTAACTATCAGCGGAGACCTTTATCTTTCAAGCCCAAACTTACCCAAGAGAGGTAAAGAGTAAATACTCCGGCTTTTTTCAGGCAGGTTTTTACTTATTTAAAATGCATTTTTTATAAATGTTTCCAATTTGCAGGTCAGATTTTCCACTTAACTGGAAAAACAAATGGAAGCTGTCAAGAATACTGTCTGAACAATGTATCAGCGTATCCCTGCCCAAGCTGACCTGCGCTGCTATATTGGTAAGTAACTCTCATTCCCAGAGGAAGCTGCAATTGTTTTTCCGTGCACACGTTCAAGCCGAGAACAGAGATGAAGCCGCTTTTCTGCTGGTGTTAGGATAGTCACCTCCTGGTGATTCAAACAGGGTGCTGCACGGAGAAACCTCAGCAAGAAAGCTCCGATTGCTTCACTTCCCTGTGCGTCTAACGTTACCACCTCGTCCTGGTTTGAGGCACAACAGAACCAATTTTCTGCTCAGGAATTTTACTTTGCAGCTAAGCCTCTTCTAACTAACTGAACTCTCTGAAATTAACAGCATAGTGTCCAGACACTGTTCGCTCCCACAGATAAGACTTGATTAGGTTGCCCAGGGAAGCTGTGGCTGCCCCATCCCTGGAGGTGTTCAAGGCCAGGTTGGATGAGGCTTTGAGCAACCTGGTCTAGTGGGAGGTGTCCCTGCCCATGGCAGGGAGGTTGGAACTAGATGATCTTTAAGCTTCCTTCCAACCTAAACCACTCTATGATTCTATGATTATTTGTAATTTATGTCAAGGAATGGTATGCAGAAAGGCTCTTGCTTATACGTATTGCTATAACAACCAAGCTCAGTTAACTTTGTTACTTGTCCCATTGGAGGGTGGGAAGTGGAAAAGCGTAGAGAGGTCGCACCCGTGGGGAGGAGCAGACAGGACAGGTAACCCAAACCTGACACACAGGGTATTCCAACCCATCTGCATCATGCTCAGTGTAAAAGCTGAGGGATCAAAGGCTCAGCCTCTTTCTTCAATGGCCGGCGTCCAAGGACGACTCTGTTCATCTGCCTTTGATCCCAATTTGCACTTCCTGAATCCAGATTCAGAATCCAGTTCCCATCCATCACCAAGTCCAGTCTGGAACTTCCCCTGTGCCTGTCGGTGACACGAGCATCATCCTGGGAGCTTGATACAGTTTTGTGTATCTTGTATATATTTAATTATTTTCTTTTTTATTACTTTATTAATATTTTCATTAAAGTATTTAGTTTCTTTTTTAAACGCCTAAGTCTCTTTCTCTCTCTCCCTCCTCTCCGTGGAGAAAGAGGCTGGGGACAGCATCTGTCACTCGTTTCAGTGGCCAGTCTGGCCCAAAACATGACACACCTACGTGGCTTTCATCAGCTTTCTTAGCTCCAGATGAATCTCTGTGGTCATGCAATATTTCCAATCTAATTACTGAGTCAGGACCGGGCGCTCTGGAATACAGCTGTGACAAGCACTGGCCTCGTGTATTAGAGGATAATGGCTCAACTTCATTTTTAAGACAAAATAGTAATCTTCTTGCTGGTACCGTTGCAACTTCAGGAGTTCCTGGAAACAGTTTCTTCTTTTAAGGCAAAATCCTTCATCATAAAGTAAGTCCGTGCTTGTGTGCCTAATTCCATAAAACCTCTAAGCCGGGAGGAACCGTAAGCACAAGGCTGGTTTGACCTTTCCTGCTAGCATCTGGGATGCAGCTCTTCAGCGCCTGGAAAGGTAACACCCACTGGAGCCAGTGGTGACCCTGGCCAGTAAAAGGAGCAACCTGGAGGGCAAGAAACCAAGGCACACAGCCAAGGTAACTTCCAGTTACGCAATATTGATTCAATATTGAAATCCTCTTTGTTCTACCAAAATCAAAATTAAATACTTTTATGTATTTTGAGCCTTATTAAAACCTATTCTTCCTTCTTAAAACAAAACTTAATTGAAATCAGCTAGAAGAAGAAAGTTTCATTTATCACAAAGTGACATTTCGTAATTAAAATACAGTTCAGAACAAAATGTTTAGCTGCAAAGGCATGAATTTTCCCTTCTTCATTGTTGCTGCCAAATTCCTATTATTATGAGAGGGGTTAAAACTAGAAAACTGGCTGTTGCTTCTTTTCACTGAAAATTAACTGAAAGGAAAACAGAGATCGCTTATCTAGAAATGGCTCCCACCTTCTTCTCTTTTTAATGAGATAAGGCATGCCAGAGATGCAGTGCTGTGACCATGTACTGAGGTCTCTGGGGCTGGTTCAAGCATGATGGCTGTTGAAAATTAATAAACTGGATTAATAGCAATAGCCAAGAACAGTACAGACCACACACCTTTCCTGTGTCAACTACTGAGCCCTGCAGCCAGGCTGCACGTGAGCCATGCCTTCTAGCAGGGCTGCTTTCAGCCAAGAGCTTCGCCAGGTGAGACAACTGCCTGGTCTGTGTCCCATTCTGCAGCATAAACCCCAGGAGCAGCCGGTCCATGGATAACAGGTCAACCCAACCCGTAGCATCTACCATATGGAGAGATGGAGCAGGAAAGCACTGCAATCGCATGAGGTCTCAGAGGTGGTATGAGACTGGTGCCACCCACAGGTGTTTTATCCTTGACGCTTTTGATGGATAATACAAGAGAAAACTCACAGGAGAGCAGGAATACAGAAAGAATAATCAGATGCCTGCAATAAACTGTGACCCTCGATCAGTATCAGGAGACGTCTTAATCACAGGTTTTGGGTGGCCCTCAGTCACGATATTCAATGTCTGCAGTTCTTCAGTTCCCCGGTATTGCTGGTTGTCTACTCTTCCAGATACTCTTCCAGACAGTGGCTGATGTCTTATCCTTGCAACTACAACAAAGAAGTTCCCTGTGCTCCCGCCGGTGATGCCCCCCTGCCCTTTCACTACAGATCCTTTTCCTGCCACATCCCAATTCCCTGGAGCTCCTGCAATCATCTCCATATAAACCTGCACTAACAGCTTTGCTAATATGGAAAGCAAAGAGTAAAAAGAACACAAAAGTTGATCCTCAAATGATAAATAAGAGGTGAAACCCTTTCTAAAGATTACCATTTTGTTCACTACATTCCAAAAAAGCTGCATTTTCAGATCATTTCCTGTATTTAGAGCAATCCTATTCCTCTCTATTCCTTCCCCCGTCTTAATCTTCTGTCCTCCATACTGGGGTCAACTCAGATTTTATTGAACGAGTTGCTGAACATGACTTCCTCTGAACGTTCTCTCGTGTTAACAGGGCTGTTCACATACAGCAGTGCTCCCAAAATCACGCTAGCGAATCTGGAAAGCTGAATTTCACTTGCAGGTGGTAAGAACTGGAAAGAGGCACCAGGTTACATACAGTTGGCTACAAACCTGACCGTACTTAAATTTCTGTATGTGGGTCTCCAACTAAAGAACCAAGTTAGTTTCAGACACATGAAATTTTTTAATATGGTAACCATGAAACCTGTACACAGTGCCATAAGCATTGCCTTTTATACTCCCTTCTTGTGCCTAAAGAGCTGCAAGGCCTCCGCTAGTAATGACTATAAGCTGTTGTAAGCTGAAATCCAAAGTTGACTGGCAAATTGCTTTGAGATATGCCAAGCAGTTAATTCCTTTTCCTAAAACATTCCAGGTGCTAGGAAAATCTCTACATCTGCGCACAGCAGCAATAAATACAAACCTTCTCATGTAGGCACAGAAAATATGTAAGAAATTCCTGTTCTTCTAATTGGAATGCAAGATGGAACAATCATTTCCACTGTAGCCTTCTACTTCAAGACACAAATGAAAGGAACTCGATTTGGTTTCAAAAACCTGTCAGTGAACTAGGAGGGATGAAAACATTCGTACTACCCTCACAAAATGAGCGTGCTCCTAAGGCTTTGAAGTAGGTTAATACCATGATTACAGCATTTGCAGAGTTTTGCAATGGCATGCTGCTCCAATCTCCTTTCATACTTACCAACTACATGAATAAAAATGCTTTTGGTACAAAGGTTAAGTACATTAAAGAAGAGTCACATGAAGCTTTAGCCACACCTCTATCATATATATGAAATAAAAATCTGCAGGCTACAATGCCTTGATATCGTCAGAGTTATTCAACGCTTTTGGCACAAATCTTGCCGTCTTTAATACTGCTTATGTGTTACAAGGTTTATAAAAAAGGGAGTAAAGAGCTACCTCCGATCATACAATGAATCTAGTACTTCAGCTTAATACAATAACTGTTGGGATTCACTGCCAGCCTTCGCATCAGGCTGTGATCCGGTTCCCCTTCTCATTTGGAGGAATACGGTCAACCGTCGTGGGCAAGAACTGACCCAGCTGTGCATACGCTGGGACAAGGCTGTTCTAGTTGGACTCCAAACTCTCTCATCTAATGGTTGAATTCCAGAGTCAAAGTTGAAATTTTCTTGGAAAAAAAAGTGTTTCCCCCAGCAATTGTGACTAAGAATTAACTTAATCCTACTACGAGGCTTGAGGTGAGTAAACTAATAAGTTAACATCTCTAAACGAAATTCTAAATTAAATTCAGATAAATAGAAACATATTGACTATGAAGCCTCAGACCTCAAAGTGCATCATACAGAGCAGATCAAACGAAAATCCTACTCTAAATGCTGGCAAAAGGAACTTGGATAACTAGTGTACTCTGAATATTTTGCCTTGGTCATACCAGCGTAAGCATATTAAAGTTTTCTAGACATGAAAGCCTGGCTGACTAAATAACCATGTTCCAGGGATGCTTAGCTTACATAAGCAGTAGTGGCAATAGGGAACTGGTGGTGTTACACACCTACTATTAGCAATTAAAATCGTTTACTTATGTGTGTGAAAATACTAAAATTTATTAATTTTTAGGAGAAAATACCCAGTTCCTTCTTACAAATCTGTTTTTTCCCCCTCACAGACGACCATTTCTAAATCCTTCAGCTTGTCAGTTCTGAATAACTTGGGTTAAAAAAATGATACCTAAAGGGTTTTGAGTTTAATGCAGGCCAATAACCTTGAATATTTTAAAGCATCAAGAAAGAAGCTTAACCACACATTTCAACAAGTCTAAAGAGACACAATTTCAAAGGTATTTATAGCTAGTGCCTCTTTATTTTCACATCTCAGGCTTTTAGAACCTTTGGTCTAAACCTAAAGGGGAAATGTTTCCCTTTGAACTAGGTTACTTCAAATGGAAATCTCATTACTAACCTTAGAGAATTCAGTCTCCTCCAAACATCATCTGCTTTGAAAAAAAAAAAAAAATCAACTTGTGTTTGGATATAACACTGTGGTAACAGAAATGACAAAATCTGACCTGCAGAGGTGATAGGGCATTAGCAAAAGATGGTGTGGTAATGGTTCAGACTTACCCGCTGGAGATACACTGTATAGAAGGGAGCACGAAGAAAGGACAGCCTATGTAATGCTGACCTCACTGAGTTCATCCGATGGCCAGTAAATTCACATGAGCTTCAAGTTACGTTTCTCAAGATATTGTCACATTTCTGAAAAAACACACTAGGAGATGCACCTTTGGTATCTTTTCCCCTCTCTATCTCTAACTAGAGCATTCCACTGCAATTCAGCGGTGGAAAACAGTGTCTAGTATGTGGCATACAAATGTAATATTTCTTAACAAAACATAGAAGTTCTCTTTGATAGTTCTGCACAAAGGTGTAGCTCCGCCTGTCTTACTCTTTTGTGTTTGCCAATAGCTCTAAATGAGAGAGTTTCTCAGGAAGAAGAAACTCCACTCTAAAAATAGATTAAATGTTGATATTACTTTCCTGGAAGGTGAACTTCGAATAAAAGGTGAAAAACAACTTGTAAAGTGGATTTTGCAAAATTACAAGGCTTCAAAATTTCCTCCACTGCAAAAGTCATATAATAAACTTGGACTCCAGTAACAAAGAGTCATCAAGTCAGGTTACAGATCATCTTAACAGATGATCATGAGACAACAGAGAATACGTTTTCATAGTATGTTTATAAAAGGTCTTATTCCATCTTTAAATTTGCATTGATTGCTTCATTATGAAAAGCATCCAAATCTTCCCTCAAAATATTTTTTCTAAAATTACATTTTGTTTTAAGAACTGAGGGGTTTAATACAAATACATGAAGTTTAATATAAGTACACAATAATTTCACTTACTAAAATTCCTGCATCCAACTGCTCTATGGAAGTTTAGCCCCAAATGATTGGTTCCACCAAAAGATTAAAAGAAAACTAAGCCTCCTCTGTGATCTTCATAATCTTTTCGGTACATTGGCAGTTTATGCATTGAATAGAATATGAAGAATTACTGAATTAAAGAATTACTGTAGAGTTTACTAGGTTTTCAAATATATTTCAAATATATTTACTTTATCTTTATCTGCTGAAATGACCATGTCCCTGAAAATGGTTAGGAGATAATTTAAAATGAATGAATAATGAAATTAACATCCTAAATATTTTTAAACACAACAAAGGTTCAGTGCTTTCACAAGATCTGACTCCAGGATCCTCATTGCTCTCTTAAATATCTCTACATTAAAAAACAAAAACAAAACCCACGAATCTACAAATTAGCATTAAAGCAGGCTTTCAGGTTGTTAGAACTCCTTTCAAGCTATTTTTGAACACCCCAGTTGTATTTGTTTCATTGAAGTAAGTAGTCTAGCAGCTAGTGGGATTATCTACACTTGTCTGGTAGGGAAGGACTTGGCCTAAAGAGAAAGAAGATAAACCTGCATTATCCTGCACCTCCTTAACTTATGCACATACAGATGAGCAGCAAAGTAGGAGCCTTTCCTTCATTTTAAATAGAATTCGATGACCCCTAATAAACCTCCTCTTAATATCATTAAGGACTGTTCATGCCTCTCTGTTCTAACCCTGTGGCCATGTTAAGCATCTGTATCTTAATCAACTTCTCAACTGCTGCGATCTCAGTCTCTTCTCATCACTTGTTCCTGGTCATCTCTTATTTGTTCAGGATGTGCAACCAAAATAATCTCTCCGGAATACTGCTCTGACTGCACCCCTCCAAAGCCCTGCACTGATTTCCAGACATTCAGACTATTCATTTCAAACATATTGTTCTCTCCTTCCAGCTAAGGCTGGCTCAAAACCAAGATCCACATTCAAAATATTCAGATTTTTCCTGTTCTGCTATTCTCCAAAAGGAAAAGGGAGCTGCAAAAGCAAACAAAGAAGGAAGGAAGGATGAAGAAAACGGTGAGACACACATGTATGCCACAGTGGCCCAGGGTAATCACCTGAGCTATGGGACTTTCCCCCAGAATCATGCCCTACAGTCAGCATAAGGGTCGAGCTCTTCTCCTGTCCCTATGAGTGGGAGGGATCCCCAAGTCCTCTGACACAAAGCTTCTCTTTCTGAAACATTATCTTGGATTTGAGGAAGTTTCCTTAATGAAGCCTTAGTAGAAAACGGTACTTCTCTATGGAAAGTTCCTATGTTACTTTGCTGAAAAAATATCTAAGAGTAATTCCTGAACATCTACAGTTTCTACGCTTTTATTTAATTCTCACCTGTCTTCTGTCTGTCTTCCTTCACTGAAGCAACACTGTCAGCTTGGATATTGTGACAGTTTTCTTCTTCCAGAAATATTTCCCAGTTCCTTTCATGTCCCTATGACGTGACCTTTTGCAAAAGCTATTTATCAGACCACCTTCTTAAAATCATTCAAATCCTTTCCAAAGAAACCAAAACCACAACTACCTCTCACTACACTCTCTCTCTCTATAGATATATATATATTTAATAAAAAAGAAGTATATGTGAAAAGAATGTTGCTAAAATGTAAAGAATTTAGATCTTCTGATGATCCCATCAACATCTGTGTATTCATGTTCGGGTTGGGGTATCGTGCAAGGACAGCAGGCAGCTCCATCTTGACTGTCAAGCACGGAAAGCAGCACCAAATGGAACACGTTCCCTGACCACTGTCCTTCCATTCAACAGAGAGGGCAAAGGTCTCCAGGAAATAGCAATATGAGCTCAGCTCATTAAAAACTGTATGAAAATGTATATCCTGAAGGGATGTTAAATTAGGCTTACACAGGCAGCTTTGAGTCTCTGCTTCCTTAGAATTTTAGTGCTTAACCTTATAGCCTCAGCATTTCTTTAATGCAATTAAATACAGAGGTATAGATGTAATATCTTGCATTAGTTATAGTCTAGCAAAGCGAAAGAAAATAGGTGAGACAGATAAAGAACTCTGTAGGTAGCTTTCATTTGGATCTCTGGTATCTCTCTGGCGTTGCCATCTTTTTGACACGCTCACAACATTGGAGGCTGCGTTCTTCCACATCCATTTTTACTGAGAAGGGCTGATAACACATTATTTTTAGAGACAGTCTGCATTTTTTAAAAAAACCTGCAATGCATAAACATCCCCAGAGTAGTAAAATACAGCAAACGTTAAACACACATAGGTAACCATATAAATATTAAACTTAAGCCATGTTCAACTACAGAGCACACCCAATTTCCCTGATGCATTTAATTCACTTTACTTCGTAGATTTGAGTTCAATGTATAACTCATACAGGCAACACGAGGTATAAAAAAAAAAAAAAAGATTAATTCAGCCAACTACTACTGATATTTTTGCCTTCCACCTAGTTATCAGCATGCTAGTCCACATTATTGTGACGTGCGAGTATTACCCTCTGATTACTTTGATGGCAATTTTATATTTAAAAATGAAATTAATAGCTAACCTCAAAAGACTTATTATGCTTAATTTCATTTCACTCCCCGAATCATCCTTTTCACTATACAATTTCTCCTCTAACTAAACTAAAAAGAATCAGAGGTGTAATTATAGATAACAGATTAGCTGTTCAACATTTGCTAGCAGTTAAAATGGGGGTAGACATTAAAAGCAAATTGACTCCAGAGAAAGCAGCTCCTCCCGACATTTGTAGAAGAGACTGCAGTGAAATGTTAATATTTGTGAAGCGAAGGCTAGAGCTTTCTGCGCTTTTGGACAACTTTGCAGGGCTCTCCTGAAGCAGGACATCCTACCACTGCTGAAATCACTGCCAGAAAGATCTCCTACCTTCCCCAGCTGCATTCATTGAGGTCGGTTATGGGCAAGGTAGAAGGACACAATGCTGTCTCAAGAATCCCTCACAAGAAACCATCTCCTTCACAGCCAGGACAAATCAGGGAAGGGCAGAGGCTTGCCTGCACTACACAGCCACACAGCAGCTTCCCAAAACACTGACCCACAACCTGGGAGTACGTAGGTGACTTGAAGTCTCCTTTCCCCTTGAGCTCACTCTGTATTCCTGGGTCAGGACTTCACCAGAGGTGTACTCTCCATTCTGAGACTGCACAGGAGCACTAGTGAACTTCAAGTCAGACTGGTTGACAAGGAGGAGGAGAAGTCTGAGTGCCGGCCACTGAAGTAAGAAGCTGAAATCCTGAGGGGCCCATAGGTTCAGGTGCCAAAAACTGGAGGAGATTGATGTTGGGAGGGCCAGCTACTGGACAAACTGGATGCCTAACACCACCTCTGGAGAAAACTGTACAGAGTGTGTGTGTGTCTATATGTGTGTCCCCTAGCAAACTTCATACCTGATCAACCAGAAGAGAGGAACAGGACCGAGCCATCTGTGGTGTCCATGTGTAAGGAGGTGCTGTTTCTGATCACGTGGGTGCTGGTAAAAGCTCTGCCCTGCGTGGAGCGGTATGTGTGGCTGTTGGCAGTGTGTGTACACACACCCATCAGGAACACACACGCTCAGCCTTGCTGCTGCCTGGACCTGGATACACCAAACCGCAGCAGCCTTGTATCAGGCTGGGACAGGATGAATCCCCCAGGCCCTGTAGCCCACCAGATTCAATTACCTCTAATGGAAGATCCTGGAAACAAGACCATGTTAACATTTTGGCTCTGCATATACTGATTTTTGTGTTGATGGAGGAACAGCTTCTTTTCTTCCCTAATGCAAGCATCACAAAGCAGAACCAAGGCCCAGAGAGACCACGCGCTAGTCGCACTTTCACTTCAAACTTCATCTACTTGGAGCAAGGAAGGGCAGTTTCACAACACAGCAGCCAAATGGTAATTTGCCCTACTTCTCCTATTTTTATTACTGTTTTGCAGCAATGAATAATGCTGTCTCTAAGAAACAGAAGTGAAAGCTACTCTGTTCTTGTCAGAATAATAATGGATATCGTGTTGGCAACTGCCCTTCTGTGCTGCACAACAGCATAAATAAAAGGAATTGGGAAAAGCCAACAGTACCATAGCAAATAAAGTGTGTAAACTCACCTGCTTGCAAATAAGTGATAACCTCTACTGTTTGGTGTTTCAGCCTGGGCAACAGGAACAGCATAAACACTGTGTCTAAATCAGAAGTGAGTCAACTCCACTGATCCTCAACTATGGAGAGGGGCTGTGGGAGAGAGGCACCAGCTGTTCAAGGAGGATCAAAGTAGAAAAGTGTAGCTTGTAAGATGTCAAGAGTGCCTCCATCCATGGTTGTACAGACAGCAAGAGACTGAACGATGGCCTTCTCCAAATCTCAGGTTAGTTCAATGCGGGGATATTAGCTTTGGCCTCACTATTGTTACTAGTAGAAGGCAAAATGTCAACGAGCATTCAAGTATTTGCTCCTTACGACTTGGATTCATGTACGGATTCTATTCACAGAGGCTACACAGATTCAAGCAGGGAAGACTTGCCTGCTTTCATGGTTTAGAAAATGGATTCTTTTTGGAATGTTCCTACAGAGCACTAACTGTGAAACATGTTGTAGCTCCCACTTGTGATGAGCCATTAATGTGTCCAGCTAGACAGAGGCCTCTGTGGACTGAGCTCTGGGCTAGCGGGATGCAAAGCAGTTCTGGTGTGAATGATACCTGAATGCAGAGTGAGAAGTTATTCAAGACAAGAAAAAGTTTCAGAAGGTGGTCCCTAATGATGGAGGTCTTCAGTGAACAGCTGATGAGTACCAGTAACTTGATGCATTGAATTTACAGTCTTCTGAACTTCATACAGGACTCTATATTTTTCTAAGCAGCAAGCACTCTTAATACTATCAGGGAAACAATATTTTTGTCACTTTCAAAAAAAGTAACTTAACAGGATCATAGGGGCATAATCCATCAAGTCTACCACCTGGTTGTTCATTATTTTAATATTATAGGCACCAGGAAATTAGCAATAGAAACCACTCCAGCAGGTGAACAGAAGAAAAACTCTCCAGGTACACAGCGTGAGGACTACTCTTGGTGGTTTCGGTAGGATTATTGTACACCACCACTCTGCTCTCAGGACGTAGGCTTCCCACAATTTCACACAGGCCAGAACCCACTTACAGAAGCCAGTCTGACCCTTGGCAATGTCTCCACGTTCGCTGCCTGGCTCTGTCAGGGCTTCCTCCACTGTCACCCTCCAGAGAGACACATCTTCCTTTGTATCCAAAACCGATTTCACGCAAGACTCCAGGATTCTACACGCATCTTTTGGGGCATATTCCTGAGAGTGCAAAGCTACCAAGAAGTACCCTGATTTCTCCTTTCCTGAAAAAACAAAGGCATTCAGCTGTCTTTAGCATCGGTTGTTAGTTTCTAAAAAAAATTTCTCTTTTTTGCTGCTCACATCGCAGGGGACCTTGATTCTTTTTCATACTTACTATGCCTGCTCGAAATCCATGCATACATGGTAAGATCCGATCATCTGATACTTGCATTAAAATACACATTAAGTGCATATAATACACCTAGCCATGATTTCACCAAAAATTGGTCTCGTTTAAAAAACTGAAAAAATTATTTTGCTTTTTATTCAGCTCTTTGTCTTCATACAAAAGACTCACACAAACACATTATTTAGTTAAACTAAATATATTGTTCTCTCATCTGCAAAACCAACCAACTGTAAAAGCAGAGAAATGCATTTTTTCCTGTCTTTACACTAACACTAGCTATTATATATAACAATGTTTAGTTTAAAATAATACAAATAATATGTAATTATTTCTGAAGACATGTTTATCTCTAAGAGGAATTCATTTTCAAGAGAAATGTTATACTTACACACATTCATCCACTGTGCCATTAGACAACCCAAATACATTACATATTTTATTACCATTATTCTGGATGGCCAATAATGTGAATATTGATTATATAGCTAGAGCATATCACCGACAAGAATCACAGCCACATCTTTTCCTTACTCCTGAGGAGCACAGGGAACATTTGGGCCTGACATATTTATCACAGGAAGTCCGATCCTATTACTTAGCCAAATTCACTGTATATTTCTTTGAGCTCAGGAATATGTCACAGCGCACGAATGAAGGGCTTACAAATTCAGCCACAGTACATTTCAAAAGGCTACCAATTTTGTGGCAAGTTTTTCTTAAGAGTAAGTAACTAGTGCTCAAAAAGGTCTAGGACATTAAAGATTAAGGACACAATGGTTTTTCAACTAAGGGTTTTGTGACTAATTTACTATGGTTATTTAGCTAAATACTTGTGTTTCTGGCTGCTTAAACACACAAACCAAACCCTGCCTGTTTCCCTTAACTTGTACATTGCTCCACAATTTTTTATTCACAAGTTGACTGATGAAATTACTGTGATATCACTACTGAGAGAGCAAAACATATTAGTCAGAGCACAAAATAAGAAACGGGACCCTCAGACTACATACCAAGCTCTGCCCTGATTTGTGGTGTAATCTTAGGAAAGTAATTCAGAGATCAGCACTGGCTTTTGATGCAAAGATCTAACCACCTTTGAAATCAATTTACATTTCCCCCGTATGTACAAAGTTCATGAAAGCTCATTACTTTCCATAAATTATATAAGATTACATAAGTTTGGAGGAATTTTCCCTAGCAATATGAAAAAGTATATGCTGTGATAACGTGGACATTAATGCTAAGTGTTATCTGTTTATTTCAGGGAAAATTGGTGAGCAGTTTAATGGTTCCAAGGTTATTGGGATGAAGCTCATTTCCCAGATTTACTTGTCTTTGATTTCCCTTCAGCAAAATGGGAGCATTTACCAACACAGCTGATACCTCCAACCTGTACTTTACAGTGGGTCACGCTTTGACGTATTTTGTCATTACTTGTGGATTTTCCCATAACGTCAATGGAAAAGGCAAAATGTTTCAGAAAAGTAGAAATGTTCAAATGCACGTAATGCAACGTGCTGACAGAAATGTCATTCATCAATATTTATTAGACAAGCAAATATCTTTGCATGAAGAATGACATAAAAACATCATCATCATCAACGTACTTGTTCGTCCCTGTAGAATATTTCTATGTGAGCCATATTAGGAAACTTCCATTAATCCAAACCCCTAGAGGCATTTTAGCTGCTAAACTGGATCAATTAAGGTACTCCTGCTCAGTTACATTCATTACATGACAGAATTTTCTTCCCTGACCTCTCTAAACAAAACTTTTTGTTCACAAATGTCCGAATACAAACTTTGCTGGGAGTCCTTTCAATGACTGCCAAGTAGACAAAAAGTTTCCCTGAATATTACTTTCTTTGCCTGCTTGGAAGCTCTACCTCCTTACTAGTCCCAGCCCCTCACTTTCTGCATATTTCAACCAAAGCTCAGATGTGGTTTAATAGCGTAAGCGGATGAAGCCAGAACCAAGGCAGAGCACAGGCTGAGCTGGATGCATAGGTGATCCTCACTGCCAGCAACCAACAGATTTCCTACCTTACAGCCAGCCTCGGAGCACAGCAACACCCACCTGTATTTAATGACTGTTACATGAGTCAGATCCTCCGTGGAACATGCATTGCATTAAGCTCCTAATTACTAGTTTCAATTGAAATGCTTTGACGACCGCTAAAACATTGAGAAATGATAACGTAACAGAAGCTCTCAGGAAATGTTATTCTTAACACTCAAGAGATTATTGATTCCTCTCCTGAGGAGCAGCAAAGTAACACAGCTCCAACCTTAACTTAGGCAGACCTCTCTCTCAATTAAAAATGACAGCAAACATTTTAACCGCAACAAGAGACAACATCCATCACCCACAAAGAATGCTTCAATTAACACAACCATGGACCTCCTTTGGTTGAATGCGGTATTTAAAACAGAATTCATGAGCTCGCTAATTTATGATAGGTTATTGGATAATTCTTGTTAATTATAGCTACACAATGTCAAAATTAATGATTTTCCCACCCTCTTTCAACTTGAGAATGAATTCATAACTTACATCAAGACTCAAAAGATGTGCAATTAATATTGTCAGTAACCACTTCACAAAAGAGATTTGTTAAAGGCAGGCATGTGGACTCAATTAGTGTATCAATTAATGTTGCTGTTACTTGATCTATAAATTATTGAAAAACTCATAACTACTGCAAGGAAACAAAGCAAATCCACTCCCCGTCAATGAAAGAAGCTCCTGACTGTGCCCCTCCTTCATTACTCTTTAGATCAAATTTGAATTTTGCTGGATTCCATGAATCTTAGCAATGCAATCAGAAAAATAAATGAACCTAAACCAATCTGACAACTTGAAATGCCTCATTACAGTGATGATGCTTTAATTGTTGTTAGCTGATTATAATGTAAAAAAAAAAAGTTCAATAATAATAATAAAAAAATAATTTTAAAAAATACCAACCATCATTGTTCATAACACTTATTAATTTAAACTGAAGTTCCAATCTGGAAATGAACCTATGCAAACTGCATCGAGATTTCTACGTACCAGCAAAATTCCAACTTTCACATCAACCAGACACCTCCATCCCGCTATGAAATTTAGCAATGATTAGTCCAAAGATTAGATTCAAATGAGGGCTAAGAAACCCAAAAGAGGACTTGGGTAGCATTACGAGCCTATGATGAAAACTGAAAATTACAAAACATAACCTTGTTTAAAGGCTGCTTATCCCCAAAGGCTTTTAAACTAACTAGGTACCTCCTGCTTGATCTTAGTGTGACTAGAGTTTTGCTTCTGGGGATGCAAAGGTTTTCCTTTAGATAGTTAGACAGACTCCGCTCTCTCATTAGAGTTTAAAAAACCCAGGAAATAGATGTGACTCTGCCAGAGGCCTGATCCGATATACGTGAACGGTCCCGGAGCCACTGCACTCCTTTTAATTAGTAGTCAGATAGTTAAAAGGGGACACTTAACCCGAGAGGATCAAACTCAGATCTTCTGCCGCCAAGAAAGCACTGCCGTGCGACAGCCTCTGCTCTGCTGGTGCAAGCAGGGTAATTCCTTACCTGGCATTAAACAACCCCCTGAGCGGAGTCCGCTCTCGCTTTCCCTCCTCAAGCACGGCTTCCAAACTTGGATATTCATTCAGTCAAAACCAAGTGCGCAATTCATGGCTGTGAGAAGGCATCTAGCTCTGGTAGAGATATAGCACATCACACCCCCTCTAAATTTCATGTTTCTACTGGCTAGTTACGGCAATCCCCAGCTTGGCGACCTGCCTACTGCGAAATCTGTTTCCAGATGCCACGTGTTTCCCACGCATTGATGTGGAAACCTATTAAATAAGGGAATTTCACCCATGGGGATCCTTAGCATCAAAGATCATTATATGCTGAGTGTCAACATGCCTGAGCTACTCTTTGTATCTTGCTTCCATTTTTAAAAGTCTCTATCATTTTGAAAATTGACTCAAAAGTTTTACTATAGGCGATAAAACGAGAGACGATTTTGAAAAAAAAAAATAAAAAAATCCTATGCTTCAAATAGAATAATTACAGAATTTAAGTGCAAGAGGAAGAAAAATCTCTAGAAAAGTCTCCTGGCCTCCCCCAAGCAGATGCAGGTCTACATTCAAGTTTGGTAGCTTGGCTCACTTCTTTACTGACCTCCCATTTCAGTGTTCCTGTTCAAGTTAATTTTGCAAGAAGGGATTTTTCAAGGCAGTTATCAGTGTGGATTCAACATCAATGGAATACATTTTCCCCCAAAGAGGTTTCTAAATATTTTTTAATTCCAGTAAGCACAAGTAAATGTTTTCAATTTGATTCAATAATCCATACACACTTATAAATGGCTTTCCCCCCATGTACTACAAGACAAATATGTTTTATGTTTCTAACAACTTTGGCTAATAAAAAATTCTAATTTCCTATCCCGAATGGTAAAAACACATAATGTTTATTCACTTCTGAATGAACTAGATGACATAAACAAATGAAATAAAATTCAACCTTTATGAGCATTATTTCAATGATTAATTCTCTAAATGCTTCTAAAAGAACACATGATTTTTGGCAAACACAAAAGAAAAAAAACAAAACAAAACAAAACCCACCAAAAAAGTCCTAGAATAGAGCTTTCTAAACCTCCTGAGAATTTTGCATGAGTTCCTTTTAGAGAGCAACATGAAACCTCTTCAGGATGTCTTTTAAAATTTGTCCTCAAAAAAGGTAATTACACCACAGTTACTAACAGGTATCAGTCAAGACTGGCATGAAGATTAGAGCTGGAGGTGTGGGATGGCAGAAATATCATCTCCTCTGATAGCATCTAGTGTGCTGTAAACTCATGTGATGGAGTGAAGTGTAGAAAGGAGGGCTGTGGAGGTGAGGGTGAAACATGGGTCCTCAACTGGTAAGCATCTTCACAGTACAGGGAGCAAAAAGTGAGAATCTGCAGAGGAAGGGAGGTGCTTGGCTCACCTCCGTTTTCAAAACTGTCTTTGAGTCAGTTAAAACGCCTACCCTCTGCTGGGAATATCACCAGGTAGCACTTCTGGAGCACATCACATTCTTGATCCATCAGATCAATATTGACTGAATAAAAGGCAAAATTAGTACTTGATTTTTAATAAGACTATTTTTAAGATTATCCAGGGTGATAATGTTAACATAGAAAATTCCAATTTGATATTATCATGTTAATATTGAACTTACCTATCGTACATCAGAGTTTCACAGCTGCGATTCTACTTAAATAGCAGCTTCTGAGAGGATTTCATATGTAAGTTCTTGTCCTAACCGTAGTAATAATCCTCCAGCGTTAGAACAGAACACTGCCTTACAAACCAGCTCTGATGACAATGGAGAGAGACTGAAGGGTTGACTACGACTAGGAAGCTTACGGGTGCAAGAACACTGTTCCTAATGAGAAATGTTTTAAATAATCTCTTGTAAGAGAACTGCTTTGCATACAACTACAAAAAGAGACAAGTGTTCCCAACACATAAAGGAAATATTCGGTAAAATTTGGAACTTAGCAGGAGCATTTAATGCCACGTGCCCCATCTGCAGCAGAAATCACCAAAAAAAAAAATCAGTAATCTATGTGATAGAGCCTAAAAGCAATCATAAGAAACCATAGAAGGGAGGTGCAGGGAGTTAGTCCACCCCAGTGGCAGGACTTGGCATTCACCCTCGTTGAACATCATGAGACTCCTCCTGGACCTTTCGTCTAACCTGTCCAGATTATTAAATTCTTAACTAATGATGTTACAGTGCCCTTAACACAAGAAAGGCACTATACCACAAACGTATGAGTCACGTCATCTGAACAACCACCATTTTCTTTTCAGCCACTGTACTTCAATAAGAATAGCAGCTTGCATTTATCTAATATTTTATCATATTTTATATTCACATACCTTACAAATCTTAGGAATTAAGCTTTGTATTATTTCAGCACTTCAAATAAGAAACACTACCTTACTGTGCCCTTATACAGATAGAGAGAGTTAAAGATTTAGCTGACGCTACACAGAAGACTGATGCTGAGATCAGGAAAGAACCCTGTCCCATGCTCTAACTCCATGCTAATCCTCATCCCCTTTCAGTCATCCCCAGATCTTCAGCGTGGGATACATCTGTGGGACAGGCATTCCATTAGGCAGCTATTATTAAACTCACTGCTCTTTCTCAGCGCAGTGCGGTGAACTGCAGCTGGCAGGAGAACTACCAGAACGGTAGATAATACAGCAAAAGAGCCCCCTCCCTGCTCTGGATGGAGATGGTTGCATGGCTCTTGCAGAAGTACAACAAAACCTGATTCACTAGAAACACACTAGAGCTGAAATTTCTGTTTATAAAGCAAAGACTAATTTCTTGGGAACAGTCAGTTCCATTGCATAATCAAACTCATTGATCAGTAACGTTAGAAACTTCATGTTAGTACTTGCTACCTGTCACTGCTCCCAGTTAATGAACTTGGGAAAAAAGAAGAAAAGAAAAAAATTTAAAAAATCCCTGTTGTTCACATGTCCATCATTCACACTATACAGGGGAGGGCTCATTGTTGAAATACACGCAAATGCATACAATTCAGTGACAAGTAAATGAGCACACCAAGTTTCTTTTGACTTTCATTATGTGGGATTTGGATAGCAAACACTGTCTGAATTGTGTACCTTGTCTGTATAAAGCATTCACTGTACCGTGAGGCCTGTGGATGGCTGGATGTGATCGGATGTACTCAGACTTGCACGTACAACACAGAACAAGATTAATTCTGGAGATGTGCTGCTGCCATACACTGTCCCTTCCAGTTCTTCAGGTACTTGTACATGCTGCAGGGAGTTCTGATCGCTGGCACAGAACATATTTCATACTACTTCTCGGCAGTAAAGGTAATTCTCAGAATTTCCATTTGGGGAATAGAATCAGAATTTGTGCAGAGAAGCATTCAGTTATTATGATTTATGAAAATGTTTTTAGAAGTTGGATGCTGAATATTTTATTAACATAAACGTCAAGTGCCTAAAACAGTTGTTTGCTGTTTTCAAAAGTTTCACCCCTCCAGCAGAAGAAATAACATAGGAGAGATACATCAAAAATGTTATCTGTATTGTGAAGAACTGACATTTTTTCATTTCCTGCCTGCCCCAAAATGCTGAATGTTCATACAACCGAACCATCTCACTTTCTTTACTTCCCTTGAACATCTCTCTCAGATCACATTCTCATTTCCATTGAAGTTTCCCTATTTTTGCCTTTCCAAACTACAGCTTTTTTATCATAAATGAATCATTTTTTCCTTGTCAGTGTAGGCCTACAGTAGTCATAAGGATTCTAAACCATCTTCCAAACAAACATTTAAATTTTTTTAATTGCTGTGTCTCTTTGTAAAACCACCAATATAAACATTTCCGATCCAAAAGCTATAGCAAACACAAGGCCTTAATTAACGGTTTGGTAGTGTCACTGCAGTAAAAGGTATAGCTGCCCAGAAGCTGAGCAAGTTATTTATCAGATATCCAAGATGAGTAAAATTTGCAACACACACATATGAGCAAAGATGAGAATTTTTTTTGTTTTCAAAAGAAGTAAAAAAAATCCTCAGAAGTAAATGGCTAAATTATACATCCACAATAAGAAACAGAATGACAAGCTGCAAAGCTCACAAGAGTTCAGATCTTGCTGCCTCAAGTATTAAAACTATTTATGTATGATTTTTTCTTTTTGTTTTACTTTTTTATTTTATTTGACCAATTCACATTAAATCTGTTTTCAATCTCAATTTCATTATCTGTATAGGTTTTAAAAGAAATCAAAGACTGCTACACAGAACAACAGGAATTACCACTAGAAATCAAGGTCTTGGCCTCCAAGTTCATCAGTACTTAAAACAGTACGCAATAAAATACTAATAAAAATCTAAGGATAAAAATCCCTAGTAAAAATCTTCTGATACTCCTATTCATAAGCCCCAAATTCATATAGTCCCATTTGACATGCTTATCAGTCCAAAGAACTGCCCTACAATCTGATGTAAAATTGTAAAGACAAATATGAATTTACTCAATCATTCACAGCTTCTCCTTAATTTTGAATTTTCCTCCTCTCTGTTAATATTTCCTTTACCAGATGATAATTACTCTCTATAGATTGCTACTGAGTTCTCTGTAACTTCACAAAATGTCAGTAAGATTCAACCTCCAGCAACAGAAAGTGCATTTAAGCTTTGGTTACTTCAAAACAAAGTAGAAACAAAGCCTCTAGAAGAAAATTTATTTATCAACAGATGAAAAAAAAGTTATCTTTTGCTAAGAGTAATTTTTAAAATTGTATTTCCATTTGTGAAACAACTGCAACATACATATAGACTAAAAATTAATGAACTGTACTACATAAGTTCTTTCTTACATTTTAAATATATTTCAGTAAGATACAGTTTTAATGTCAGAGAATCAAATCCGATGTTCCCATACCAGATTTCCACTGGGCTTAACAATTTTACTTTCACTGAACACACAGATAACAGAAGAATCACAGATGCATAAAAGGTGGCTGATGCAGCAGCCGATTAAAGTACAAAATACATAGGAATAAAGAGAAATGCGTCACTACCTTTCTTTTTGGAGTCTTTCTTTGTGCTGGTTTTAACAGCCACTTGAAGTTCTGTCTCAGTTGACATCCTATATCCTTAGTCCTCTTCACACAGATCCAGGATCTCGGTCAGGCTCATTTAGAATGTCTCTCCAAGAGAATAATTTAGCCTTTCAGATACTATACCCCAAACCGTTCATCTCACTCACTCCTTTCGAGTGCTGTTAAAGAAGGAAACAAAAAGTAATGGTCATTGTCTGAGTTTAAAACATTAAAAAAAAAAAAACAACAAACAACAAAAAAAGGCAAGCCATTGCAAGCTTACTGAAGAAGAAACCGATGAAGTTCTCTGTCTAAAGAGGAAATTGCCCACAATTTTAGATTCTCACAGTCATCGAACCCTGTTTGAGATGTTTTGGCATATCTGAGATGTCTTCACAGGCTAGAGACACCACACAAGGTATACAGAAGACCTGTACTTCTGGATCAGCAGCTGGAGGACAAAGACTACAATCCGGGAAGTAGCCGGAAATGTCACCCAAAGCAAATAATTCTGCAAGGACTCAATTCTTAAATGCAACAATCCCACGGTAAAAACATATTGCCAGATAGTAAATTCAGATTGTTACTCCTCAAATGCTTTTTCAATGCTTTTGTCCCCCTACTTGAACAAAGACAAATGAAAAATGTATTCATTACTCATACCGAGAACATCATACTTTGCTACTCCTCTTGCTTACGATAATGCTTCCAGTATAAAAGAATCTGCCTCCATGTAAACAAAGCTGTAATTCTTAACACCCATCTAGTAATTTTTCTCGCAAAGAACTCTGAAAATACAGTTAATTAAACCTACAAAATACAAATGGGGTAGGGGGCAAAAAGATAACATTCAGGGAGCCAGCTACAGCTTTACACAACGTGGAATTGTTGGGGAGATACACAAATGCACCGGCTGCGAACCCACAGCAGTAACCGCAGAAACGTGCTGGAGCAGTATAAGGGAGGCAGGCTGTAAGGCTGCAGGTAGGACCGGGGATGTATGGGCTGTGGAGGCAAAGAACACACAACCAAGCAAAGAATAAACCGTTACTCCAGTTCTTACTGCCGTCCTTCTTGAAGGATGAGCCACCTACTTCAGCCAGTCTGTTGAGGGCAGAGGACCATACCGTCCTGATGCCATTTGTCATGATGTTCCCTCACTAAATGCCTCTCCTTATTGCTCGTTCTTTCTGTGAAAAAGTTCTCATTATTAGCACAATTACGGTGAAGTCCATCTGGCCCGTCTGAACAGCTGCCCAGTTATTAAATAAGCATTTAATAAAGAAATTAACCCAGCATATCAGCTGGTTAGCTGGCCAGAGATTAACTGAAGTTTTGGTTATTTAGTAATGTCCTTTCTCTGTCATTTAAGAAAGCAAGACACTTCAAACATTGAAATAATTTTGACAGTTTAAATCACTTTTCACAGTAACGGCTGTGAAGCCTCTAGTACTTTTAAATCCAGGGTCTTTTAACATTTTAAAATGCTTCAGTAACATTACACTGCCATGCACAGTCTGAAGTGATTTAATATTGCTGAAGTGTGTCAGGGGCTTTCTTTAATAAGCTCTTCAAATCTGTATGTGTATTATAGAATATTCAAAGATAGCTTTTCAAAATCTGCGGAACTGATTTTGAAATACAACATGCCCTGTTCCTCCTCTATGGAGTCTGAGTAAGTGCCCCATAGCAAAAAGGAGGAAAAATAAAGCAACTTACAAATTAAAGTTGCAGTGCGTGCTAAATACACCTTCTCAGAACACCTAAATAAACTGAAAGTATTTTGATTAACATCCTTAGTTAAGAAAAGAGTAGGAAAGGACAAAGCAAACCGAAGGTTGACCAAAGAGAGAAAAGGAGTAAGATAAGCGCCCCAAAACTGACAATCCTTCAGGATCTGAAGCTCTCTTTGGCCAGGGCCACGGACAGGGAGATGTCTCTGCCCCAAACACGGTCACGGTGGACACCACGTGCAGCGACCACTGGGCCCTGGCACAGAGCAATGTGTGCACTGTGCTGCCAGGGAACCACCTCACCCTACCGTCGACGGAGTCGCTCGAAATCCCCCAGCAAACAGGGAGGAAAGCGCTGCAGAGAACAGATGTCCCTCACAACCCCCATCTCCTTCCCCTCCCCCTGCACACAACCCAATTTAATAATATTTAGTTTTACAGCACAGTAGGGATGCATTGGTCTTTACAGCTCAATGGCACTCACTTAAAGCATCTCTCAATCACAGCTGGATTGACAGATTATTTTTTCTAGAATTTGGATTTATATTTACCTAAAGGTTAACTGCATAACTTTGCAAGAAGCACTAACACGAACCACTTAACAAAAATAAAATACTTATAATAGGTCCATTCATAATAAAACCAAAACAAAGAAAAGAAAAAAAATACCCCAGGGTCAAGAGTTAAGCAAGTTTTAATGTCTCAGAAGACTGTTTAAGGTACAAAGCATCAAGCATGTCATCTCCTGTTGTCAGCTACTTTCAACAGGATAGCATCCGAATGGCACTGAATATTTTAAAATAACAACATACGACTGCTATCTCATTTGAAACTCTCCAGAAAAGCTGTATCCCCTCGAGGCTATCCCACTGAGTAATATTTTTTAAAATAAATGCATGTCTATTTTTGGACAGGTTCACATATTGATTTACTTTAAAACCTAATCAGGTCATACTCTCGCAGGCTCATAGATCCTTGAATAAAGTAATAGGTGTCTTTGTAAAGGAGCACATAAACATCTGTCAGATGCAAGCTATAGTTCAAACTGAATTTGCTACAGAGACAATTCCTCCAAAAGTATAGGTCTTTATGTAAGCTACATTAGTAAACTTTCATATACTGTCCATATTTCAGCCGTTTATTACCCAGATGAGAATGGCAGTCAATCTGCTCTTCACCGCAACAGCTTTTATTGTCTCCTCCAATCTAGGTCACCGTCGTTAAATACTACGCGCTTCCAACTGTGGGAAGTACTGCAGCATGTGTTTTATCAATGAGGTACTATTTTCTTTGATCAGTTCTGCCACATTTCTCTCCCTGCTCTAAAGACAAAATTTTGTTAGCTGCATTTTAAGAAATAATAAATCCATCATCTTACACATCCACTCTAACGATCTTCTTGTGTGCCTCATTACTGTTCCAGCTATTACAATGTTATATGCATGCCTCAGCTTTTCCTAAAGAGGATTCAGAGCTCTTCGTTTTAACAAAATACTGACATTTTCTGTTCCCTTATTAAGTAGCTACAGTAGGAACACAATCAGCGCATTCTGGAATTAACTGGCTTTTAATTCCAAGAGAAGTCTTAAGCCTGCATTTCGTATTACTCCTACGCCGGCATAAAACCTAAAGCCTTAGTGAAGAATTATTTTTGTAAATTCACTTTGCAGTTAGGATTAACACACGCTGGACCTTTTATGCGCAGGAAAATTCGTCACATGCTCCACCCGCCTCCCCCTCGCATTTGTAAAACAACGATTTCTGTCAAATCATTTGTCTTTTCAACCACGCTTGAGCGAGCTCATGAAGGGGTTATTAGGCGACTTCCCCTGGCCCAAGTTATGAAGGAGGTCAGACAAGACGATCATAATACTTCCCCTGTGGCTTTAAAATACATGAATTTACTAATTTTCTTCAGGGCTTCAAAACTTAAGAAGGTCCCTCCCCTGAAACCAGTTTCCATCTGCTTATGTAAAGGAAAAGCAGTTTTAGAAAGGATTTGTAACTAAGCCCTGGCATTCCCTAGGTATTTAAGTTCTCCAGAGCCCCAAAGTGGTATCTGACAAGAGGATGGTACCTCCCACACCGTGGTCTGACAAAACAAAAACCACGCTACCATCCTTAGGCTCCTGCTTTCATACCTCTGAAGTCTTGCAATTCATTTCCTTTCCTCCAAAGCACCCAATATAATCATCTGTAAAGGAATGCTGATGCACATGGTTTTGCAAGAGTTAAACAAAGCCCAAACATATCAAATGGGCAAAATAAAAGTGACAAAATTATTTTAAAAGTGCTACGATTCTGGAAAACTGAACACAGTTCAAGAGCGAAGGACTGCTATCCAGGGAGAAAAATGTTACTCATCAACTCCTCATCTGACCATGAAGCCTACCACAGAGAACTTCAGCGGGGCTGCATGTGAACAGACGGTGAAAAAACCCATGCTTGCCACCAGTGCCCTTTATACCCTCCAGAGAGAGGCGGCCATGGAACCCTTTGGAGCCGCTCACACCATTCTGTACTCATCAGCTCATTTCCCTAATGGTCAGGTCTTGCGAACATCCTGCGGGAAGCTACTTGGTGTCAGATTATTGATTTTTTACAGAAGGCACTGCACTAATTCCAAACTGAAACCCGACGGACTGGTCCAAAACCCACTGAAATATTTCAGTTAATAAGGCCTGTAAGAACGAACCAGAAAACAAGGAAGACAAGATAGAAGAGAGAGCTTAACATACTGACACAGAGGAGAAAATGAAGAGGCGAACAGGGGAAACTGTCTCAGTATATACTTCATTAAAGCAAACTCTAGAACAACGTGTTTTGCAGTAAAATCTAAGCAGCTCGTGCATTAAAATTCTGTCTACCCTGCAAAAGAAAACAATCTCCGTTAGACTGTTGCATGTGCCCAGTCTCTCTTCTCTAGTTTTGTCATTTGCCCACAGAACAGCACAATAAACGGCTCCTAGCGACAAAGTCAAATGAATCTGTCATGGCATTGCATGTCAATCACCACATTTCCCTGCCGTTTCTTTTACAGGCTACAGAAATACCAGTAAGGTGGAAAGGGAGCTTACTGTTCACGCGCACAAACCGAGATCCTATACAAAAATCCATTCCCTCAGCAGACCCGCGGAAAGCAGAGTGCCCGGTTTAGCTCCTCGCATCTCCCCTTGTGAACTGCAAACCCTCCTCTGAAACCCGGCACCCGACTTCTTCTCCTGCTACCTCCCTAAGCCACACGGCTCGCAAAGACTTACAACCGCCTCCGTATATCATACTTGGTTTTGTTTGCTCTAAAAATGAGCAAGTACTCCCCTCCACCTCTGACTTCTATGCATTAAGATAAAGGGAGGAGATTTATGTGCTTTATTATGCTGTCTGTACTATGTTTGTAGTGAGATACCACAAAGATACTTCCCAATTAACCCTTTTTAATTCTGCTGATGTCTGAAAACTGCTCAAACCACAACATTTAATTTCCTGTTGTATACAGTTGCTATTTGTTTAGTTGTATTTGTGAAATACTTGTCCTATCTCCTGAAAACAAGAAGCTCTTTTTTTAAAAAAAACCCAACATGTAACTAAGGCCAATAACACATTTTATTAAATTTATTGTGGTTTACAATATGCTTCATTATTCTATCTCTAGGGCATCTTTCAGGCATGCTACCCAGTTCCTCAGATGGTGTAAATAGCACCGCTGAAGCTGATTTACCACTAGAAGAGCATCTTGCCAAAAAATTGACCTATAAAATATTTCCAAAGTAAGATGTTTATTAGTATTCCAATGACAGCAGGAATAATTACCAAAATTCCTCCTGGAAATCACTCCATGTAGTGGAGAATCCTACCTCACCAATTATTCACCAGAAGTGCTGTGAATTTTCTACTCATAGAAAATGCTGACTGGATTAAAATGATGCTTTTCACAGGAATGAATTGATTTCATCAACATTTTTAATGGGAAATTACTAACATTTCATTTTAATATTACAGTTTCTATTTTATATTATAGAGGATCGCATTCCGGAAACAAAGGCAAAACAGAAGATGTCAACCTTGCTTTAACAGAATCTGTGTAATATTCAAAAGTATGCCATTTTGCATTCAGGAAAAACTATGTGATGTCGGTTCATAATTTCTCTGAGGAAGGATATTCAAATACTTTTAAGAAAAACTGCTCAATTTGAGCCAGTCACTGAACACCAATAGAAAAGTATTTGTATTTTTTTCCATCAATGCTTTCAACATGAAATTTATCATCTTAAAACAATTTCTACAATCACAGTGTAAAACAAAAACCAGCCAACAAACGAAGCCAAAAGCCACAAAAAACACCGGGCACTGAGAACCCAGAACTTGCTGCTCTCCCCTGTTCTGCTCTATTGCTGAGCACAGCTAGCTCTATGTAATTCCAGTGCTGCTGTGGTCCCTCCAGTTGGTCTCAGTCTGATTTCCAGCAATCAGGTATCAGTTTCAACTCTGTGAAATAACCTTTAACATCCCTTCCACAGGTTTTGTTAACACCTACCTCTTCTTTGAGCTAGGTATATACCTGGGAGCATCATCACCCAACGCACGCAGCATTGCTTTCAGGAATCTCGCAAGGCTAGAAGGGACAGAATTAAACCCCAAATCTATTGCCATGGAAAATTAAAGGCTAGAAATCAAACCGGAAATGACAATTATTAAAAACAGTCGTGGCAGCGCTTTGTGCCTTCAATTCCGTAAGAAAGCATGCAAGTCTGCCGGACAAGTGCATTTGCAGCCTTGAATGAAACAAGTTAGTCCTGGAAAAGGCTAGACACACAGAGACTTCCCGGCACTCTTCCGCCGGACCCCAGGAAGGCAGGGATACACAGGCTCATGTTTGCTTCTCCTCTGCCTGTGTAGCAGGGAATGCAACCAGCCCAGGGAGCTGAAAACGAGTAACGAAGCTGTTGTGTGCTGGGGGTATAAATACAACATGCATCATTCCTTTAAGCATATTTTTCTGCTCTGAGATGCAAAACTCTGCTCAAAGTCCCATTTGTAAGCTTTTGCAGGGTACTACATAAAAAAAGAGCATTGCCACTGAACAAAACAGACTTAGAAACTTCACATCATTCCTCCAATACTGAGAGGCTGCTGTGTTACCAGATAACTTAGGAAGTCGTTCAGATTGGACTAGAGATTCCTTGTGCTCAGTGAAACTGAATTACCTAAATGCTTTTCCTATATGAATTGCATTACGCCAAGACTTTACTATACCCAGATTACTACACCGCTGACCCTGAAGCAGATAAGGAGAAGAATTTCTGATAACGCTGTGTAAGAACAAACAAGAAACAAAACTCACAACTGCTACAAATACTGCCCAGGCACAGCCTGACTGCGATCTGAGTTCCACTAGCAGAAAATTGCCTTACCTCCATTAAAGTCAATAAAGCCACACCAGCACAAAATCAATAGCGTTACATTTGACTTATATTGGCGTAACTCCATTGATTTTAATGGAGTTGGAGTTACACCAATTTTATGCTGGTGTATCTGCATTAGTGTCAGTGAAGTTATGCCGGCGTGACTGATGTAAACAACACCAGACCAACCAACCTCTATAGGTCTAAAATTCAATGTCATTAACTCTAAAGCAACAAGAAAATGCAAATTTGTACATTACCAAAGCAGGGTCTTTGGAATTTATTTTTGCAAAGCAGAAGAACAGCTCTTTTGCGATCCTCTCGACACCAAAGAAACAGAGTGAAGACTAAGAAGGGAAAAAGGACAAAGTACACAGTTGGGATCACAGTATTCTGTAATTAGAGCTGTTAAATGATTACTAAAGCGCAGTGGTGCAATCATCACGCTGAAGGAAAGGGAGAAGTGTGCAGTCAGGAGCGTCACCAGGGAGAAGGTAAAAGCAATGTCAGAGATACCACGTTTTGTATTTAAATGCAAATTCCTCACAATCAGAATCTGTGCCTTCTAATTGGAAGAAAAGGTTATGGAATTAAATGTCTCACATCCTGGACAGCTCAGCATGTTTTTAAGTGGCACAGTAAGTTGAAGGCAACTTATTCATCTCCTGTCCTTTATAGAAAGACCTTAATTCAGCTCTTTTTTTTTTTTTTTTATAATTTCAAGATGACTTTCTTAATATTGCAAGTGAGACTGAACTGGGACTCACCCTTTCATTCATTTTAAATAAAATACAGCACAAGACCTACACAATATCCAACTTAAGCTATACTTCGAAACCTGAAGTAGAGCTTGAAGTGATGCTTTATACTGGCCTTCTTAATGGACATGAATTTTGCACCAACTTTTTCAGGTCCCTTTGAGATTTGCTCAGTCACATGAGTTAACCTATACGTTGCGCCCTTCGATTTTCTGAATGCTTCCTGACATCACAGCAAGGCAAACTTTCCTAATGTCAACAACAACAAAAAAACCCTATGCCAGGATCTTTATTCACTGCTGTTTTTCAACACTCAGCCCTTGTTCCCTGACAGTTAAGTATTAAGAAAACTAATCAGAGGACTTCACCTTGCTGTAAACGGACTTTTGATTTATTACACCAAACCCAACCACCAGACTTCTACCGAAGTTCATTGACTAGCTGAGCAAAGGGGAAAAAGCAAGAAGCTTTCTGGAACTCTAAGTATGAAATTATACATAGAAGCAAAAATTATTTTTACTTTGTTGTTCCACAACTGACAAATATCAGTGTTTTAAATAGCCTAGTAAATGAGCTTTAGCTACAGAAATACTTTTGACAATTCTTCAGACCAGTAGCGTCACTCATGAAGGCAATTCCACACGACTGCTAAGACAAACGGCAAGCAGACTTCTGAATGATACCAAACAGAAGAATTTGAGAATGGCTGCTAGATTTTACTGGAGAAATTTCAAACCATAAATAATTTTATTTAATTCACTTATCTGTTCTCATCTCATTTGTGAATGCAGTGCCTTGTATCTGATTATGTTATACACTGCTCCACAAATGCCTCTGCTTTAGATCAGCGAGAATGTTAACCACTTTAAAATGGCAGAAGCACCTCCCATAAGAAGTCGGGCTCTACGCATTTTCTGTTCGTAAGATTCAGCAGTGTCTCTAAATAATAGAAGACAGCACTCTTCCCACAGATGGAAAATACACTGGGGGGGGGGGGGGAAACCCACCCGACAATCTAATCCTTGAAACTGCATGGTCCAGGTGTTATTTTCTGTATCATAATTCCATACAGAGAAGCATCCATACAAGGAAACACACCGGTCTCCACTCTGCTATAACCATGCAACTGGAGAAGTCCACATGACTACATCACGCACTTACAGAATCAAAGCCTAAGTGATCAGGTTAGGGATCCTGTAAAACGAATTACCTAAAAGAAAAAAAAAAAAATCAAGCCACTGCCAGGCTAAAATGTCAGGGAAAAAAAAAAAAATACTCTTGATTATTCAGATGGGGAACTCTTAAGCAGGTAAACAAGCATACGGACCTGCATGAGTGGTAACACATCACAAAACCATGCTTATTTTCTAAACATTTTTTTAAAATCACCCAAGTAGCATGCAGTGAGGAACCGTTCACCTTCTCCTGTCATGCTACAGTTTATTCTCTCTTGGAAGCAATTACAGGACAAATGCCAAGCTACAGAAGGTATTTTTCCAGCAGCAGCATCTGGCTTCTTGGCAGACTCCTCAGGCAATTTTATTGGAAGCTTTAGAGATGCTATTGGGTCAGTCCTAGTTATATTGCTCATGAGCTGTCTGGCAGTTTCTTCTTCCTAGATGTCATAATCCTTCTGATTTACCTTGAAGGAATTAGCACACTTTTATCCATTTCAAAAACAGTTGACCTGCAAGGCATTTAGGGGCTATCCACAGAGACACAGTAAAAGTCACTGGTCTAAATCTGTGTACCTTCAAGCCAGCAGCATTTCGGCATCATCAAGAAAACAAGTAACCCATGCAAAAACTCTGTGTGTGTGTGTGTGTCTTACTGGTAAATTGAATGTATTCTTTACGATTAAAGGAAAAAAAACCATAAGATGCACTAAAAATTAATTAGTAAAAAAAAGGTAAGCTGGGGCAACAGCAAACCTGTGCCTTTATTTAATATGAACTGCTCCCATATAGTGAAGACCGTACTGTGCTGTATCTGCAGTAAGGGACAGCGGCACGTGAAGTCAAGGAATGCTTCCGGCAGACAGTAAGCATAAACTAAAATACAAGGGGATCCCCTAAGTCAACGGAAGGAAAACAATTTCCGAGAACCTGCTTCTTGCAACTCCTCTGTCAAACACAGTACCTCCGAGGGTAAAAGGGCCATGTGGAAGTAAAGACAGCTTATGTCCTTTGCTCTCCCTACTGCCTGTCCCTTCCCCCTCTCCAACCCCAGCAGCTAAGATCTGCATTATTCTGCAGCTGTGGTCATGATTAATCCTCATCCAGAAGGATGAAAGACAGGATGCTGGTTTTACCCCCCTCTTTGCATACCAACAAAATCAAGCCCACAACGAAAAGGCTTTATGTCAGTTTAGAGCAGTGCTCTAGAATTAATACAGAGAAAGGGGACAGACTGCTATAGAAAGGGCATCTATAGTCCATATCATAGGTGGGATCCTCCTTTTTTAAAAGACTTCTGTGCAATTACTTACAAGAAAGATACTCCTTAATTAAAAAAAAGAATGCAGGTGTGTTCATTATGACTTTTTTTTTTTTTTTTTTTTTTTTTTTTTTTTCTTTCTTTCAAGAGTTTTTAGAGAGGCTAGAGTAAGAAACTCCCACGAAACCCTATACCAGGTTATTTTCTAGGAAAAAAGGTCCTAATGCCCAAAGGTAAATACTACAGGTACAAGAAATGTACTCTATAATTTAATAAAGGGCTATGGATCTTGGATTTTCAGTAACAGGAGTACACTGAGCAACATAAGAGAAGATTGACAGCACTAAGAAAGATGCACATATCCAGGTCAAACAAAAAGCCAAACGGAGGTCTGTCATCAGCAGAGTGCAACTAAATCCAACCAGACACAGTATTCAGACTTGGCTAATGCGAATTGACTAATACAATTCCATTTTATGCTGGGCAAAACATATTCTGATTACAGGCCAGTGGTTCTCGCAAGTTCTAAATTTAGGTATCATTAGGGCCAGGTGAACAGTTAAGTGAACTAATCTGAATTTTATCCATATCAAAGATTTGTACTGTCCACAAATTAACTTCTCAGATTTAGACCAGGTATTCACTCTCACAACTTCATACATCTTTTGAATATTCCCATTGGTTAATTAAAATTTCTGCAGAATCACAGTACACATTGACAATGCAGCCTGGGTTTTACAATGTTGTGCGGTGACACACACTGAAAAATAGATTATTTAGGCTCCAGTATCTGAACAGAAGGTACTGGCACACTAGAAACCAAGCCATATTTTAGAGGAGAGGTAGCAGAGATTCCCCTGTTTACAGGCTTGCTTCTGCAAAGTATGAAGCAATCTCAGTCATCAGGTGAACATCTGAATACATGCTGAAGACTAAACTTCCAGTGATGCCCTAGATTTCACTGCCTACGCAAATGAGATGAAAGTTGCACACACAGACAAACAGAGAGGGTTTCCTGGATACAGCGGAAATCTAAAATATTTTTATAAACTGTCTTTGATTATACAGTCTCAACAAGGCCTGTAAGTTGAGAGAGTGACCAGGAATAACCATCAAATGGGTGTATTTCAGTGCAGCAAAGAAAATGAATTAAAAATCTAAGTAAAAATGTTGCTCTACCTTGTATACTGCTCTCCTGAAACACCTGGTACACTTAAAACAATGTACATAATATGCAGGGATAATATAACCTAATCTGAAATAAAGCCTCTGCTATAATGAAAAACTTAGTTATTTAGCCAGCCAAGTTTAAAGCCAAAAGGTGAAGAATACTTAATCCAATTAAAATAAGAGGGAATTTTGGAACGCAGAATTTAATTACTCTACTTGGAAGGTAGCCAGGACCATTGGGTTAAGCACCCATGCCCTTGTGAAAGGGCCACGGGAACTCAAATGACTGCCCAGGGTCAGGTCCTCAGCTCTATTTCTCCTTTGAGCGGGGTGCCCTTGGCTGCCCCATGCCCTGTAGCTGAGCCCCAGGGAAGAACGCCAGTTCCTGAATTACAGCATTTCCAGCAGCTCCTTGGGAGCCCAGCATTAGGCAGCCTGGCCTTGCCCAGCTCGTGAAACCAGACAGGCTCTCAGTCCAATATAGTGAGACCGTAGGTGACGGCCAATTAAAGCTGTTTGTTCAGATAAATATGTGTTCAATGAAGTTATTACCTATGTGTCACTTTCACATCCAGGGTTGTTTTGTTTTTTTCAGTTCCACAGACTAAATAGCAGGCAGCAGTAATATTAGTTTTGGGAGACGTGATGTTTGTGTTACCCACTCAAGTTAATTAATGAAAATAATTACAAGAGTTACAAAAACCAGAGATGATTAAGAACTTGAAGACCATCCTACCCATCCCTCTGCCAAGGAGGATTTGTTCTTACCAGCACATTCTTCTGTTCTTCATCAAACTTTTAAAACGACGCCAGCAGTAAGAGTCACATCTCCTTCCTTCAGAGGCGTTCATACATTCAGACTGATTTGGAGGAAGAAGTAAACCCGAGAACAGCAGTTCTGCCAACTTCGCGTCATTATTAACTGCTAGGAGATTATCTTGAGCAATTACTCTTGTCCCTTACTGCACACACATTCCAAATACCTGTAATCCTCACATAGCTCAACTCTATCAGTGTTAAACCAATCTATCCCCTTTAGGTAAGATCTAATGGTAAAATCACATACCACTGGGTTTATAACCCAGACTATTACAGTCTCCATTATTCAATATTGCTTATTATTTTGTACTTACAAAGTCAGGGAGATGTGATTTTATTGCTTGCAAATCATTCTTACATTAGTCTTACGCTGTTATAATTTCACTCTGCTTTTCCAGATAAGCTTTTTGCTTTCTGCATATTTAAATAGTAATTCTAATTATCCCTACTTGATTGCCCTCCTCTTGCAAAGCCTTTCCACAGTATCATCTACAGTGAATTCTTCATCCTGCTTAGATTTAAAAAAAAAAACACACAAGATACATCATATTCTTTAATTTTAATAACAGCATAGAGGCATTTCTTTTTTTTTGAAAAACATGCATACTGGGTTCCGTCTTCAGATATGTTTTTTCCAAAAATGCAGCGAGAAGGGCAGATTACTGATTATTGCACTGGTAGTAGTAACAGTACAGAACAGTGCCTAGCAATAAAGTCAATTAAGAAAGAAGAAAAAAAACCCCAAAAAGACTATTGACATGGTATCAGATCAGCAAAGAAAAGTTTTGTTCGTTGTCTAAAAACATTGCTTTCTTTGCAAACTATGCTTGTAAGAGTCTTCTGGATTTATTTCCAACCGCAGTTGCAGAAAATACTTTATACTTCTAGCTCATAGGTACACAGAAGCTACACGTGGCTATGTAGTAGCTACTATTCATTATATTTAATGCATTAACTTAGGTAATTCATTCAAAGAACTGCACATTACAGTAGCCCAAAACATGACAATATAATGCGAGTGAAAACTAGTGTTTCTTACAAGAATTTTATTAGTCTTTTTTGTGATTCTTGTACAGATTTTGCCATTTTGGTTACTGACAAGGTATTTTGGTTGAAGTATAATGCTGTTTGGTAACATCACATGTTGTTAAAGTTGCCTGACATTTCCTATTATGAATTCTCATTTTAGCTTCTTAGAACTTCACCAAACCGAAGTGTATCTACTGGAGCCAACTCCTTGCATGCCACATCACAGAAGCAATGATACATACAGTTCAGTCTCCAAGACCTCATCCTGCTGCCCCGAGGCAGGAGATCATCCCTTCCTCCTCCTCCAGTGCTTAGTGAGCAGCAAAGTTTCCTACAGACAATGACTGCCTTTACCATGCAGTCCTAGTTTTGATCCTCCAGCACAGATCCGTTCTTTTGCACTGAGACTTCATGTGGAAAGGAAAGTTACTATGTGACTGCACACTCAACTTTGCATTCGGTTATCTTCCATCTGGAAAACGTTAAATTTAGCATTTCTTTACTGATGTGCTTGGCTCTGTAACAGTAATTTAAATTTTATGTATGTGTGTAATAACATAGAGGAAAAAGGGGCAACACAGGTGTACCACAACCATATTGCAGTGTCTTCTTGCAGCCTTCTTCCAAGCTGCATTCTTTCAGCCCCTCCTCCTGCAAAAGTTACTTTAGCAATATGTGATAAGAGTCTGTCAGAAGTGATTATCTCTCAAAGAAGACTTTGGCAGAGAAGGATACGGAAGAAAAACAGGAGGTCCAGTTGTAACTGACTTTCAGGTCTGTGCTAAAGCAGTATCAAAAACTGACATCTTTGAGCCAAAGACTCCCCTTAGGAAATGTGACTTTCAGCCAAGAAAAAAAGCTCTCTCATCTCCTCTGTTCCTTTCCACAAATTATTCACCACTGACGACTGGTAGTACTTTATCTACCACTGCCTCACATGCATGACAAAGTACCACGGTCACCCCTGAACCAGCTGGTTTCAGGTACAGCACTGACCAGAAGGCAGGGTGGCAGGGTTACTGGTTCTACAAGCTCTGACAAGTCAGTCAACTGGGGCTGACCTGACCCAACTCATCAACTGGGAATAAAATTCTGCTGCTGTGCACATCCAGCAGCAGGATGCACTGAGAAGCAGCCTGGTTGAAGAAGGCAGGACTGTTTGCCAGTTTAGTTGCCCGTAAGGAGGCTAGCTCAAAATCTTGTAACTGCCCAAGAAGATGATAGAGGGGTCATGAGGGCAAGTTCAGAACACCTGCAATACAGCCTCTGGTTCAGATAGAAAAGAAAGGATATCTGTCTATGTTCTGGATGGGATTTTATTTTCCTTTTATTTTCTCCAGATTGATGACTTTGAAGGGAACATATGCCTTGAGACTCACAGTAGAGATGTCCCGTTGTGATTTATGCTTTACTCTGCTATAATGCTACAGCTCTGATAAGAGCAGAAAGAAGCATATCGATTCTGCCGGCTGGGTCCACCCTCAGGGACTGAACCTGCGCTGGAGTCAGCACCAGGAGGCCGGGGATGGCTCCTCATCGGAGCGAAACGGCTCGGAAACAACGCGAGGAGAATAACTGAGACAGATCCACAGTGACCTTCACAAAAATCTTCACAAAGTGATGTAAGAGAAAGTTACATCGGTAACAAATGTACTAGCAGGCTGACCATCTTCTCAAAGCAAGTACTTCGTATTAACAAAAGCCTTTAAATTATTTTCTCTTCAGCGAGACTTAGCCTTCCTATCAGGACTGGAGTGTAACTGAAGAACAATTGAGGCCACCAGTTCATAAGCAAACACAGGTGAGAATGCCCAGCCTTTTAGCAGCAAAGTCTATTCAAGACCAAAACACTCAGAATATTATTGAAAGAATAATTCTGTTTGAAGCTCAGTAACTCCCAGATTTTTATATGTGCAGTAATTTGATTCTATTTTTATCCATTAAATAACATTTGGATTAACAGATTGAAAAAAGTTCATTCACAGCTTTATATCTACTGTTACAAAACCTCCCCCCTGCTGCCCACATAACTAACCAAATCCAGGCAGAAATTACATTCACATCTTATTGAAAATATTTAAAAATCATCATTAACATGTGTGATTTTATCTTATTTTACTAATGTGTCCAAAGTTGTATCCTGACTGCCATTTCTATAGAAATTGACTGCCAAATATTACCAAGTTCCAATTTTACTGTCTATTTAAAAATATCCTGACAGCATTCAGGCAAATTAAATTTAAAATTAACTTAAAGCAAAGCCCTTGCATGCCACCATAACATTTCAGGCAACAATATCAAGAAAGGAATGGCAGAAAACAGACTGTGCATACACTATAGTTCAAAATAGATTCCTCATGTCAAATGGCATAATTTTTCCTTTTTTTCCATTAAAGAGTTATTTTAAGTCTTCTGCTGAATATATTTACATTCATAATGCAACTTTTTCAGTGTTTTTTTCTGAATTACTGTATATGCTTTAACACTGCATAGGCTAATAGCGTACGCATACATACAAATCCACACATACTCATGCACTCATGCACACAATATTCATGCAAAAAAGAATTAATGGAAGTTTTTGACTGCATGCTATCCCCTGTAAACATGTTAAATGTGAACAGTGCTTATGGCTGGGTTCATTAACTAAAAATGTTGCTGTTGTCTGCACAATTCGTGTTGCTCACATACGAATGCACGGTAAAATAAATGCTGTTTTACAGAGTCGGTTCTTTTCAATTTACCATCAGAGTCTCTCTCCACTAGGAAGTTCAGCGGTCACTTACCACAGTCCTTATAGAATAACTTGAGCTGAGACCTCACTCAGCACCTGGAGACAAAACTCTGCAGGCAGTCTTCTCCAACAAAATGAAGAGGGAAGGAAAAAAAAAATAAAAACCACCCACAAAAAAACCCAAACCAAACAAGTAAGCAAAAAACAAACTGGGGGGGGGGGGGGGGG